>VZRW01001039.1:274026-351722 GCA_013398125.1 Aegotheles bennettii | reverse complement strand
TTGGTCTCTTCTCCCAAGTAACAAGCAATAGAACAAAAGGAAATGGTCTCAAGTTGTGCCACGGGAGGTTTAAATTCGATATTAGGAAAAAATTCTTCACTGAAAGGGTGGAACCATCCCTGGAGGTAATTAGAAGATGTGTAGATACGGTGCTTAAGGACATGGTTTAGTGGTGGACTTGGCAGTGCACTACATTAGTGGTTGGACTTGATCTTAAAGGTCTTTCCCAACCAAAATTATTCTATGATTATTGTTCTTAAATTTCTGAAACTTTACTGAGGGAGAAAATACTTCAATGATGCTCACCAAGTCCAGACCTCCACCTCCACCTGCGTATTTCCACTGCACCCTCGAGAGTCACTTTGTCTATTCCTTAGCTCCATGGACATAAAACAATAACCTTGGCCTACTTCACAGAACTGCTATTAGCACAGCCCATTTAGGTTCTGGAACATCGCAGCACTATGGGAGAAAAATGGTTTATGTATGTACCATTTTGTGTGTACATTTCCTACTGAGCTTTTTAAAATAAATATCTAAATTTGCCTCTTTAACATTTGTTTTTTTCATTTTCTTTTGTAACTTCCATCATTTGGTTTTGCTTTGTACTGTGCTGTGTCTCCTGGTACAGTCTTCTTCCTCTTTCAGTCACTTTTCTGTGTCATATAACTATGATAAGGTTTCTCTCTGTACTTCTTTTCTCCACCACTGCATCCTTCTCATTTCTCCTATATTGCCAGGCTGTCTAGATTGAGAATAGATAACTATTCCCAAACTTAATCACATATTTGTATTTCCTTTCTTATTGCTCTGAGCCTTTCTGTTCCTGTGTACCATCCTGCTTCCCCTCCTGGAAGAACTTTTTCCCTTTAAAAGGTTGAGGAGAAGCCTGCACTAGCAAACATTCATTGAAGAGGAGGTAGGGAAATTAGAAAGAGTGACTGATCAGAGAGCTTTTATTCAGGATACATGTAGGCCTTTAGCTATGTGTAAAACACCTCAATGAAAGAGATAATGAGTGCTTCAGGGCAGGGGTAGCATCTGCCTGAAATAAGCGTTCCTCCAGTGCTCAGTGCAAAAAAGCTGCTAACCTTGCAGAGGCTTTAGGTTTGCTACAGCTCAAGCTCCAGGAGGCTTTACAGGTTAAATCTTACATCTTGGTCCCAACTGGGAAACAAAATCAAAGCTGCTGCATGTTACAAAACACGTTGTTTATGGGCTGATCACAGCCCAGGTGTTGATGGCTCCCAGCTGCTTATTCTCTTGTCCTGTGCAGCAGACCTTCAAAAAATGCAAGTCAGAAGCAACCAATGCCATCATTTACCTTGATTTTACTCATTTGGAGGATCTAGGGCTGTCCTCAGAAAAAGAAGTTAAAAGTCTGGTTGTTAAGCCTAGTTAAAAAATTATGCTTGCTACTGCAATTACAACTTGGCCTTTCAAAGCACTCAGAAAACAGAACTCCTAGAGTAAGAATAGATTCATTATTTATATGTATAGTGATATGCATGTTTACATTTACTTCCCTTTCAAGGGTGGTAAATGCATTTTTAAAGTTTGATAGTAACTTGGTTCCAAAAGGTTTGATAGCTCCTCCTTACAAATCTGGAGAAATGTTAAAGTTGGCAATACATTGCTGAAAAGCCTTACCTTGTTAGGGCTCAAAACAGACCCATCAATTCTGTGCAGAGCAGCAGGGTCAGAGAGAAATCAGCACCTCTCCTTCTGGAGTGACTCAGGACCAAAAGCTCGTCAGACTCAATCCTGCAAGGTACTGACAATCTGGTACCATACTTTGCTGCTTAGGGATGCACTGCTTAGACACCGCCAGGATATACTCAGGAATCATGTCTGTATATGCCTGTATGTTTACAAGAGGCTGAACTTGCCAGTTGGACTCTGCTGATGAGGGAGGAAATTTAGACAGCTGCCCAAGGATGAGATTTGTTTCTCGTTTGGGGGAACCTGTTCTCTCTTCAAGTCCCATCAAAGCATCTGGAATCTTTGCTGCCTCTGTCTTCCTCGCTCTTGAGATGGGACATACGCACACATGTGCATACATTGGTATCTAAACCTCTCTCTATATCTGGGTATAATTTTCAGAAAACAGAATTCATTCCTAGGATTCATCCTACTGATCTGTAGTGCAAGCTGCACTGAAATCTTTAATATTTCAGAAGTGATTATTTTGATATGATCATTATTTTATTTGTCTGTGCAACTTTTCCCGACCTGTTCTTTCCTACTGCTACTCTTTCTTTCTCATCCATGCATGCTTACACCAACCCTTCCTTTCTCTATCCACTTCTGAAAATGGCTTCCCTTTGATTTTTTATCCCTATGTGTTGGGGATCCAGGCAAGGCGATGTGTCTGGGATCCAGGCAAAGCTAGGCAATGTAATCCCAAGCTGGCAGCAAGCTGCCCCAGAGTGCTGGGTGCGCAGAGCCGGCCTCCTTTCCCAGCACTCAATGTTCTTGCTGGTATCGTAGGTTGAGTAGTATCTCAATATCCAACTCACAGATCACACCCTGCTCCTTTCCCCAGTGCTCAGGCACTGAAGGTACCCTAGTGCCTCCAGCCCTGCCTTTTAAGGTCCACCCCCTTGTTAGGCCATTAGCTTTATTATTACCAAACAATTAGCACCTGAATGTGAGGACCCAATTAGCACCTGAATGTGAGGACCAGGAGGGCTGCTCTGTCAATCAACAATCAGGTAGCCCTCTAGTCAATCTCTACATTCTCTACACCTATGGTTTGAATTTTACAAGCATTCCCTTTATGCTTTAGTTCCTTTTCTGGGGGGACATGAAAGAGAGAGGGAAAGCAATTCAGAAAAAGAGCAATAATTACTCCATAACTTCAACTACATATCTAGTGTCAGGTCATTTCTTGGGGGGAAGGCAAGGAAGACGTAAAGAAAAACACCCCAGAGTTTTGTGGTTTTTTTCTAGGCCATTGCAATTCACAGCACAAGAAAAGGAGATTACTAGAAGTTCTTCTGAAAGCGGAAGTCATTTCCCAACCAGAATAATAGAAAAGAATACCAACTCTGGCAAGTTAAATTTAATAAGCCTGGCCAAAAAATGATTTTGAAGAGCCATTTGCTAAAGGCAGAAAAACAATAATAAAATGTTTTTTAAGCTCATCAGAAACAGGAAGTTTGCCCGAAGGTCTGTAAGGCTGATAAGTAATTGGGGTCTGAAAGGGGAGCTCAAATAAGATCAGACTGTACACCAGCAAAGTGAGAAGAATTCTTTATATAGGTGTTCACTGCGGAAGAGCTTTTGGAGGTCCCCAGGCCAAAACCTTTCTTTACATGGAACAAGCCCCTTAAAACTGGTTAGAAAGTAGGAAATACAGAAGTAAATGGTAACTCTTCACAAATCAGAGATATTTCTAGTGGATCTGTGGAGGGAAATGCAGTGTTCAACATAGTTGTCAGTAATTTGGATGAGGCTGAATAGTGAGGTGACAGCTAATCACACTAGATTATTTAGGATAATAAAACCAAAGGGTGATTGGAAAGATCTCAGCTCTGTGTGATTGGTGATAAAAGTGCAGATGAAATGCGATGCTGATAAACGTGGAACCTGGAATAAAAACAACCAGTCCTAACCATACATAACCAGAGATGAACTTTAAGTTAGCTGTTACCACTCTGAAATACAGCTACTGCACCTGGAGAAACCACATACAGTCCTATGAAAACATCAGACTAAAGCAAATAGAATATTATGAATTATTAGGAAAATTAAATTAAAGACAGCAATCTTACTGCCACTGGGAAAATGTGCGCTATTTTCTAAGCCCCAAGGGACTCACCTGAAGTAGAAAATATATAGACATGGGTAATAAGTAAGATAATTGAAGGTAAGTATCTGTGTGAGGAACAGTAAGTAGTCTGGGATAACTCAGTTTAGAAAAGAAAGAACTCATAAGAACATGGCAAAACCCATAACATCATGTGCAACACAGAGAAGAGTAAAATGGGAAAGGATTTTCATCTTTACAAGTAATACAAAAAAGAAAGAGCAGCAAATGGTAGGTTGGAGTGTCATATTGACACCTAAAAAATAGAATATAATTTTTTACATAATGGGTAATTAATTTATGGAGTAAACTGTTAGAATATATTGCAGATGTTCAAAGCCTGAATAAATTAAAAAAACAATGAAACAAATTAATGGGACAGCCCATCACCCTCAACATTTATTAGAAACAAAGGTATAACTTCTAGCCAAGTTCCTAAACTTCAGACCAGGAATGGTGAGAGTAGTACTGAAAAATGTATCACCCTAAAGCTGCTATCTTACACTCTTGAAATATGTGCTATCATCTACGTTTAGAAAAATATACTTGGCCTACTGGTTAGGACCAGCAGAGCCATTTTTTTGTTCTTACCCTCAGGAGAGCTGTGCTCTGAGCAGAAGACCTGCACAGTTCAGCATGGAGACACAGGGTTGCCCAACCAACCATTGACAACAGGTATCAGGACAATAAAGGGGGGCTAGAGGGTTCCATGTCTTGTGCTGGGAGCCCTACAACATCTGTACCTAAGCCTAAGAGCTCTCTGAGCCTGATTATTCTCTTGGTACAGTTAAAGCTTTGGCCACCACTCTGGCTATCACCAAAGCTATGGGTTTATTTCACTCAGTAATGTATGTTTTTCCTAGAGGAGTTCTGGGACCATAAGAGGGAGGATAAAGTCTTGCCCTCTTGAGAAAAAACCCTTTGCTCATAGATCCATTGGACAATACAGTACCTTAATTTTAGACAGGTCTTGACACACAGCTAGTGAATGATTTTGAAAGAGAAAACATTGCCCATATTCTGGAATGAAAAAACCCACCAGAGTCCACAACACTTTCTTCCTTTCATTTCCACAACCCCCAAGATCTATCAGATTTGTTGTCTAAGCAAAAGAATATTTGCAAAGATAGAGAAAACTAGTGAAGAAAGTGGTTGGCATTTTAAGCAGAAGAAATAAGCTAGGCAGAAAAATATTAAACTATATTCAAGTGGATTTGTCTGGGCTAGTAAATCACACAAATTGACCTATTTTTACTTTGTATTTGTTTACAACTCACTTGTGTGGATTAAACATGCTTCACTGACTGTTTTTGTTCTATTTAACAAATAAACACAATCCATTCTGACAGCCTGGTATACATGACCACACATACAGTATTTCCTAGCAGTAATGGCTTACATTTCGGTAATAATAATGATCTCATTTTCACTATTCTTTTCCTTCAAAATACAAAGTGCTCCAGGAATATTATTTAATTCCTTAAAGCAGCTTTTACTTAAAGTAAATAAAAACAAATTCTGTTGGAATCATCAGGTTGGAAGAAAACTTTGGGGCTCATCTGGGCCCACTCAAGCAAGAGTTGCTTTGAAGTTACATTTGAGTTCAGAGGTTGCTCAGGGACTTGCCCAGTCAACTTCATTGTACCTCCAAGAGATGCCACAGACTCTCCGCATACTTGTGCCAGTATTTGACCCCCCCCTCAAAGTGGGAAAGATTTTTCAGATAATTAGACAAAATTCCCATGTTGCAACTTGTGTCTGTTGCCTCTTGTCTTATTGTTGTGCACTGCCTAGAGGAGTCTGACTTCATCTTCACTGTACATTGCCAGTAGGTAGTTTAAAACAACTTGATTCCTCCCTTACTCTCGTCTTCAGACTGAACAAAAGCAATTCTGTCAGCTGCTTCTTGTATGTTCTGTGCTCCAGCCACCTGGTCCTCCAGGAGTCTCATTCCAGCCTGTCAAAATCCATCTTGAACAGGGGAATCCAAAACAGGACATAGTCCTCCAGGTAGGGTCTCACGAACGCCCAGCAGAGGGCAAGAATCACTCCCCTCAAACCTGCTGGCTACACTTTTGCTAGTACAGCCCAGGATGTGTCTTACCTTCAAGATGCTCTGCTCACTCATGTTGGAGCTGCTGGGACCCCCCTGAAAATTTTCTACAAAGCTGCTTTTAACCAGTTGGTGCCCCACCTGCATGGACTTGTCCTGCCTCACATTCAGGAATTTGCATTTGCTTGTGCTGAACTTCCAAAAGTTTCTGCCACACTGCTCCATCTTGTTGACAGTCCTCTGAACAGCAGCCCTGCCCTCCAGCATACTACCTGCTTCCCTAATTAGGTACCATCCGTGAACTTGCTGAGAGTGCACTTCATTCCATTGTCTAGGTGAATGTCATTGCCAGTATTGACTCCTGAGAGCTGCTACTAGAAACCACCCATCAGTTGGACATTATACAACTGATCACTCTTGGAGCCTGGTGGTACAGCCAACAGTCCACTCACTTTGTAGGTCACTTCTCAAGTCTAAGTCTCACAAGTTTGGCTGCAGGGATATAATCGACTTGTGGAAGTCAGAGTAAATAACCTTTGCTCTTCCTTCACCCACCATACCAGCCAGATCCTCAAAGGAAGCTCTCAGATTGTTCTGCCACAATTTGCCATTTGTGAACCCATGCTGGTTGTTCCCAATTGCATTCTTGTTCTCCATCTGCCTGGACATGGTTTCCAAAAGGGTTTTCTCCAGAGCCTTCCCAGGGACTGAATGGAGGTTTATGAGCAGGTAGATCCCCAGATGAACCTTCCTGTTCATCCTGAAGATTCACATTAACATTCCTTTTCTCAGCCCTCAGGAACCTCTCCTGATCACTAGGAACCTTTTGAAGAAGCAGCCCTTGTGGTGACCTCAGCCAGCTTCCTCCACATCCTTGCATCCATCCTCTCTTGTCCATGGACTTGTTTATATCCGTTTTTTTTGGTCATTAGCTCAATCTTCCCAGATCCTGCTGGGAGATCTGGGGACAAAACTTGCCAGTAAAGACCAAAACAGACAAGATGCTGAGTTTCTCAGACATTCCTGTGTGCTTTGTTACCAAGCCTGCTGCCTTATTTCGCAGTGCCACATCTTCCATAGGTCTCCTTTGGCTGCTATGTTTAGAAGCTCTTCTTGTTGCCCTTCCCATTCCTCACCTATTTCTAACTGAGCTGAAATCTGGCTTCGCTAATACCCTGACTGCAAGGCCAGACAATGGTCTGCACTGCTCCCAAGTAGCCCTCCTTGGCCTCCCCTGCCCTCTGTTTTGGTACCAGAGCCCAGGCAAGAGATCACTGCCCATATGTTGTGCCTCTCTGAGTGCCTGGTCCATGGGCTGGGCTGAGCCCAGGTCTGGAGGGACTGGGGAGGTTGTCCTCAGAGAACAGCATTCTCTCTGGGACCTCTTCCCCTTCAGGGCAGTCTCCCATGGGAACCTGCCAAACAGTTCCCAGAATGATCTGTTGTACCCTCTATTTTCAGTTTCTCTTATTCTCAAAACTTCCAATTTTTGCTCAAAATATTTGTTCATTTCAGACAAAAGATCTGCAAAACAAGGAAGTGTAAAAAAAAAGAAATTAAAATAAAATTTTTTTCTCTATTAAATTAGATACATTTGAATTTCTACAAGGAGCCATACTCACTAAAGTGTGTTCATAACACTGAAAAAAAAAGTAATAGAGTAGCAATGCTTAATTATTATTGAGTATGAATAATGTAAATTATTTGTAATTTAAAATATTAATTTGCAAATAATGATCCATGGCTAAGTCTGACAATATGGCTGGAAAATAAAGTCAAGAGAGATTACAAAAATACCTCTCCCAACTCACCATCTCACAAATTTTGCTTGCTACATGTCAACATCTGTTTCACTTTTCAGCAGACCTAGTCTCACCTCCTTTGCAACTCACAGTGCTGCCTAATTTAAACATTCCATAATCATGGGTTTTAGTCCTAAATCATGAGCCTGTGAGACGTCCAATTACTGCTTCTTTCATTTTATTCACAAAAGATAAGCAAGAGGGAGAATACTGATTTTTTACTCCCACCTGTTATGCTAAGTGAAGCTAAATTAGTGTTTGACAGGTAAAAATATAAATGAACCCCCAAATTAAAATACTATCAGAATTAAATTCACATACATCTGTGAGAGTTTGGGCAAGTTCCAGAAACTGACAGCTTTTTGATTTTTCTTTGAAATGTATAGCATGCTCAAAAAGCCTCTACTAAAATGCCATGTAATTAACTTAAGATATAAGGATAAAACGGTGAAGAGAACAACAAAGATAATTTGTCATCAGGATTTTCATTAAAACCCCCAGTATTACAGGAATTAATTTCAGTAGTGCTTTGCCCTGATTACTGCCTGTCAGCTGGTATACGAAGACCAAACAGCATATTTCAATGGGGAGTGTTTGCAGAATCTCATCCTACATCAGCTTTATGAAGGTAAGTGGTTTATCTACACTGACTGTAATTTGTCATCTATATTTTGATCTCCCAAAACGAGAAGATTTTAACTTCTCCTAACATTACTATTTTCTGGTAAATGTTACATTGATAATAGCTTTTCCTAACACACATTGCGGTCTCTGTCTTGGACAGGGAGAAAGATCAATGTGCTTCAAAATCACAGCAGCCGTTAACTTGTTACTGTTTTCTCCCAAACCCTGTAGTTGTTCACTAAATAGTGTTATGTCACACAGGCACACAAATGTTATTGGCCACAGAAAGGAGAGAACCAACTTTGATTTCAGAATCTGAATTAACCTACCACCTGCACAGCATTTAGGCAGTGCTCTGATCCAGCCTTCACATTTTTATTTTTCCAAAATGTTCCCCTTGTAAAGCAGACCACTTTGGATCCTGCACAACGTTATAAAATAATGACAAAACAATAATGCACTAACGTGTTAAAGTGGCGCTTGAGAATTTGGCAGTATCAATTTAAATAATCTCTTAGTTTACTGGTGTCTTTCTCAGTATCTTGTGTTTCCACACCTAGTTGATGAATAAAATTATTTGAACTAATTGATGCCCGCACTTTACGTCTCACAATATTTCTTGCATTGGAGAGTAAAGGATGCAGTATGCATAGCTTACAGTATAGAAACCTGTAATTCAAAAATATGATCAAAATTACAGTTTCTATAATGATTTTCCTTCAAGCTATCTGAAAGTAATTTTGTAAACAATCTCACCTTAAATCTGAGAGAGCCATCGTGGAATAAAGGCTGTATTGCAGAAACTACTTTGGCCACTTTTGGTCAGAGCAATGCAGGAGTTCAATGTCACTCATAGAGATGGGGTGGGGGAGATGGAGAAAAAACATCCATCCCTACAGCATACACGAGATATGCAACGTTGCTGAAGAACAACAAGCTACAATACTGTACAGTATCTTATAAACTAATGTTAAGTGAACACAGAGGTAACTGGATGTTTCTTTGAGTTCTTTTTGTTCATTGGCAGGAACTTATGATTTATTCCCTGCAAAAACTTGATAGAATATTGTCTGTGCTGCACAGAACTGCCTATAAGACATGTAGGCAAAGTATCTTTTATGGCTTGAAAATTATTCGTGGATGAAGATCTGTCTAGTTCCTTGTGACTAAAACCAAAGCACTAAGTTTTTGTTTCTCCCTCTTTTAGTGGGGAAAATAAAAGTATCATGATCCTTAAGCAGTATTTCAAACCAAAAAGCAGTCTTCTCTAGCATTGTGCTTTAAATTTGTGTTTTTCACTGATTTTCCATCAATTTCCAGCTTTCCTAAAAGCTGTCCCTGTATGCTACAGGTATTGGGTTCAAACCAGCTTTGCTTGTATCTTCTGTCATAATCACATTATGACATATATATTGCTTGCAAGAGAACACTTAGAGAAGTCAGGTTAAGAAGATGACTCAAATGTCTTATTTAGATGAAAAATTCTTCTGAGTGTATGGCACATTAAGCCATTTATTAAATATCAAAATCTGCCATCTCTCTTTCTTCTCTTTGTTCTCATTTTCCATTCCCGGCTTCCTGGTTCTTCTATCATTGCATGTTTCCCTCCTCCCAGTCTGTTGATCTATCTTCTCCTCTTTGCTACTCTTATACTTGCTCTGTCTCCTGCTCCTCTTCACTCTTCCCATATTCTCTCCTATCCTACTTCTGCATAACACTGCCACTCACTCCCAGATTCTCCTCTCATTCACATCCAGCATCCTTCTATTTATGCTGTTCCTTTTCATGGAGCATATATATATAGCAGGAAATCAGCAGCTTTCTCATTTTCCAGTACTTCACGTAGAGAAAATTTGTACCATTGCATAGGATCTAAACCCAGCCTACAGCAATGCCCAGCTCACCAGGTACCCCAGACTTACAGAATCATAGAATCACAGAATAGCTTGAGTTGAAGGGACCTTAAAGGTCATCTAGTCCAACTCCCCTGCCATGGGCAGGGACACCCTCCACTAGACCAGGTTGCTCAGGGCCCCATCTAACCTGGCCAGAAGAAAAAGGCCACCATTTCTTTTGAAAGTCCTGCAGGCTACAGAGCTGTTCTAGCCAAGAATAGGTCCTGTAAGTGGCAGGTATGACAGTAGCTCCTCTTCCCTGAAACTCTTGAAGTCTGCTGGAGGTGCAAAATGATTTATGTTGGGTCAAACTTTACAAAAAAATGTTTTCCTCCTCCTCTCCCAGTGCTATACTTCCCTTTAAATTATTAAAGCTTCTCATCAGAGCTAGTTCTACTGGGCAAGGCCTGGGGCTTCTGAATACAATGATATCACAGGCATGAAAGAATTTCTTTTCTGCCACAATGGAGACATAGAATGGAGCCTAATATAAAAAGTAGAAAATCTAGAAACAGAACATTGAATTTTTCTCATTTTTACTTCCTTAGATGTAAAATCCATTAAATAGGCCAGTATGTAGGCAGCCTCTTATTAACTAGAATTATGGCAATTGCATTCACTCCACATGGCTAATTATTTCAATGGACCTTTTTTCCAATCAATAATTATAACTCCCAGGTGTTGACTATAATACATATCTTTAAAAATATCAATTGTTCCTAAAAGTCTGAGAGTTGCTTATAGTGGAAAAGATACACATTAGAAGAGAGGAATTATTCAAAATTATATGCATTCTGCAACACAGAAAATTTATTAGCACATACAAAATAACCAGCTACTCTGTTTTTCCAATCAGGGCACCATGATTGTTACAGGTAATCTAGAGCACAAATAAAGTTGTGAATATTGCTATGCTAAAGTGCCACCAATTACATTTCTATATTTACTGCGTCTTGCAAAAATAAACTAGTCCAAGAGGAAGGTGGCTGGACGGTGCCTATTAGCTTTTAGATATTATCCTTTATGTACCTGATATAAGCCTTTACCACAGGGCCTCTATAAGGACACTAATTTCTGTGCCTAATTTTTTCCACTTAGTTGGTTATAAAACTTTAGGTAACATCTAGCATAGGAACTTACATGGAAATTAAATATTCTGAATATGACCTTCTGACCTTCTGCCCCCAAACCATTCTCTCAACCTCTCCCGATGGACAAGCAATGAGGTTATAACAGAGCTGTCAAGCATGTCCAAAGGTATGGCCAAGCATGAAGAACTGTGAGAAGTAACTTTCTCCAAAATCATCTCCCACTTCCCATATAGCCAAACCACATCTGTATACAGGGCAACCAATTCTGTATATAGCCTTGTGTCTGCAGAGACATAACTTGCTAAAATTACCTTAATTATGCTCTCTCTCACATTTCTTTATGGATGCTGCTGATACCAGTTGAAGACAACTCTCTGAAATCCCATCCTTGGAAAAGGCACAGTGAAGAATTTCCACACCACACTTTTGGAACAAAACTATCTTGCTAGACTTTGGGTTATAATAAATCTGAAGAAATTTCTGTTCACTATTTAAATCTAGGAAAATGTGTTTGTTAGCAATGTGACAAGATACATTTAAACCTCTGACAATTAATAAAATCACTAGTTTCTTAGGGCAATGCTGTGTCTCTACAGTTCACAGGTACCACAAAGTGATACTTTCTACTGGCTTCAGTGGGAACTGGTCACGTAACTAAAATGTGGTCCTGGTCCACTGGTTCATCTGGATGTAATTCTGCCCTTGCTGCCTCTATGCTGACAGACTTGTCAGCTGGTAAAGTCATCTGAACAAAACTTTGTTAACTCTATGAAAACCTGGGGGGAACTTGAGGATGGGTTTTTTTTTTCTTTTTTTCTTTTTCTTTTTTTTTTTTCTCCCCTTTCACAGCAGGAATGTGAGGAAACTAAAAAAAATATTGCAATATACACCAATGTCACTAGGAGTAGAATTTCACCCACAGGACTTTTTTTTAAACTGAAAAATCAATAAATGTCAATTATAGTATGAGTAACTTTTCCCATCACAGCCTGTAGTGAAATTGTGCTTTAGACATAAAGTTAACACAAGCAATGTTTTAGCCATGTTTTGGAGTTAGCGAAAGGCAGGGTTCTCTAGATCCAGAAATTTTATTTTTCCGTCTTCCAGATGTATTTTCAGTTAGTCTTTTACTTATTTTACTTCTTGCTATGTCATCCACATTCTCTGGATAGAGTTCAGTTTAAAAACATCTCTGTTTTGGTGTACAACTCAAGTCCAATAAAAACTTATATGTTTCTTAGCATGAAACATTAGTCTTTAAAACATATACTGATGCTTTGTACCATCACAGAACTGACTGCAAAGTTGTTCAGAGCTTGTCCGAACCTGAGCTACCCAGGCTGGGTCCTACTGCTTTACACATCCAGAGGAAAGTGCAGTTAAATATTAAAGATGACGTGTTTATATCAATTGCTACAAGTGTGTTTGTGTGTGTGTGTATATACACACATGTATATGTATATATATACACACACATACACATGTACATACATTCACTATACATACATGTGCACTCTATATGAATATATTATACCTGTAAACATAATGTTATTATGGTTAAATTAATGATCAACAAATTTGATCACAGTTTCTTATTTTTCTTGAATCTGAGATATCTCCATTCTGTTAATACTTGATAGTGAGCTGTAACTTTTCTTTCTCTCAGAAAGAAGGGAAGATAATTTATAATCCTTATTTCACTTGACGTTGCTCATTTGGAGTGAAAAAATAAATCCTCAAGGCTTGTAGCTATGCTTGGTAAAGTAATTACGAGAATGAAAAGAAGAGCAGTTTGCTCGAGGTTTCAGAGTCAATTCAGACTGATAACATCTGAAATCAGGAAGACAGAACTGACATATAAAGCCAGTATACAGCAATGAGGAAAGATCACTCCGTGTCTGACTGTAAAAAAGATACACAAACCCCATCCTGCCTACTGAAGGCAATACCCATTGTCTGGATGGTGAAAATAATACAGTACTCCTTCAAGAAAGCGAAGTTGCATACATCACCACCCCCTTCTACTGGCAGTGCTACCCACAGCCAAGAGAAAACAACCATCTTGAGAGAAAAAAAGAGGAAAAAGATGGAAAGTAAAATAAAGCCAGCCAATCCAATGCAATAAAATCTGAGGCAGATTTTAAAAGACGTTCAGCAACCACGATAAGAGTTCTGTTCTGCCAATAGGTTTCCTGAACTCCTAGAAACAGTGGGGAATAGAAAATGATCAGAAGAATGGTTTTGAAAGATTAGTGAGGGTGCTGGTGGGCTACCTTACACTGCAGCCTAACACAGTGTCTCAGCCTTTGCGTTGAGTTCCTGAGATCACCCATGCCTGTTTTGGTGCCTCATGTTCAGTATTTATGTAATTCATCAAACTCTCTGGACAATTCAGAAGGAATTCTCCTACCTGATGTCCATGCAATATTTTGTGAGCACACAAAGAGCATGGAGAAAAACAGATGCTCTATTTTGCTATGTTCACAGGTTCACAGTGCAAGAGGTTTGGGCCACATACCCTTATTATCAGACAACACCACATAAAGCACTTTATAAAATGACACAGCTTACTGTAGATTTAGGAATTACAATGTATGGAATCAAGCCCTGAGCACTGTGAGTCCTGACCTGGGCTGCTGTGATGCTGACCATATGCACTAGACACAGACAGGGCTGAGTGGTATGGACACTCATTGGCTCAGCTAATTGGGTTTTCCAAGTAGAGCCATAAATCTCTACAGAGAAGACTTGCTCAGTGGGGAATTCAGTGACTGACAATCAGCTGAATGGAAACACCCACTGCGAGTCTAGTGCACCTACATTGAACCATTTGTGGGCACAGCAGGGTAAAGCCAGCATCATCTGCTATGGCTATATGTCCCTTGTCTGGGGCCACACTCTTCTCAGTGGTGTCCAGTGACAGGACAAGGGGCAATGGACATAAACCAGTATGCAGGAAGTTCCATCTGAACATAAGGAAAAACTTCTTTACCCTGAGGGTAACAGAGCACTGGAACAAGCTGCCCAGAGGCTGCGGAGTCTTCTCCTCTGGAGTCACTCAAAACCAATAACAGAGGATCCTGTGCCACCTGCTCTGCATGAACCTGCTTTAGCAGGGGGGTTGGACTAGGTGAACTCCAAAGGTCCCTTCCAACCCCTACCATTCTGTGATTCTGTGCTTCTGTGATATTAGCAACTGTGTTGGAACCCTTTGCTCCAGAGACACCTACTAAATATTTTAGTTCAAAATATATATAAGCAAACATTACATAGAGGTGCATTCTTATAACATTAATGTGGGATGGGTTTTTCAGTAGAACGCCTTGGCACTTCATAATGCTATGTGACAGCTTTCCCAAAAGAAGAATAACAATAACATACAGAAATAAGTGGGTTTACTGAAGGTACAGTGGTCATGAAGGAAAGAAAGCATAAAATCTAGACACTTAACAACCACTTGGGGTGTTTCCTGGTCTAAATTGCAGCTCTCTTCATGCCTAATATCCTGGATGCAGAAGATGGTTAATGACGATCATAAAATAAAATAGTGAAATTACTATTCAATTCCTGTTTTCTGGCAGAAATTGCGATGTTGGTTAATACTGAATTGTGATGTTGGTTATTACTGGCCTTTCATGCTTCAATAAAAGTGTTTAAAATATCACCTCAGACGTGACTGATGTGCTTTTTGAAGTTGTTTCTTGAATCAGAATACCTCCACTACCAGCTTACTATGGAGTTCCTTTCAGAGTTCCTGGCTTTTTCATTAACAAATTTTCTTTCTTAATGTTTTCTTCTCTCCCGTGGTCAAGGTTTGGAAATGCCACTCTATGCATATGTGCAAGGGCACAAGGTTCCTTTCACTGATTTTATTCAAGCTCCCTTATTTAAGAGAGCAAACACTGGAATTAATTAATTCTCATATGTGATTTCCAAGTTGAGAAACCTACCATTCTGGCCTAGTTCTTTGCCTAGTTCTTTTGTTAATTCTACTAATAAAGGTTATTGTCATCTACTGGTAGAGAACTGAAACAGTAATTTTGTTGACAATACACTTTGCAGCAGAGAATGAATCTTCCTGTCTTGTGACAATAATGCTGCTGTCCTTTCATGCTATGTATATGGTAAGGCAGGTAGTCCACTTGGATATCAGTGTCCTGGTTTTGCTGGGACAGAATTCCAAAAACATTTTTCTGTTCAGAGAAACTGTAGCTTTGAGAGATTGCAGAGTCAAGTTCTGGAGGAAGAAAGNAGATCAGATGCTCTGGTATGTGAGTCTCCATAGTGACCAAGATCGAGGGTAGTTCTGAGCCATGCAGGTGCAGTGGGTCAGAAGGGTCAAAGCCCAGGGCAGCTGACCCAAGATGGCCAACCCAAGTATTCCATACCATAAATATCACCCTCAGTATAAACTGAGAAGTTGCAAGGTTCAGGGGGAGCTTCTACCATGGCTACCTTCTCAAGAGGGACCCATCTGTCTTGTCAGTCATTCCACACCTGAGGCTGCTCCTCCTCTTGCTGTGACCACCGCATTCTCGCTGGAGCTGTCGTGCTCGCAGTGTTGGTGCTCAGCCCTCACTGATAGAAGCACAGAGCTCATGACTGCTGTCTGGAGTTAAGTATAACTTTGTATCTTTTATTAACATTTGGGCTAATATTAAATCATCATTATTATTCTATTAAATCTGTTTTCTTTTCAACCTACGGGTCTTCTTTTCCTTTTCCTGATTCCCCAGCCCAGGTGGGGTCGGGTGATAGAGCAACTGTCGAGATTGCAACACACAGCATCTGGGTTCCTTCTCACATGTCCAGGACATGTTATCTTCTCCATATACTTGATTCTTCTTCTTGAGGAATCATCAGAGATTTCCTAGTAAATTACCAAACTGAACTCTCCAAACTCATTAGGTCTTTCCATAGATGGGATTATACAACATTAATTATCTGCTACCAGATTAAGCTCTGTGAGCTGCTGAGAGCACCTTCTAATCAACTCTTGTGTTCCTAACTGGTTGATTTAGAGACTACGATGCAGTCTAAAACGAACTTTTGTCTCCTGTGTAGCAAAGGTTTGACACATCCCCATTGATCTCTGTTTACTTAGATAAATTAACAACCAAATAATGTGAAGTAAAAGAGAACCAACCTCAAAATGCTAGCATAGACCAGTTTTAGTCTTTAAAAGGAGGAAAAAGGTGAATGGATGTTTAGATATCAGTGTGAATAAAAAAAAAATTGTGTATGAGTTTATATATTGTTGCATGCTTAGCATCACATCTGAATGCAAATCTGCTGGATACAAGCATGCTACAGCCTCTTCTGCTGCCTTCTGTGGTGTTTAAAGTGTTTAAGACTCAGGGAATAACAAACATTCACCCTACACAATATTATGCTGCTTTGACAATGTTGCTTCTCCCTGTTTCCTGCACTCTGCTCCATAGCTGTTCCAGCAGAGATGGTCCTGTGAACACTCTCTAAAATGCTTGAGGCAAAACCAGTCAGTTTATTTTAAGGGAGGAGAACTGGGAGCCTGGGCTGTCTTGGTTGAGTTTGCAAGTTTCAGGCTAAGAGGCAATCACTTGAGCCACTCTGCTAGCAAAACCGCAGGGGCGGCACTGCCAGCTGGCATGTGCCTGTGACAGTAGAAAGCAAGAACGTCTTTAAGCAGAACAGCTGGAGCCTAGAGGATGCCATCCTCTGCAGCTGTAAAACTTCTGCCTCAGTGTCCCTTAGGTGTGGGAAACACCAACCCAAAAGAAAACATGAGACAGGGAAAGTTTCTATTAGTCTCTGGGGAAAAAATCGTTACAATAGATTACTTCTATCCACTTGATATAAGCTATTTTTGGAAGAAAAAAAAACAACAAAAAACAAACACAAAAAAACCCCAGCCAGTAAATCAGCAAACTCTTGTAAGTATAGAAAGCAAAAATTCCGCATACCTAATCCTCAAATAAACAAACTACAGTTTTGTGGTGTAAGTGCACCAACTTAGACTTTTTCCTAACTTTGGCGTTAAAAAGCCACCAAACTCATAAAACCTTCAAATATCAAAACATAAATCTATCCCTAAATGTTGTTCCTGTACTGGCACAGGTTTTCAGCAAAGATTTGGTTCAAAGAAAACACCATTACTAGTACTTAACCTTAAGTGTGTCTATGTAGCATTTAGTCTGAAGCATCAAGCAAACAGCCTGTCTTAAAATCCAATGATAGTTTGATGGACACTTTTTTCTGACCTGATTGAACTGAAGCAGTTCCCTTCCCTATGATGCATGTTCAGTTGCACTGGTGCAATGATCTGGAGGCTACACTGCAAACCAGATGAGCACATTGCTCTGCTCTGGAAGGGACCTTGAGAAAAAGAGAAAGGAGATGGGTAATTGTCCAGGGTTGCTAACCCAGGTCAGTGTTCAGCCTTACAAAAAAATATGCCACCACAATGGGAAAAAAAGAGGTAGAGAGACAGAGGGCAGGCTGTGGACAGGGGTGGAAGCTACTTAGTGTCAGCTTTGCCACCAAGAAAAATACTCATGGAAGTCTAAATTGGTGTTAGGCATGAGTTCTGCATCCCACTCAAAACTATCACTTAGCGTTTATTAATTTATGTTAATACTAATATGCACATAAATTAAATTAGGTTGTTAACTATTAAACATCCTAAAAAAATAATAATATTATAACCTTGATTTAATAGTCCTTTAAAAGTATAATAAAGTAAAACTAAAATTCATGTATATATAGCCTTTTTGTATTTTAACACCTTTAGAGAACTTCACCTGAATGTATAGTATGAATTCTTATGCAGGCAGACAATCACTTATGATTCAATGTGATTTTTCTGCTGTATTTGGAAGGAATTGTGGGAAGGCATCATGGGTGTGTATTTTCCTCTCATTCTATTAGACACACAACAGAGCATTCAGAGTAATTTTAAGTGTCATAACAAAAACTCTCTAGGAAGCAAAAAAATAGCTGAAAACCACAGAAAAATAGCTGAAAACCACTTTCCAAGGCCTGTCTCCAACCCCAGACACAACTATTGTCACAGAAACTACACTTATCTTACAGATATGCAATGTGGACTTCAAGCAAAGGCTGCCAAAATACACATTTAGTGAAGATAAATCAACGGAGCTCTGGAGAATACTGTCTAGTAAACTTCTTAGGATTACTCATGCAAGACATCATCCTTTTGTGTAAATACACGAATACGCAGTGCCAAGCAAAATCGTGTCAATCTAACATTGAATTAAAGGCAATTTTAACTTCTGGACTTCATATTAATGCTGAGGGTGGCTCCCCTCTCTCTTGGTGCGATACAGAGCTTGGAGTAGAGGGCCAAGTTAGGAGTGGCTGGAGCTCCCTAGGCTGCCCCACAGATTGGGTTTGTATATTAAAAGTATATGGCATCACTTCTGAGGGTGCCTGTGTCATATTAGGGTATAAAGTTCAGGAGAGAAACTGAGAGTGGTTGCCTCAAGGGCCAATTCCCCCCCAGAGGTGACGTGGTGTCATGTGAAATTATGTTCTTTACTAAAGGACGGTCGTTTTCACCATCAGCATAGTGCCTATATTAGCAGCAGTGATTGTGGATGCAGCGCTTCAAGTGTGATTGCTTAAAGACACCCAAGCCTGACCTAAAGAATGACTTACATGCTTGAAAACTGCTTGCTTCTCCCAACTGTTTTGGTCTGCACAAGAATGGACAATGTCCCTCCACTGCAGACCCTCCTCTCTTACCTCACGGGCATTTAAAAACAGAAGCATCACTTTGAAGCCAAGAAAAATTTGTTCTCATATAAAAGGAAAAATTACACACAAACTTATTCAAGACATTGAATTATGAGTGAATATGAGAAAACTATGATATGTAGTTAAAGACATACCTCTCATTATTTTCCAGAGCAAAACATAAACTAGCTGATTGGCTCTATTTAATTCTTTAAGAAAGGCTGTAGGACTGGACCTTTGGGTCTCAACTTTAATCAGAGAAAAATTAAATTCTGCAAGGGTTAAAAGCTATATGAAGTTGCTGTTATGTTGTGCAACTACTCATCTGGCTTTTCTTGGAAGTACAGATGCAACAGATTGAAATACTGGGTTTTTTTGCTCAATAGGCGGTACTGAAGAATAGTGCAGAAAAAGGGATGTGTTCCAGTCAACTGCAGAGAAGCTGTTGCACTCATTTTCTAGATTAATAAGACATTCGGACAAAGATTTTAACAACAGAAGCAATAGCTGAAACAGTTGCAGGCAGCATTATCTACGAGAAAACATTGTGCAAGTATTTTTAGCATTTCTTTTAAATAAGAGTTTAACAAAGAAGTTTTGTAATTTTTCATTTTTTTTCCCCAAGTATTTAATGACAAGCACAGCTCAGGAAGATATCTCTTACTATCCTTCTGGATTCTGATTTCTTATGCAGAATGAGTGTATCAAGATTTTAATATTAAATAGTTTACTCACAGCACTTTGATTCAGATTCACACGCTAGATTTCCTCCTTCATAAAAAGGTATTTTTGGATACATGGCTGAAGAGCCAATCCACAAAGTTGCCTCCCGAATGCAGCAGCTGAGTGCAACACACGATCCCAGAATTATCCCTCCTGATATGCTCAGAGGAGCCCATGGGTAACACTCTGCACCTTGTTCGGAGCATAATGGGAAATGCCATCCATGCCAGCAAGGCTGGAAAAACCTTTTTCCTGATTGGCTGCTCATCCCAAACTGCCTGGCAGAGGTTCAAAATATGCAATGCAGGGAAGTGATATTCTGTGGCATTCATTCAATTTACCTGCACTGCACTCCAGGGAGCCATGCTATTAAACAACAGCTCCAGAGGGTCAATAAAGTTAACTTAATTAAATTGCTTTCCCTCCTACTCTTCCAACTAGCAAGATTTAGGGCACAGGGACACAGCACTGCTTGTAAATAAAAGGATGATTTAGCTAATCATTTGCTGAAGAAAGATGTATTTTTGTCAATAATTCTATACACAAAGCAGAGAGCTAGTTTAAATTAAAACAATCATGTAAAATAAGGGGAGAGACAATACCTGCTAATGAACAACCATTAATATTTTTCAAGCAGTATCAATTAAATCCTCTACTTAAAAGTTAAATCTGAGAGACTGCACTTTTCGCTCCATAAAACTGAAATTACAATTGCTTTAGTGTAATGTTATAAAACATACTATCACTATTACAAGCATAATGAATACACATTCTTAATTTGCTGGGGACCGATGTCGTCCCTTTCTGGTCATTTTGTTATGTACACTCTCACTGCCTTACTAGAATCACGTTTTAGGAGTCTCTAGTCTGTCCTTTTCTATGGCAGTGCACAGAAAATATCACCAATAACTAAGGATAAAAACCATACAGGTAAACCAGTGTTTACAGATTATTTGCAATCTTACCATACTTTTAAATCCTCAGTCTGAAACCTCTGAGGCTGCATGTCTATTTGAGACTAGATGTTTTGAAAAGCTACAATTAAATTAATGTAGCTGTTTCGCAAAATAGTATTTGGATATTCTTATTCCTTTTTCCTCATAAATGCTCGCTCAGAATTCAGACCTGCGTTTTGGTAGGAGCTGCCCAGATGTTACATGTGCACCCTCTGCTCTGCCTCTTAAGTGTTTCCAGCTTTGCCCTAAATCTTCCTTTGCATACACTGCACAAAAGCATGCCAAGCACTGGCAGCGAGACTCTAAAGATTTCTTCTGCATGGTTAATCTATCTCCTCTGAGCTTTTACTTGCAAGTAAATGGGTCTTTTTTGTTTCATTTCTTCAAATATCTTTACTGTTTCCTGTGAATAGCAAGATCTTGGAGCTGTTCTCAGTTCTTATAAACACGTGAAGAGAAAGGGATGCTTGTAAAGACACATAGTCATGGTTTAATTTAGGAAGTATGAAAATACACTACAAGGCAGAAAAGGGTCCCTTTATGTCCTCATGGCCAGTTCTTGCAATATAGACAGTCTCTCCATAAACTTGTCTGCTATGGGGTCAGAGACTGTCCTTTCCTCAGATTCTTCTCCAGTGTTGGTTTTGCTGCTCTGACTCCATCCATCAAATGCAAGTGAAGGTCTCTGATCCCAAACCAGTGAAATCACCAAGCTGACTAGCTTTATGATAGTCCTTTCTCTGCTTTTCATACTGGGTATTTCGTCTCTTATTTCTTCACAGCACAAGAAGAAATGGCAACAGCGTTCCTGCACATCCTCTATCAGTGTTACAGAAAGAATCCCAGGGAAAGCATTACTCACACAGATTTGAATGTCACTCTGTAAGAACTCCCACTGAATACCTCAAGACAAAACTAAGATTAAACATATTATTTACTGTGATTAGGAGTGCCAGAATTCAGCTGGAATGAACAGCCATTCAACTGCTTATATTCCAGGATGTGTTACCTCATCAACACTTTGTCAAATTCAAGAGTCCACATGAAAAATGCATATACAAATGCAAACATTAAATAACTAGGCTGAGAAATTTAATATAAAACTAAAAATCACCTATCTAGGGAATTATCTGTCAAAGAGACTGAATTAATTTAAATTAATGGCACAATGCAGAGGAAAGGTGGTCAGGATGCTGAGTGCTGTCAGGTCAGAGTCAGGAGGTTCCGTGGGATTTCCCAACCCTCTCCTTGCAGAATTTCTGCAGCACCCAGGGGTGATGCACTTGACCTCCAGGAGGGGGGAAGGACACTCAGCTGCCTCCGGTGCACCTTCCCGTTGTCATATCTCACTCTCAGAGAAAGAGAGTTCTATTCACAGCATCCAGAGGTGCCAGCAAGGGGAGGAGGTAGGACAACAGTGACCTTTTGGCTAGAACTGAATACACTGAATAAGACCCTTCTGGAAGTAGAAGGGCAAAGAAAAGGGAAATTTCTATTATAAAACAAATAGCATTGAAATGGAAATCTTGTGGGTTTTTTAACCAGTTTAACTCCATATGGCAATATAAAGTAATTCAATATTATAGTCATTATATTCACATATTTTCTTTTCCTTTTTTTCCCTTCAATTCCCCAAGCCTGACAAAGTTAACAGGTCAGGAGAGTTCTGCACTTCTATTGCAATATATAAATCTCAGTGAATAGTAAGAAAACCACAACCATTTGCATACACTGAGCAAAAACATGCCAAGCAGAAAAAAAAAAAATAAAAAGAAAGAAAGAAAATTAGGAAGGCAGTTTTCTTAGGATAATTAACTTGCTTGGTTCCTTCCTAATGAACTGTACTTCTGGCTCTTTGCTCATTTGTACCCTGACAAGACAGGCAAAGAATGTGTCTGTAGCTGCCTAATAAATGTTGTTATCTTTTAACTGGTTATTAGTAATACAATACAAAAATAATATTCATGCTGAACTACATAGGACTACATTTAGCCAAACCTGCTCTTAAGCTGGACTAGGTCTGCCCTGTCATATCAGAATGGGGGAATCATAGTGGCACTCCTCCTTAAAAAGACACTAAACACTCGCTCTCTGGCCCAAATTCTTTGGTCTGTCAGGAATTTGCAGCCCTTTGCCAGAGCCCCAGGAGGAGCTGCTGCAGGGTGTCACAGACATACACCATAGCCCCAGGGGTCCCAGCTGCAGTGACATCCATTTCTTCTATTTTTAATGTTGTGGGTGGTGCTGTGCTAGTCAAAAGGCTGAGACAGGCGAGCTGACTCGACACACCCTCCCAGGCCAGGCTCACTCCAAGGGATGCTGCTGGGCATCCTTGATTTGTGCCTGTGAGAGGAGGCTGGGGACATCCAAATCTTGAAGGCTCAACTCTCTCTGCCCGCTGGAGAGCAGGAGCAGAGCAGCAGGAGCAGCTGCCTGTCTGTGCACTGTGAGGAGCAGAGACCATTCGCTTCACTCGCAGGAATGAAGTGAGAAGTTCACAGTGATCCTGCCTACCTCGAGTCACTGAACCAAAGCTCCTAACTCAGGAGCGTAATTGCCTTTAACCAACAATGGAGAGAAATAGACAACTCTGATGACCCACTCAAACCTTAAATGGACCAGGGTTCCTCAAAGTGCTACCCTTCCAGTACTTGCCTCTGTGTTAACTGGAGAGCCTGAGGTGATGGTACCTCTAAACTTAGGACTTCAGGCTGAGAAAGTTGGGGTTGTTCATCCTGGAGAAGAGAAGGCTCCTTATAGCACCCTCCAGTACCTGAAGGGGGCCTACAGGAAAGCTGGGGAGGGACTTTTTATAAGGGCATGGAATGATAGGATGAAAGGGAATGGGTTCAAACCGAAAGAGAGTAGATTTAGATTCGGTATTAGGACGAAATTCTTTATTGTGAGGGTGGTGAGAATGTGGAACAGGTTGGCCAGAGAAGTTGTGGCTGCTCCCTCCCTGGCAGTGTTCAAGGCCAGGTTGGATGGGGCTTTGACCAAACTGGTCTAGTGGAAGGTGTCCCTGCCCATGGCAGGGGGGTTGGAACTAGATAAACTTTAAAGTCCCTTCCAACTCAAATCATTCTATGATGACCTTCAGTTGGATGGCAGAAGTTTGACAGATGTGGGTCCATGGGATCTTCGAGGAATGAGAGAAACTGTGAGAATGAGAGCAGTGACTATGGCACCCGACACCCCATCAGGACCTGCCCACTCACCTCCCCCTCTCCCCCTGAGCATCCCCTTTGTGGGGATCCTTGTGTAACTGCAGCCCAGGCTGGTTCACTTGCTACAACCAGCAGGTACGGGGAGTGTTTGATCACCTGTACCCAGGTACTGCCTGGCCACAGCAAAACTGCTGGTCTGGATCAGGCCTGGGACTGCAGACACATTTTTGAGGAGGGCGCTAGAGCTGTGAAGAGCTTCCCTCTGCTGCAGGGGGAATGATCTGCCTGCGGCGTCAGCACCGGGAGCGGGCAGCAAAGACAGGCAATGCTTGCTCCTGCATGAAGTCTCTGGGAGAAAGGTAACCCCTGACTACAATTTTAATACACCTGAACTGGGGTAAATTTATGTCTTTTTGTGTTCAGCACCACTAGCATTTCTTGCCTGATTAGAGGCTTCCTCATTCAGCTGTCCCTTCTGCCATCCTCACAACCAGGTGACTGTAACCCTTCAGTTTTACTCATGCATTCACCTGCAAACCTCTGAGTTAGCAAAGACAGGTGTCACAGGTACTCAGCATCTCCTGTGACCGAGATCTTTATTTGTTACACCTGTCAGCCCAGTCAATGAGTGCTCTATCTCACTGTAGGCAAGCATATTCCTTCCTGCCAACACCAAAAGCATATTGATCTATTCAGCAATGCTTTACGCTGAGCAAATGCCATGCTGTGGGAAAAGAAGATTGTGATCAGCACCATTGTCTACATAATTGCACTTGTTACTGGACAATTGCTGAGTCAGAGGCTAACAGATTTTATTTATAGTCTTTCCACATTCACCTGAATTTTCCTGTCCCTTTTCCCATAACAAAGATTGTGATGTCATTTGGCTTCATACAGCAGAAAGTCTGCTAGAAACCTGAGAAAAAATATCTGAAAGTAAATCCATTACACTCCATTGAGCAGAATTTTACATTAAGGAGCTGAGAGGAACCTCAGATTCAAGGGGCATTTCTAAGAAAAAAGAAAGACCATACACATATTTAGCTGCTTTTGTCTTCATATTGTGTAACTTCTATTTCTAGGAAAATATACTGAATTCTGCTAATGGTATACGTGGAATCACACATATGGAAGATGAAGACCTATACATTTCTAAGGTCAGCTTTCAGTTAGCCCTTGTTAATAACGCTACCAATCAGAACTCAAATATACCTGCCTGGGTGTTACCTTGTTTTTAAAAACCGGGAGGAAAAACCCACATCCTCCTTATATATCAGTGATCATATAATCTGGTTCTGAAATTCTCTAAATGAGAAAAAAAATATTTGTTTTATGATAAGAATTCTGATTATTTTTACAAAGATAACACATAGTATTTTGCCTTTTTGTTATGCTTATTAAATAAACAAATCAACATCTAAGTATAACATACTTGTTGCCTTAGACAAGCCACTATTTCACTTCTTTAATACCTCAAGGATTTCTAAATAATCATGCAAAGTAGTGCTGCTTGCTTCATTTTCCATTGTCCTGCAGGCAGCCTGGATAGAAATTCATGCATCATTTTTTAATACAAGAATGGATTTTGCTCAAACTGTATTTTACCTAAATGCATTTTTTCAGATTATATACATATTTTTATTTAGAAATAGGATTATTTAAAATGAAACATGAAATTTTAGCAATGTACTGCTAAACTGGTTAAATTCTATGCCTTGATTTACATTAAGTAACATGCAATATTCAGTTATTACATATTTGTTGGCAAAGATTTGCTGACCATCAAACCACTGAGCTGGGAGAGTTTGAGTGACTGAAGAAAACAGTTTCTGATTAAGTCTTCAGTCTAAGTTTGATAGCTGTAGCTTCCTCTGCAGGCACAGAGAAGGTATTTTCTTCACTTTATTCAGGTTAGCTCTGTTCAATATCTAGTTCATGATAAGCTATCTCTTGAGAGCTGATAAATGCAGAAAATCTTACTTTTTACTGTAGGTAAAAGCTCCATGGCAGAGGTGGAAATCTGCTAATTCTAAAATCTTGCAGGATTAAACAGGAAGAAACACACAGTTTTATTTACTCAGTACAAAGAATGATTAATTTGACTAATAAATCAGTTTAATATAAGTAAAAAATAAATAAACATTAGTAAATGTGAAATGTCATTCGTTGGTTTCTAAGATAACAAAAAATAAAAATTGATAATCTGAATAAATATATCAGGAACTTTTATATAATTCCCTAAATGCAACTTAATATAGCTCCACCTTTACAAACAGAAGTATCTAATGTAAACAAAGTAGCAGTCAAAATAATCTGATGTCTGATATTTTTACAACAGTGGAACAGGACTGATTTTAGTGATGAAGGACCTTTATCCCATCACCATTTTTACCCTGGGAATTATGCTGTCAGTCAACAACACTGTAAGCAAGGAGAATATGATGTAAAAGGAAATTACCCACTCTTATTTGGGTAATAAGGTACTTCCCAGTCTAGATTATCAAACAAGTGAGGTCACCTACTGTATTATATACTGCTACATGGTGGCACAAAACAGAAATACTTTAATGATACCAACTGAGAAGAGCCAACCCATTTCCAGGAAACTAATTAAAAAGTAAACACACAAAATAGAGTGATGATTTCAATTACATTCATTGCTTGCTTTTTTCCCATGGTAAGGCCATCAAATTGGCTCTTGGCTTCTTTTGAAAAGCCAAAGCAGACCAAGCTCTTCAAATCTGTTGCAGACATTTTCTTCAGTGTACTAATGATTTCTGAGGCCTCTTCTGAACTCCTCTGTTTATTTCAACATCTTTTTCTTAAAGCAGGGGCACCAAAGCACAGTCTTCTAGGATCAGTCTCACCGAAGCCAGACTCACAATCAAAGCAACAATCCCCATTCTATGTAATCAATTTTCTTACTAGATTTGCTTATCTGATGTAATTCCTGAAATATTTCTCTCTAAGATTAGGGCTCCTTAGACATGTTTCCTCTTTCTCTCAATGCAGCTAGTATTCTCCAGCCTTAAATTCAGTACGTTGCTTTATATAGATGAACCAAGGTTACCAAGCAACCCAGGTTGCAAGTGGCCCTGACTCTTTGTATCATTTGCAAATTTAATTGACAGTGATATTCTGTCAGCTTCCAGGTTGTCTGAAAAATGCTGAAAATGTATGTCTAACTGTGAGCTCTGTTGAAAACCACTTCAAACACCTTCCCTCAATTACAACTTCTCATGTCAAATATTTTCTGTGGATGTGCTAGTTTAGCATGTGCTTTACTGACATTAAGTAGGGTTAATTTTTATCAGAACATTGAATAGATTAAAGTAAACTCTAATAATTTGCCTTGCAATATTGTAGAACCAAGGTAGCTGAAAAGTACTGTAAGCAGAGGTGAGGGATTTGGGTTCCAATACTACTTAGTACAAAAGGGACTTGACCCTGTGACTATTACAATTCTGTACTACAAAGTAAAAGGAGGTATAAGAACCACTACCTATCCTGACAACCTGCCTATCCTTCTCCTTTGCTTTTGTAACATCTGCCTTGAAACAAAATGCTGTTAATTAAAATTGATTAATCTATCTAAACTCAAATGGAGCCTCTTTCCCACCCCCTACCCCATCTCAAAATGAAACCCTCCCTTTTCTCCATTCAGATTGACACACTATATATTGTTTATATATCAGGTTTGTGGATAGTCCTGATATGCTTAATACTCTGCTTCCTTAAGGTCTGCTTTTCACAGTGAACAGGACAGAGCTTCACAGCTGCATCTTAGAGACAACTCCAAGAAGAATCAAAGCTTTTTGCTCTAAACTGTTTTTCCTCTTAGTAAAATCCAAGTGAATGATCAATTGAGTAGATATGGAAGCTCATATTGTTAAACACATACACCTCTGACACATTATGGTCCAGATAGAAACGTGAACCAAACAGAAATGACAACAATTAGAAGAGAGATCACTTAGTAACAAGAGATGTATTCAGCACATCTGTTTTGTGAGAAGATAGAATTCTAAGTCATGACCATGTGTTCCTTTCAGACCCCAAATAAGACTCAAAAGTTTGGCTACGTGCTTATAGCCAAAATACCTAAAAAGCAACCAACCAAGCAATAAGAAACAAGGAAGCTGGTTTTGCACTTGTACTTGTAGAAACAATGGAAACAAAAAAAATATCTTACAATTTCATCTGCTTGTGTAGAATGTGAAATTTCAGGTGTTCTATTTGTAGCTTCTAATAAAATTACGTTTAAGTTATGTGAATAATATAAACCCAAAGATTTTTATTCCTGTATTTTCACTAATTTAAGTGAGTTATTAAAGAGTGCATATTCTTTGTATCTCTTTTTCTTCTTTTATATGAAAGTCAGAAGTCTTTTGGTTTGGGGACTTCTGGTAGATAACTTGCTTAGTTATGACATACAAAGTGGTGAAGTATTAGATATTATGTGACTTGAGTTCAGTGTATTCATCTTTATCAGAAATATGCAGCAGCAAAAGTCCAAAGACCTTTTTCAAAGTTTGAGTTCCCATCTTATGTCAGTTTACCTTTGGAGTAGTATGTATCAAGCCTGAACAGGCATGAGAATGTTTAAGAGTAGTCAAAGGTCTAAATTGTGGGGAATGCGAAGGAAAGTGAGAAAGATGATGCAGAGTTAGTGAGAGAAAGTGGATCAGGTATTGCTGTCATATAGATAATAAGTGTAGTTATGGAAACAAATTGTATTAAAGGGCTATTCTGGTATAACCTGCTATACTAGGTGGACTGCATTGCACAAGGTACTGATTTAGATGCAGTGTTAACAAGCTCCTGATGTAACATAAGCCTGAGACTAAGCAGTTCAACCTTTCAAAGAGTAAGGCAGGCAGAGGGAGCATGGGAGACTAAATGGGCAAAGGAAGCATATGAAGACAGTTTTTGTATCCATGTGAATCCTGGTAAATTTTAGGGTCCCATTTACTACAATGAATAACCTCTTGGGACTCCTAAGAAGAAAAAGAAGAGTCCAACTGCAAAATGGATAGGCATTTCTTGATCCTGATGCCACGTGATTCTAGTGACAGAAAAGAGGCTTTAAGAATTTAACCTTTTACCAGGGAAAACCCCCAAAACATCCAGAGATATTACTACAGTTCCACTGGCATTACAAGCTGGAATAATCAGGAGAGCCAGTACTTCATCTCAACTGTATGTGTAATATTGATAGGTTTCATTCTAGCTGAGAAAGGTTAAGATCACTTTCATATTATTCAATTTGCAGTCACATTCACTTGGTGCAGAAAATTAACATGGTAGTCCATATAATAAATACAAGGATAAAATACAAGTCAGGAATGCAGAGAAGAAAACAAAACTGAGAATGAAGGACTTACTTGTCAGAAGACCAGTGGTATTATAAATACTGCTGTCGTCAGTCAGTCTTTGCAGTCACTCTGTGGTCTGAAGGGAGATATCTAAAGGTGCCTAGTATGCTCTGAAAAGAAGAATAATGGATTTAGTAATTATATCACCTACCAAATACTAAACCAAAACTTGTCCAAAATAACTTGCTTTTCCATTTTATGGGGTTATTAATTCATAAAATATTTTTTTTATTCCACCACTGAATCTGCTTATAGTTTATGGGCTTCTATGAGTTGAACTGCTCAGATAAGGCTCCCTGGATTGCACAGGGAATCAGAACAAGAAGAGTAAATATTTAATATATTCTCTTGCATGCCTACATTCCCAACCTGTTCCATTTGTGAGAGAACAGTGAAAATGAAAGAGGTCTGGCTCCTTTCTGGTTCAATAAACTAATATGCTGGAGTAAATGGCTTTCCAAAACAGACACATAAAATGATGTACCTAAATGTCTTTCAAACAAATGACTACAGTTTGTTTGCTATCTTTTGGACTAGTCCATGTATATGGCCTCCTTATTTGCGATCTAATTGCTGAGGATGTCCCTTTGTACAGCAAAGGAATGTGCATTTGTTTGGATGCCCCTAGTTTTGGTCAGGATATGCCTTGCATGGTCAAAAGTAGCTAAACCCTCTCATATAAAACTCATTGAACGAACTCTTTTCTGAATGAGTTTCTTGTTAGAATTAATGTTCTGTTAAAATATCCAACAACCCACTAAAAAGACAGGGTCCATGGAAAACATTCACACTGCCTCACATACTTGTGAAAATTCTCTGGTATGAAAAAGCCTAGAACAATATAAATTGCTACTGGAGCTGAAGGAAAATGAAAGTTTACCAACAATCTCCTGTTTACAGCCTAAAACACTCTCGTAATTTAGCTGTGTTTTCATGGCTACATAAAGAAGGTCTTGTGCCTGTACTCCAGGAAATCTATAAACACACAGCTAAATTAACTGTTAGTTGGGAAAGAGAGCTTGGAAACAACTTTATGAAAATGTCACCTAAATCCTCATCAACTGTCAAAACAAGAAAATGATATACTAGAATATATTAGGAAAAGAACAGAAAACAGCAGAAGAAAGCAAAATAATACTGCCATAAAAATCCATTGCTCACATTACATTTTGGATATTGAATACAGTTCCAGTCATCTCATCTCAAAAATGACAGGATAGCATTAGGATAAAGAAAAGGGTGACAGGATGATCAAAAGTATGTAATGGCTTCTGTACTGGGACAGAAAAAAATTGCTTTAGAATTTCCATATTGTAAGAGGGGCAAACAAGGGAGAGGACTTTGCAGTCCTTTGCAGAGCCACAGAAGATAAAGAAAATGCTTTTTCACTGAATTTTACATCCTAAGGTAATTAGAATAAATGAATAGTTTTATTTTTGAAGACCTGAAAGTTTTGGAAATAAAAAATGAATATAATGATAATTGTAATAATACTCTATACAGACCTGTGATAATATTTTAGTGGTTTTTTGTACCTGAGTAAATAAGAATGGCTATACCAGGTCAGGGAGAATATCTGTCTACCTAAGCCACTATCCCGTCTATCTGATCCCACAGTGGCCAAAATACAAAGTTACCTTTGACTTGCATGACGTATTCAGCTCTCAGGATATTATACACTTTAGAAAGCCATACAAACCTTTTTTGTCCTGAACAGTCATTGAGTGACCACTATGAAAGGAAAAATTCTGGAGGAAAATCCTCCTCATGCCCAAGTCCTGGTTTACTTTTCAGCAATTGGGATCACACCAAGCTATATCCCATCCCTCCTGGTTTCCTCCCATGCTGGTTTTTGCTCAAAAATAATGTGGACAGGTAGCAGGAGGGAATAGTGATAGCCACCAACGTTACTGATCCAGACAACCAAGATTCTGAGCACATGTGCCCCACAGCTTAGGTTCCATCTGCACAACCAAAGATCTAGTCAGCCAAAACTAATCAGAACACTTTCATCGTAGTGTTCTAAAAGCATTTCCTGAACATAGCCTCAGTAGGAAGCACCAGCCATCCCGTGGTGGAAATGGCAAGCCCTTCATTTGTAGCATGCCATTGAGCAGGGTAAAGCCTTTCATGAAACTGTGTCAGATGAACACAAAACAGATCCAGAGTTGAAACAACCTTACTTATTCACTAAAAATACTGGTATTTCATCACTGCAATAAATGAAAAGTGAAATTCCACACATTCTATGTCTATGCATTTTTCTGGAAAAATCTGTCTCTATTTCTCCAGGATGAGCTAGATTAAGCATCTAAGATGAAGATCATTAACTACACAAGGAGGACCATTTTCTTCTTTTTTTCTGAGGGGAGAAAAGGCGGTATCATTACTTATTTCCTTAAAATGAGGGTTTTGTTAATCAGTCCATTTAATCTTCAATAGCAGCTAGATGCCAAACCTGAGGGTCCTTAGAAAACCTTAGCCTAAAACCTACCTGCCTGAGTAGGCTGTACTGTTTGAATTTAAAATGGTATGTAAGCCACTCTGCAGGTAGGCTTATATCAATCTAAAATCATATATTTGGACAAAATTTTAAGCCAATTTCTAAGACCCTTGCCCCAAAAAAAGGAAAGTAGGCCAAAAAGATATTTCAGAAAAGGCTACTTCTAACTGCTCACATTGCAACAGTGACTAGTCTTGAAATTCATACTCTATATAGAGAAATGGCAGCCATTCAAAACTGATGGGAAACAAACGAGGTAAACATCCAAGTAAGTATGTCTGCATAACTTTCAACAGTTTACCTAAATTAACATGAAATCATTATTCTGGCCAAGCCAAAAGGCTTTCTTATGCAGGCATGTTCTTCTTCTTCCCAATGCCTGTCCACTCAATAAGGGTTACCGTGCACAAGCCAGAAGAACATGTTCCAGTGGCACAGAAGCAAACTGCCACAAGCCCCATGATGTTACTGTGTTTATGCTGATATTTCAGCTAACAGAGTTGTGGGTATTCTAGGGCAAGGTATCCAAGTCCTTGACTGGCTGACAAATTCCCCAGTAAAATTGTTTGTTTATTATTTTTTTTTCTGAGGGAGAGGAAACAACAAAAACCTTTCCAGGGCAAATTTACTACAGTGGCTTGAGATGGGACTGCTGATGTGGCTGGAACCCAGCCTAAGGAATCTTTTGCTTTGGGAGCTGGTACACCCATGCTTCTGAGTTGATTAGAAAAGCACTCCTGCTGTGTGACCACAATAGACCACACTGATTTAATTGCTTTTGTAGCAGTTTACTGCTTTGTCTCCCAGAGCACAGCTGAAGAATTAAACTTTGCAGTGTAAAAGATCCCAAGTCAACTGGAACCTCTATGGAGATAATGAAGCAGCTCAAGGGCACCTGCAAACTACCACTCAGTCAACTGGACATGCTAGTCCCTCCCACATTAGTCCCTCCCTCCCACCTACACTTAGCCTTTGCAAAAAAGTAACCTTTGTTGTAGTTTGTACCAGGCCTACAAATGATACGAACTATAGTGTGCCTACAGGGCTTCCCCTGCTGGCATGAGAACAGACATTAAACCTCTACTAGCCCAGCAGCACTGCAATATACACACCTCAGATAACATTGGTGTGCCAACAGCTCCTCAAATAGTCCTAGCCTTATTTTTCAATGGAAAACAGGAGTAATCAAAGAAATCATGAAATTAATAAGAGTAAGTTAAAGAGTAAAAAGATATAGCTTATTTCTTTGCATTGGGTATAGGTGTCAGAGTTGGCAGTAAGTGTGGCCTGCAAGTGTGGCCTCTATGAGGACCCTAGCTCATGGCGTCTCTAGAAAACATATTTAAGAAAGGGCAGAAAATGCCAAAGAGACAGAGGAGGATGGAAAAAAGATGAGTGAGAAACAACAGAGGGAGCACCAAGGCCAGAGGAAGAGGAGGAGGTGCTCCAAGCACTGGAGCAGATATCCCATGTGGCCTGTGGGGAACCCCACACTGGAGCAGGCAGATGTTTCCTGAAGGCCTGTGGTCTATGAGAGAGAAACTAGGTTGGAGCAGGAGAGAAGAGTGAGAGGGAAGGAATAGCAGGGTGAAACCGCTTTGTACTGACCATAACCCTTATAACCCCTACACTGCTGCAGATGGCAGAAGAGTTGGGTGTGAAAGAATTAAGTTAACCCTGGGAAAAGGAGGAGGAAAAGTGTTGGTTTGATGTTTGTCTTCTTGTTTCTCACTCCCTGAATCTGTTTTAATTGGCAGTACAGTAAATCAATCTTCCCCAAGTTGAGTCTGTTTTGCCTGTGACAGTAACTGGCAAGCGATCTCTTTGACTTTATCTTGACTCATGAGCATTTTCATCCTATTTTGTCCCCCTGCCCTTCTGACAAGGGGACTGAGAGAGCAGCTGGGTGATTGCCTAGCCACTGGCTGAAGCAGGCAACACGTTCATGCTACTTTGCGTTCAGTGAAAATGCCCATACTGGGTTTGTTGCACCTTAATTATATACATTAACTCCATACTTTCAGTTAGCTTAATCTGAACTGCTCTGAGCAATCCTTACACAGACAAGGAATGATTCTGTTCTCAGGGACCATGAGGACGCAACTCTACTTTCTTACTCCATCCACTGTAACTAGTTTGCAAATGCATTATCCAACCCTATTTCCCACTAGCAAATTGTTAATGAGCAGATTTCTGCCAATGTATTCATTAATTATGCACTGAATTATTTGGACAAAGCATTTTTAGCATGTGGGTTGTTTGTCAGCTGTTTGCCATTGGCTATGCATTGTTAATAATTGTTTTGACTTCTGCCCTATGTGCTTTATGGTGCAGGAAGAATGATATTGTTCATGAATGGCCGCCTCATAGTAACAATAATGTTTCTTTTTACTGAACAGATGAAAACAACTTACCAAAAAGACACAGGTGAATAAGGAATGACTGAATGACAAACAGCAAATAGCTACCATGTTAGTTTGCACCTGGATATTGTTGCTTGCTTGCGAGTACAAAACATTCAGCAAAGCAAAGTGATTCCTCACACATGTAAGTAAATATTTCTCAATTCTTCATGGAAGGAATCAAAATGCCATCAAACTAAATAGCTGTTTGGATCTAACAGGTGTTTTTGTCAAATGTTATAGTGGTAATGAGTCAGTTTAATCTATCAGGAAGCAAGTTTGCTGTGACCAATGTAATCTGTAATGCAAAGGTTGCCGTGTTACTGAAGGAGTTTTTGGTGAAAGAGCTATGGGGGCAACCAATTAGAATTATTTTATTTGAGGTAAGTTTGGACAGCCACTTGGAATGATTTCATCTTCTTTAAGCTTGGTCAACCTAAATGCATTCTTTTTTCTGATTTTCCTTAAAACCTCTGTGCTACCTAAGAAGATCACAACTGGTAGGGTCAATGCATTTCCTTTACCATTCCTATACCACATACACAATATTTTGTAAGTCCCAGATGCCTTTGACATTGCATTACAATGCCTCTAATATGCTGTGAAGGAAAAAAAACAGACTCCCCGAGAGAGGGGAAGCAGACAATCTGCCCTGAGGCTTCCCCATTGTTATTTCATTTAGACAGACAGACAGTACCACCATATCTATGACAAGAGAGGAAAAGATTTCAGGGCTCCCCAGCTGTCTCTTCCTTAATTCAATACTGATTGTTCAGTTGTTCTCAACTATCCATAAAACTATGAGATTTTTCATGGCTGCTATGCTAGAGAAATCTCCTGACTGCTTGTGATGTGCTGTTCTTCTACTCTGAGCAATACTCAAAAATCACTAAGCACATGAGCAATCAGACAGCAGACCCTGTGCTACCTCATCCAGGAGCAAGCTGGTTTTTATTGAAGATTATCCTGGTGTGTCAGGAAGCAAGATTCATGCTTAAACTTTTCTAATTGCCTCAGCTTAGTTTCATAAGGAGGTGTGCAACACATAGATACATGTGAAGAACATTACACAGTTCAGTAAGAATTGCTTTGGGGAGGATGGACAAAAAAGAGTGTGGTAGTCAGTACAGTATCCCTGTTTGACTAACTTGGACTGACAGCTAGGGGAAACTGTGCAGATAACGAAGAACAAGATTTATTTCACTGACACACTCTGTAGGAGATAACCTCTTCTCTATGCAGTAGACAGTAGAGGTTAAGAACAGGGAATCTCTGAGAGACTGTGTCTAGTTAGCACACCATCTCAACTTAGAAAATACTAGCATGTTTATTCTGCTATATTACTCAGTAGAAATGTTACGTACTTTGAGAGTTACCATCCTCTTCTGCAATAGTTGTCAAAATCCTTTACTAGCTGAGAAACAGTACTATGCAGGCTGTACAAAAAGGCTGAGCCACCTGCCTCAGGCCTTGTAATGAAAGCGGTAGAACTAGAAATAAAATTCATATCAGCTATCTTAGATGATAAGCAAGTTCCATCACTGAAGACATAATTACACAGGTGACAGACACATCCTTCATATGTAAGGGCAGAGAAATGACATAACATGCCTATGTCACATAAGTGAGGTTTACATAACCTTCATGGTATTGCATAATCTGCTAAACTACTTTACCCCTGGAATTAGCTAAGGCTAATGAAATGGCAATGGTATCAGAAGGCAACTGAGAAGAAAAGTCTCACTATGAGTTGCTGAAAGTTATTGATTACATCACAAAAAAGATACCCATTAAAGTACCACTCTTCAGCAAAGACAAATCAAACAATCATAACACAAACATAACAATTTGCACAGAGAACTAACTGTGTCCATGATATAAGTATACTAGGAAGAAAAAATGTTAACATAGTATCAATTTAATCAACTATCCTTATTCCAGTAGAACGAATGGATACATACCATATTACAAGAATCTGTGAGCAGAATTATGAAATTCACTTATATATGAAATCAATGGCCTTAACATTAGAAAAGAATCTCATCTGGGGACATCCTTGGAACCATTCACATGATTAAGACTTCACTTAATATGGTCAGCTGACATCCTTGATGCATATCACACATTACCAATTATACTGTTAAGTTATCCTTAGTGCTGCAATACTTAAAAGTGTCATTTCATCCATTCAAGCATCAATATTGATCTCTGACTACATTAAGCTACATTTCCAGTTAAACAGTGTGAAAAATCCCACCTTTTCAGCTATGGTTTTAGTTAAATAACTCAGCTGAAAACTACAAGAATAATTCTTATTCAATTTCCTTATTCCACATATGATTGGCAGTAATCTACCTCATTCAAACAGTGATCTCCCATAGTTTTCCAACAACTTATAAATGAAAACAAATAATTTTGATCAATCTGCAGCTTACACACACAATGAATAGCATATTGGAAATCAGTAAGCAAATCTGTAAGGGTACAGTTTATAGCAGCAGGTCATTTGCTTGTACTGCAATTTAGATCTCAGTTTTCTCATATCTGCTTAGCAATTTTACCTGCTATGTTTCCCAGAACACTGTGGTGTATCCTATTGTTATAGGCAATTCAGCCATGCAGAAGCACAGTGGTGTTTCCATAACTTGCATGCAGATGTCTACCTTACCCTTCCTTACATCAAAAGGAAAGCTAACTTTGTTTTCATTGCTTACAGGTTATGACCTTTTTATGCAGAGATCAGTGGGTCCTCTTTGATCACCAAGTGTGACCTCCCACAGAATATGTGATGCAGAATCCCACTTGGTTTGTAAGTCCTCGACTATGAGCCTAGGCTACTCCCTTCCCACCCGTATCTTATCTTTCAACAGGGAAGCTGTTTGGTTTTAGTGTACAAAAATGGGATTCCTCTTGGAAGTTATGCTTCCCTCGTCTTCCATGGCTATCTTTATCTCCTTTAAAGAGAAAACAGACAAAAAAGAAAAGGTGATAGACAGAAAAATTACTCTACAGAAGGAAAGAAGGTCAGAGACAGTGAACTGTGGAATTACTGCTGGCCAAATCCTGCTGTCCAGCTTCAGGATAGGTTTTTCTCTAAAATAAGGAAGCATAGTCAAATCCATCGGCCAGATTATTACTGAAAACACTCAACAGTGTGGAATTGAAAAGTTGCACACTTGGAAAGGGCTCAGCTGATGATTTCAAGCCCAAGAACTCCTGGGAAAATCTGCAAGATGAGTAGGGTTCAGCAGAGTAGAGAAAGTCTAAAAATTGTCTTGGGGGCTGAGCTGAGGAATTTGCAGTATAGGCAATTGGTGGGTCAGGGCCTGAAGGACAACCCAACCCTCAGTCCAGATACTGGACAGTGGCCTGCATAAGGCACAAAAACTGGGAACCACTGTGCCTTGGTGCAGCATAAACTCACTGGCACTCACTGATGCTGTCCTTCAGGAGCGCAGTGTGCTACCCTGGCACAACTTATGCTGATGCAGGCAGAGATTAAGCCCATAGATCAAATATTTTTTTGTCCCCTTAGCTGTGCAGTTTGCATAAAGTGATGTTAGTAGGACCTTGCTTATGCCTACCTGGCACAGTAATAGTTTACCTGTGTTTTTTTACACTTTTCAAGGAGGGACAATAAGGCCTAAGGGAAATCTGACACTTTCTGCACCTATCTGCCACCATTAAATCTGACATCTTTGCACTTACAGCTACAATAACATCACAGTCTATGTATTGAGACAGATGCTGAATGCTTTTATGAGTATTTATTGCAGTAAAGTGAAAATTCTTCAGAAACATAAAAGTTCTTTGAATCACTGCAGTGTTTATAATGAAAAGAGAAGTTAATTATGAAATATTTAAGTGTCTTAAATAAAGATTAATTAAGATCTAGGCAGGAAGCCGTCTTTTCCTTCTAAGCAATACATTTTTAATTACAAAGTATGCTTTAGTAACAAATTGGTGCTTAATGGGGATATAAAAGTAGAAATCTGAAGGTCAAGGTAATGATCAGATACCTGCATATGTGTCTGCACATAGAACACTATACTATATTTGAGCAAATACTGTAAAAATTATTAAAAGATATTCATTTGAATAAAATACTAAGTTTTGTTAAAGTACTTACCATCTTTTTTATTTGTAGGAGTTCATGCTCATATGCAAGATTATCCCTTAAAAGAATACGAGTTGCAAATACCTACTTTAAAATTTTTTCTGTGGTTGACATGCCATTGATTAGGAAAGTAGGGAACAAACAAAAAGATGCCACTTGGAAGAGGTAAAAATATCTAATTTTAACTACATGGAAGAAGCCACATCTATGGAGCATGAACATAAGCAAAGAGCTTCAGTTTTCCAGTAATCAGGTATTAAATAACATTGTTAGCCATCTGAAGATAGATGCAGGCATCTAATGTGTTATGTCATGGTCTATTTTAAGGTGTCCCCTGACTGTTTGAAAAGAAAGATAATTCTCTGGTCTTCTAAGATAAACAGAAACCAGTAAGACACTGCATGTTCAATTATTCTCAGCTACTCAGAGAACCTGGAAAAACTGGCTTTGGAATGCATGGGAAAGGCATACTCTGGTTTTGTTTTAGCATAGTGCCTTGGTTTGCTTTGTTGACTCACATTTCCCCTCTTGAGTGAGCTTATTTTATTTATTTGTGCAACTGCACACATAGAGCTTTACACACAAGTTGGCATATTGTGGTCCATGCAGGTTCACAATGCTCAGTTTCGAGTACTGGGTACTAAACTGAAGAAGTAGCATTTTATAGACACCATGCATCAAATGAAAGTTAATTCCTGAAATATTAGTTGCATAAAGGCAATTCTGAAATGCAATTTTATAATTGGATGAGCAAAAAAAAGTCAAACTGCAAGAAGAATCTTACTTGAACTGAAATCTAAGCTCTTGGCACAAAAAACATGGATCAGGCTGAAACCATACAGTCTCCCTTCCTATGAGTGTGCCCTCCTAGCATGCACAGAAAAATATTTTTTCCTATGTTCTTCTTGTCCTTTGCACATTCAGAGCTAAGAACATAAGAACGATAAAAATAAAGGGCCATATAAAACATCGTAAGAGTTTCCCAGTTACTCTCTTGGTAGGATGTTCAACAGAAAGGAGGCTTCTTATTTTATTCTCTGCTGTTTGAACTTCCTAGATGTGACCCTCCAAACTTATCTCAGGCCACCTGCAGTAGGATACTGCTATGATTTTTGGGAACAGACCAGTCCTTCCCTCATCAACCCCAATAATTTATTCTATATTTACAACAGAGCTTTGCATGCTTTCCTCCTAGCCACTTGCTGTAACTGAGAAATGAACACAAGCAACTTTTCAGTCTCACTTGAAATGGAAATGCTTTATTATTTTGTCTTGGGAATGAAGTTCCTAACACAGCAACAATGGAGAATATACCTTCTTTCTCTGTTATTAGCACAGTAGATACTGGGAAAGTTAGTATAAGTTGTTAGCCTTCAGCACTGCAATTGAACCAGCTTCTCTTTTCCGGATGCTCAAGCACTGGTACTTCTTATGCTAATAATATAGCATTAAGAATATCCTCTAGAGTCTAGGACAACTGACTACTGCCAACCGTATGCTGTCAAATGTCTGTCAGACAACTCTCCGCCAGATATCTGTCCTGCGGACATTTATACACCACCGACTCTCCACTGGAACAACTGTACACCAATTGACAGATGGTGCTTGTTCAGCACTGTGAACAGAACCTCAGGTAACAGGTGGCTCTGCCCACAGGGCTCTGATTTTTGCAAGGAAACTGTGTACATATAGGGGAGCTTAAGTGTATGAGTCATACACTTTGTAACACGTGCTTGGCCATCAGAGGTGTTCACCTTGCTCAGCAACTGCTTTCAGTTATCTCACAATTTGATACAGGTAAGTCAATCAAATGTGAGAAATGAAAATTAACAATGAGGTACAGGCAACTCAGTCAAATATATTATGAACAGTTGTTTCAGGTCACAGTCCTGAACACTTTTAGAAACTGTATTTTGATAATTTTTAATTGCATTTGTTTAACTTTACTTTTAGAAAGTATTTTTGGATGTTTTAGAATTGTACTCTTTAACATCAGTTTAAATTTTTTTTTGATATTTTATAAGTGCATTTGTTTAAGATCACTTTCAAAAACTATGTCTTGGTGGTTTTTAATTGCATTTGTCTAACACTACTCTTAGAAAACATCTTGTGTTTGATTGAGTTGCCTTTATCACATTTTAATTTTTCATTTCTTGATGGATTGAGTTGCCTTTATCTCATCGTTAAATTTTCATTCCTCAAGTTTGATTGAGTTGCTTTTATCTGATTGTGAGGTAGCAGCATACAATTGCCCCTTTTCAATCTTCTATGCCCTGCTGTTCCATGGCAGAGGCAGGAACTAACCGCCTTCTCTGCAAGCACAAAATACTCTTACTGAACCCTAAAGCAGTGAGTATGGAAGTGATGAACTAAAGTGAGCGCATCTAAAATGAAAAAAGTGGGCAGTTAAATACAAGAGATTTTGAAATGCATGGTCAAGTGATATCTGAACACTCTGTGTCGCATCCTCAGTTGTTATAAATAACCTTAAGACCATTAATCTCAGAGCTACACTGGTTCTCCCCTTGGTAGTGGTGTGGTGCAAGTCAAAAAGAATCCAGTGCTGGGTTCTCACCTTGCTAAGCATTGGTGATTTGAACATTTTATAAAAAAAGTTGGCCTATGCATGCTGGCAGGACAATCTGGGGTAGTCTCCACAACATCTCCCCAGTTGTACACATGCTGTGGATCAAATGTTGCCTTCAACCTTCCCAGTATTTACCAAGGCATCTTTCTGAATACCAAAGTATTTGGTATTTTCCCCGAGGAAAGTATAAAACCTTCTAAACATTTCTAAGCATTAAAAAGAAATGTGGGGAAAATAAGAATATTTTTTGAACAATTTTGAGCACTGATTTTCCTGGTAGGTATATCGAGGAATAGTCTACATTCTCAAATGTTACTTCACCTGTAATGATCTTTCCTTTAAACCTTGTCAATTTAAAATGTTCGCATTCTGTGATAAGGACTATCACTTTCTATAAATTTGCTTATGTACAGCATAGGTTACAGTCTTGGCTGGACTACTGAAAAACAAATCCAAGTGAATTTGACATCATCTGTAAGATGGGGCTCTATTATACTGTAATAAATTTACTCCATTCACTCCAATATATTTTTTCTTTCATAACAAACATTTCAAGAAGCCATGACGACCCTTGCTTTCCTCAATATTTTTGGAGGTGTAAGTTTTTGACAGACATTACATTATAGTCATGCTTAATACAAAGATAATTTAATATTAATGGCACTGATAATTGCATCAAGATATTAAATGATTACAGTAAGAGTTTAATCTGTTTAGTTTTGCTAGATTTACAAGATCAAGAAAGAATGATCAGAAATACACTTCTATCAAGCTAGATTTGGAAATAAGCACCACTGCTAGCAATTAAAACCACAGTTTCAATATTATTCACAAAGGTTGCTTTGGTCACTTAATATAGTGATTTGATTCCAACATAACTCTATTTATTTCAAAAGAGCTATAAATGCTGGACTTACCTCTCCACGGAGGAACACATCTTCTATCAAGGATTCCCTGCTGAAGCCCGTAATTACATGGTGCCATACCGCTCTAGCTGAGTGCAGAATCAGGACCCGCACATGTTTTGTCTGCCAGAGCCATGGTCCTCCACTTGCCCACAGAATTCCTAGTCACTAACTGACATTTCCCGAGATTTCAACTAATGATCAAATCTGGCTAACAGAAGTCAAAATACAGAGATGTTTTTCTATACGCTTGTAATTCATTTACAGCAGAAATGAAACAAGCACGTCCTTTATCATTGATCTTTTTCTATCATTTGAGCAAAGAATGTGTTGACACGCTGCTGTAAACAGGGTAGGAACATTACTGCTGTGCATCAGGAGTAAAACAAATAAGACAAGACAAAGAAAAAAAGATGCTTTCTTGCTGAAACTGACCAAATCACAGCATGGGACTTTATTACAGAATCTGAAAGCAAAGAAATAATTTGCTTTTTTGAATGATGCAGATTCAATCAATAAATCTCCAGCTACCAGAATAAATCCTTCAGGAAGATAAACCAACCCAGAAAATCAGAATTCACTCTTCTTTCCACAGTACATTTGAAACATTTAACTTTTTATCTGTTGTACCTTCTTTCTAAGATGATGAGATGTTGAGTCGATGCAAAAGCCATTCTTTTTTTTTTTTCTGCATATAACCATATTAATGTTCCCATCCTCCTATTTCTTAAAAAAATACTTCAGTAAATTAAAAAGATAATAAAGTTTCAGTGAACCAGTGAACTAGTTCTGCACAGCTTCAATTCTACCATGTACTTCAGTATGTGCCTTGCTCACTAAGGTCAAGTCAAAGCTGAATTTGTATGTTAAAAACCATAGCAAATCAGGGATTAAAACCTATATCCTGTATCCACAGTCCTGCATACTCTATGGCTTGAGCAGCATACATTTTCTGAGGTTCCTTATTTTATTGGAAGAGAAACACAGCAATGCTTTACTCTCTAGAACTTTGACATTTGGAGTTGGCCGAAGGTGGCTTTGAAACCAAAGGTTGTAATATAATTATAACTTTTAAAAAGGAACACCAGCAGGAAGATCTTCTAGGTCTCAATTTTGGCTTGTTTACGAACTTAATGATTTCCTTCACTTGCTCCATGTTTTGTGTTTTTGTATTGTTATGACATATTTACAGATGGTGGTGGAGAAGGCGGACAGAGGAGAGAAGCTCATGGTAGGGTTGTGGCCAGACCAAACAGGGTAAAAACCTGAGAAGATGTGGCTAGTATTTATGTTGCTTGGCATAATAACCATGAGGGAAGCAGAGTGCAGCAGAAAGATCTAAACTTGTCCTGAAGGGCTCCTGTTTTCTATGATTTTCTTTATTGGTTTGGAAAATGGAGGCTGACTGGAATTTTGGACTGAGTGAGGAATTTGGTCTCTTTTAAGTCCTTGCATGGATGAGAATAACAGGAAGAAAATATGAGAATTTTAATCTTCTTTACCTTCTATTTGAGAAACTAGTAAGATCTTCATGAATAAAGCAGAAGAGGAGGAAAGGGTGGGAGGGAGGAGTATGCCTTAAACAGAAGGAGTCAAGGGAGACAGAAGTGTTTTGAGCATCAGGGTTCAATCAAAGCTGAAAAGCAAACCAGTCTGGCCAAGAGCACAGCATAATGGAAGGGAGAGACAACACCTTGAAGGAGGAAATGTGAGCCGGGTAATAGTTTCAGGCCAATATCCACAGATTAGGGATAATTGTACCTATACCAAGATCACTTATCCACAACATTACATGATTATCATTAATGCAATAACAGTAGTGTGGCTATGGATAGAGTATAATATGCACTAAGGAAACTAATTAGAGCAGATAAGGTTGTCAATTTCAAAGCAGATATTTGTGATCAAATTCACATAGGTTTATCTACCTCTTAAGCATATTCCTAAATCCACCTCAGCTCTTGGAGTGTCAGGACTCAGAGATAAATACAAGAAGGAAAGCTATTTTATAACTGGGAACTCTTCTGGATGTAAAACTCTCACTCTGATTACAATGTTTATTTGCTCGAGACAATGTTCAAATTCAGGAGCACCAAGGCTTGCATTTGGATGACCCTTTTTAGTTCAAATGTTAAGAGAAGATGGGACTGCACCATTTTATCTCCCGCTCTACCCTTCTGACTGGAGAAAGGGTAAGGGGTTGGGTGGGTGAGCAAGGGAAGGAATTACAGCCACTGCAAAGGCATATCAAGAGAAAATGAGATGTTCTCATAGGACAGGCAATATGTTCAATGTTAAGAGGGATATATACCACTAGGAGAACGAACAGAATAATGAGTACGAAACTGAATTTGAAACACATAATTCTATCATGCCAGTGAGAAAAAGAGTATCCTTATCACTACTAAGGAGAGACTCAGCTGTGTTTTCTGAAGCTCTTACTCCAAGCAACATATCGCTAGATGTGGTTGTTAAATTACAAAGTACCTGTGTTCAGACAGAAAGAAATGAATCTATGTAATAACACCTGGAAAGTTAGAAATTATTAAGTAATAGTTATCAGTTTAAAAGAAACATTTTTATTATTATTTAAGATGGTGTTACCTTGACCACAAACTACTAAATCTTAATTTTTCAAAGAAAAATATTGTAGACTTCACATTCTGTTAGTCACAATGATATCTTAAAATAATTTCTTTAAAGAAGGAGCACCTGCATTCATCTAAAGTTTGAATGGAGCAGACAATGAAATGCTTAATGGAATGGAAATCCTCCTATATACGTACTTGATGAATAATCAGCCACACATCTTTGTACTTTCTCCAGTCCTCTGCTTCACACTTAGATGAACTTCACACAAACACTTGAAGTTATCCTTCTACAAATCCCTTCTCAAAATTCTTATTTTCCATGATGCTTATAAATATAGAATACAGAAAAGAAGATGGAGAGTATCACAGGAGGTAATTTTTCTGTCTTCCTAAGCCAGTATCAGTTTATTCCTGAAGGTGGCTGCAGTCTCCATGGTGACTGAAGGTCTGCCTGGACCTTCTCATCTTTCACACCTTTCCTTTAAGGAAGGAGTCAAGGATGACCCCCTTTACTCCAGTCCACTGTGGAAATGAAGAACACCATTTCCTTCCTGTACTGGTGAAGCCATTGTAACACCAGACCATGAGCAGTGCTGACCATTTACTACACACAGGTTTCAGTGTTACCTTTTATCTGCCTTGCCTGTTTCTTCATTTTGTACTTAGGCAGTAAACACCTAATGCTAGTGACCAACCTTTTGATCTGCGTATGCCTAAAATTCAGATTAGGATTTATTTGGTAGTGTCTTTACACATGCTTATGGCAATAATATGAGGAAAAAATTTAACAGTTACTGTTGTTAAAAGATGAGAAAACCGTGAACTTCTACTAATTGTTTCTGAGAATTTTAAGATAATGAATGTGGGCTAAGCAAAGATTAGCAGCCAGCTTGGGTTTGCCAAGAATATTGTCAAAAGAATCTAATTTCCTTCTACAACATGATAACAGGCTTTTTAGAAGACAAGTGTTAGCCGCTTAGATTTTGACACTGTCTCATATGACATTCTTACAAGTAATGTGAGGAAAACCAGGTCTGAATGAAACGTTCATACAACAGATACAAACATGAGTGAGTGTATCAAATTAGTTAATGAAGCACTATATTTACTGTAAAATCAAATGCTGGAATAAGTAGAGTTATCCAGGGGTCCTGTATCCAGTACTGCCCAATATTTTCAACAGTGATGTAGATGACAGAATAGAAAGTGTGCTTGTCAAGTTTTCAGATTGCAGCACACTGTGAAGGACTGCAAGGACGTTGAAAAATAAGATAGCAACCAAAAAGAAAGACAACAAATTAGATAAGTGTTTTGGAAATAAACAAACAAACTAAAAGAGTGTTACTCAGTATAGAAAAAAACGAGCTACACTGTTCTTAGACAGGAAAAATCAACTTCAGAAGTACGGCATGGTGACAGTTTTAAGTAAGTTATATATATGAGAATCAAATTTGTTTCCTACATATAATTGGGGTGTAGGTGGGTATCAGGGCTGTGGCTTATGCACACCCAGTGCACTTCATTTATTCCTTAGTCAGTCCAGGAAGTGACACCTCTACACTTGTAGAGGTGAAATATAGGACTGGATATATTAGCCTGAAGCTAAGTGATGGCCTGATCATTCACAGTCAAGTGTCGGACGTTACAGTGTGGTGGGAATTTTGGACAGTTCTGGAAATTGCTACCTCCTCCCAGTTCATTCTCTGTCTAGTTCAATTTGTATAGCTGGATGTGTTAACACCCTGGGTGAATTCAGATGGCATTACCTTGACCACAAATTATTAAATCTTAATTTTTCAAAGAAAAATATTGTAGACTTCACATTCTGTTAGTCACAATGATATCTTAAAATAATTTCTTTAAAGAAGGAGCACCTGCATTCATCTAAAGTTTGAATAGATCAGACAATGAAATGCTGCAGAATTTCACACAGGTAAGACATTTGTAAGTAATCAATACAAATCATTGCTGCAGAAGTGGTTAGGTCTTTTTTGTACAGCTAAGATAATTAAGATATATTTTTTATGTAGTTAAGATATATAAATAGCAATGAATTACACAAGTGCTGGGTGGCAACTCTGGACCATGGACAGCTGAATTATAAGATGACAGAGCAGTGCTTCAAGAGCCTCACCCCACACAACTGAAGATGCCTCTGCAAGTGCTCTTGCAATGGAAACTCCTGTCACCACCAGATAGAGACCAACCACTCTATTCAGGAGATTTGAGCCCCGTTGTGTGTATTACCCTATGCTAAAATCCTCATATTTTTTTCTATTTTATCAAACACTATCCCTGAGTGTTATTGAGCAGCAGTTAAATAACAGTCAACAGTTATTTAACAAGCATCTGTGTAACAGCCCTATGGAAAAAGGATTTAAGGATCATAGAGGGTCTCTGTGAGTTTCACTCTGCTGTGAAGAAGGCAAATCCTTTCTGGGGATACCTAACAGAAGTACAACCTGCAAGAGAAATCAAATGATCCTTCTGCTGCTCCCAGTACAGGAAGACCCAGATGAGAACTAAAAACTGAATCTGTTTTTTATATCCACAACAGGCAGGAGAGGAAATCATGAGCGTGGACCACAGAAAGGAAGATTCAGGTTGGAAACAAGGAGAAACTTTCTTTAAAGGAAAGATTCTGAAGCTCTTGGTCAGACTGCCTAGAGCTGTGGTGACAGCATTTCTATCACTGCCTAAACTGTTCCTTAAAGTTTTCAAACCTCTGTTAAAGACAAGCCTGCCACAGGACGAGGGAATTGTCTAGGTGACTTCTTGTAGTCCTTTTCATGTCCTTGACATAGTAAGTGTAAGGAAAAAAGCCCTATGTTTATTTGATACAATTAGTCCTGGAGTGTCTGAAGTGGATAAATACAGAATGGTGGAGTAGTCTATCAGAAATTTCACCAGATAATCTGCAACAAATATGTATTTTCTGTTCATTTGAGGACCCTTACCATTACAACCAGTGAAAAATCTCTGTTCAGTTTTATCTCCAATGACTTCTGTGATATATAAAATGAAAGCAGGAGTTACACACTGCAGGGAGTTTGGACTAGATGACCTTTAAAGTTTCCTTCCAACCCAAACTATTTTATGATTCTATGATTCTATAAAGCAGATATTTCTATGTTACTAGTAGATCCTATAAGACCATTAAGTTCACTGAGTCTGAAATATGCTGTTACAGAAGCTTTAGTACCTCAAGACATCATTGAAGTAAACAGGCATTTTTACTCCTAGACACATTAGCAGATGAATAACCAAGCTCATAAATGTGTAATGAATGAATAACTTGCTTCAAACCCCAGAGGTAAGGCACAGACTAGATATCATAATTTTCTACTGAAGAAGTGCCCATTTCAGGGACAAGCCTATGAATTTCCTGTGGTGTGAATCAGTACCATCACAATGTGCTTACCTTTACTTGGGTCTATTTGCAGCAGAAAACCCCCTTTTGTTTAAACTGAGAGAGCTGCCAAATATTATGCCTCTTACACAACACTCAGACATTTGGCAGCAATGATGGTGACTCCTGCCACCTGACTACACAGAGGGAGCTGTAAGAAATGTCTTACAGTGTAGCCCCGAGTCTGACAGCAGGAACTTGTCTCTAGCCTATCCTCTTGCCTCCAGCTCAGTTGAGCTGCCAAGAAGGGGGGTACAACTGTACCAGCAAAGAGGCATGGGTCAAAGATGGTTCCCTTAGCTCCTTTCCCAAAGGGGATGGAGCAAAGGAAGAAAAGCTGCTGAGGAGAGAATAATGTGTCAGCAGAGATGACAGGCAGGTGCATTGTTCCCCATTTCCAGGAAAGCTATAGCAAAACTCATGGTGAAATCATACCTTTAAACATACCCTTTAACCAACTCAGCCTGCTTGCCAATGACACAGTGGTTGCTGTCATTAACAAAGACAGAGGAACACAAGCTTCTGCATGAGACACTCCATGAAGGTGAAGGTCCAGAGAAGGTCTGTGAAGTATATGCTAGTGCCTGTGGAGCCATAGACTTACTACTCTTTATACCTGAGAAAGCCTATGGCCCTGAAATCACTGTCTGCACAGCTTGAGTCTTAGAAACCATCTCCTACCACTGTAAGATCTCTCCCTTTGAGAATCAGTCCCTCTTGGGCTCTTCCTTACCCACCAGTTTACTGTAAGAAGATTCAGCACTATCTCTGGCAACATGTTCCCTTCCACCAGAACCACGTATTTCATTATGTCCAATATCTCCCTCCTTCAGATTTCTCTAGACTCATGTGAACCTATGTGAACACTATTTAAATGCTTTCCCAGAGGTAAGCATCAGCCTTTCACACAGTTTGGAGAAATGCAGTAAGCAGCTTACTTTTTTAAACACAGATTTAGCTACTGAATTCATATTGAATATTTGTCACCGAAAGAGGTATGTGGTTTCTAGAAAGCCACATGACAAAAATGAAGTGAATCTTGTGATATTCCAAAAAATTTGGTGCTCATTTGCCCTTAGAAGTGACTTTTATTAGCAAGTACACATAAAACTCCCCACTCACTAAAAAAACCCAACAAAACAATCAACCCTGAAGAATGATAAATAAACTATGTATTAAGACTTAACATGTATAACTGTCAGGCTTCAGGAAAAATACAACATTCAATAAAGAAAAAGATAACTATATCTTTAGCAACTGTAATCACAAATTAATTAGTTCTGATATAACTTCAGAAACATTTTAATAACAGCCATTCTAATTTATTTATTAATTAAATGCATTTGCTGATGAGAAACATTACACCTAATATAGCACAATATAAAATAGCTCCTATCAGCTGCTGTGTCATCCGTGGTGGTATCCACCCACTTTGAGGAAAATTACAAACGAACCACTGAGAGAAAGAAGGTGCTGTGTGTAGGTACTGATGCGGAGCCCAGTGGAGTCAGAGGACTACCGTGTTCTGATGTCATGTGAGAGACTGAACATTTAGAAGTAGAGATCTTGTTGGAGGCGGAAGGGTTGTTTTCTTTGTTTTGCTGGGTTTTGTGAGTTTAGTTTTTTACCTCCTGATTCTGGTGTATTTTTCTCTAAGTCAAAGGAAATGAGTTTTCTGAATGCAGGATTTTTCAGAAAAAAAAATAAATCAGTGCTGTGCTGTCCATCCCCTCGCTGACCTGTGTCACTCACTATTCCTTGTTTTTCAGAGCTCAGCATTGACATCAGGCTCCAATTCAGCACAGCCACATTCCTATCAATCAATCTTTTCTCCTTAAGAGAAAAACATGTTTCTCTCTAGTATAACTGCTACCTACGTTGGTTCTTCTTATGACAGGCAGATGACAAAACACAGCAGCTGAGACTGTATGGTGTAATCTGACTGACCTACATTTCACTAAGTATCAACCTCTACAGGCTTTAATGTATTTAAATGCATTTCAACTCATTTCAGCATTCAAACTGATTTTTTTTCAGAAGTCTCCCCACAGATGAGGAAGATTTCATTTAACAGTCTCTGCAGTCAGACAGCTGTGGCTTTCTGTGTTTATTTAGAATATGTTATATGTTTGAGTCGAATGTCACCTAGCAACTGCAACACATCCTCTTTTTGACTCTTACACCTAATCCTAAAAAGACCAATGAACATGTGCAATCTGCTTCCTGTGAGTAGATCCTGTTGAAGGGGATGAAGTTACTCGTGTTTAGTATTTTACAAGCCTGAGGAAAGGAAATGTTTCAAATAGAATAGAAATTCATTATTTCTGATCAGTGATAGAATAAAATATTATTGTACCATATCTGGCATGTTGAAGTGCATTGAAAATATTCAGTGAAATCTCACCCAAAATGAAATTCTGTTCATCTTACATTGCAGTATTTTAGGCACAGTTACTTTTGTTTAGAAGACAGATAGATATACATTCATGTACAAATATATATACAAGACAATACAATAATAGCTCTCCCCTGTTCAACTGGATTCTTCTTAACACACTGATTTTTAATAAGAACATGCTAGAAAGGTTGCAACAGTGTACTAACTAAAGGGACACTGCTCAATCAATGTTTTTATATATTGATTTACCTTTAAAATATCCTGCTGTTAAAATATTGTTAATATTGTTAAAACATCTCCCTTCTTTACAAAGAGGGCAGTCTGGATGGAGGGAGACAAAACCACCTCAAGGAATGGGCTTTTATCTTCATAAGGTATTAATATTCAAAGAATTTTTCTGAGAAACAGAGGGTTTTAGACATTTCCAGTATGCTTGCCAGTTTACAAGGGCACTGGAAAACATGAAAACAGCAGTGACTGAGAGTACATGCCTTGGCTGCAAACCAAGACAAAGCTGGCTGATCTGATTTGAAGCCTAAGAGGTTTGATGGCGTCTTGTCTGCAGGACTACAGAGTGGGCTGCAATGAAGGTGCCCCCTCAGCACCAAAGGTCTGGTGCACACCGTGGGGTACCAGCTCACAGCGCTAACCCACAGCTGAGACTGGTGATCGCTATCTGCTTGTCAGGCAAAACTATGCATTTGCACTTTAATTTGCTCATGGCCACTGTAAATGCTAAAACTTAGAGTAACCAAGGCCACTAGTGTATATCTCTTGTCTTCTGCAGTGTCATCATTGCTTCTCTTTGTAATTCAGCTACTGTTCTCTACTACTGCTCATTTTTTAAAAATTAGTATACCTCTACAGCTTCTTAAAACAGACTATTTTCTTGAACTCCTCTGTAGTACACACATATCTTCTTTCTTCTATATGCAAGTAATAATTACTTAGCTTTATTATCACCTTACTTGAAAAAGAAAAAACCCTAATCATACTACAAAGTGCAGATACCTTTATTTTAACCTGGACCTGCTCTTATTTTCACTGACAACTTTACTATTGTTATGAAGAGATGCAGTTCTCTATCTGAAGCATCTTGATTTGGAAAATAGTTGTGGTTATCCCTAACAATAAATTTTAAAACTTTTATCTTCTCAAAAATATTTATTATTTCTCAGATCCTGAGTGCCCAAAATATTATTCCAAAGCAGCTTCTGTGGGCACGTATTAGAAGAAAAAGCAAAATGAGAACACACCATTACTACCATGCCAATTACATTTGACATGCAAGGCTGTGGAGAAGTGTATTCACTGGAGAGACAGTATTACAAGGCAAAAATCACTCAAAGGGATCACTTGATCTAAATAAATTCTGAGAACTCATTTTAGCAGCATTAACTGATCACAACAAAAAACTGTTGGTTACAATCATCCTTCTGGTTATAACTCCTTACACTAACGTCGTCCAGACAGGCTGTCATTAACCCATAAACTCACATACCAGGAGAAAAAGCTCATGGTCTTGGTTTAACTGTGTTTAGAGTGACTGCTTGTCACTGTTACAGATATTAATTAAACACCTCTCATTTTGAATATCCATAATTCAACTTCTGGAATACTTTTGTTAATGAAAGCCTCATGCCCACATGACGTGAAAATTAACATGCTACAAAATATCTTTTTGTAGGTACTGCCTGTGGCCCCTTGTGTTGCTTGTGCATCCTTGCTCTACACTGGCCCAACTCTGCTATTCGTCAAGCCTTGTTTTTCACCCTGCCTTTGACAAGCCAAATGGCAATATTCATTCGGCCTGCCCTACCATCGCAGTCTGATTTGTATCCTAGCTGCTCAGCTGTCAGCTTCATTGCAGGCCGCATTTTATTTTAATAAAACTGTGGGAGTGAGACAATTTCTTTGTAAGAGCACAGCAAAGGCCTGGAGCTTGCCTAACTGAATCCATTAAGGCTTTATTATTAACTGATCTTCAAGATCTATTTAAATATGAAGTGTTAGTGATGTGACACAACACTGAGAATAAGTTTAATTGGCTTTTGTTATGTTTTCCTTTCCGGGGTCAGAAGCACTGAGTGGTGTTAATGCTCTGCTACTAGAAAGGACCCTCTACCCATTACTGACTGCAGAAGAGGGTATAAACCTACTGTACCAGCACTCGGGACTAAAACCCAGTCACTGAGAACATTCACACTTCTTATTAAAACCTAAATGTTGCAAGGCACTTAATTCAAACAGGCGAAGTATAATGAGGAACCAGAGGCTAGGCAGGCTAATTATTTTTATTTTAGATTTCCAAACAATTGGTGTACAAAACCCAAACGTTTTAAAACAGCTTGCACATCCTCAAAAAAACTAGGCACCCGAGTTTCTCACTCCTAGAACTACACTAAACTCACATCACCTCACTCGCTTGCATTTCTGAAATGGAAAATGTAAGCTCCTGGGTTAGGAAAAGATAAGGCTCACTCAAACCAGAGGAATGCAGAATCCTTGCAAAATTTAATTCATACAGCAAAATAAAGTAAAACAAGTATAACTAAATATATAGGAGACAACTAGAATTAGATTCCTATGTCAGTGACATTACTGGTTCTGACAAGGTGAATTTATCCAAGCTTTTACAAACAGGATGTTCAATTTACCTCAGAAGGTGCTTATATTTTTATATTAAATCTTTTCAACCTGATGACATTTCATAGACTGCTGCACCATTAGCAAATAGGTTGCTACTTTTTAAAAATGGCTTTGACAAGCTCAGAATTTAACAGAGAAACAGAGTTTGGATTCTGTGATATGCATGTTTCAAAATACAATATCAATCATCAGGTTAATTATTGCTCTAAGAAAATCAGGAGGTAAACATAAACCAAGGTGGAACAATTTTTGCAATCTTTTATGCCCTGTTTTGCCCCACTGACATAATCAGGTTGCAAAGAGTAATAACAAGGATGAAACTCTTTCGATTAGAGAAAATGGTTTTGTACAATGAAAATTTCTTTGCAGGTCTTGTTTAGTTCCATAAATGTTTTGGAATGACATTTCAGTCTGATTGACATATTCTATTGACTTGTATAAAGCTGCAAATCATTGCCTGTCTTCTGCTTGTAGCAGGAGAAATATACACAATGTGTCCTTGATTCCATCTATCTGCAAGAATATTAAAAACTTTTCATATAGTTGTGTTTTAAAAGATAAAAAGTAAACTACAGCTCTGATTCTGCAGCCCTGATCTTGCATTCCATTGTCTTAAACATGCTTAATATATATTATAAATGCTAAGGGATGATATACAACCATTAATTGCCTTTAATTGCCTTTTTAACACCATCTTGGAAATTGCATATAGACCAATAAAAAAAGAGTGCTTGCTCAACATAAAATTAATTTAATTCGCTTTAACTTCTATGATCAAGAAACACAAAGAATAACTGAAATAAACATGATTCAAATGTCTCTAGGGAGTAGCTGATTTATTGTGAAGACTGCTTTCTGTGTCCTGCACTGCCCCTTGCTGGAGTATCTTACAACTGTGACAGTGTAAATTCTAATAGCAGCACTAATTAAAACGTGTATCAGTTTCTAAGCCACAAAATAGTCAAAATCTGAGGACTGAACAATTTTCTAATCAGTCACTTAATCAATAATTCATTATCACGCATGTGATAATGTTTTTCTGTAAACCTATTGACCATTCCCATTGGCAAGACTAATTTTAATCCATAGAGAGCTGATGAACGCTGTTAGCTTTTTCCCTGATTGCTTTCTCATGAGAGATTACTATTGAAAGGAGAAAACCATAAAATGAAACACCCAGAAATATTGCTACTTTACTGCTAATGAAGTGGCAATGAAACCAAGGCAAGCAGATGCTTTCCTAAAAACCACAACATGTTTAATATGTACAGTAAATGTGACATGTTCCATATATAGAAATAAGAAAAAAAAATAGCACACTTAGAAATATGTCCTACTTCTAAAACTTCCACAGCTTTCCTGTTATGCTTCAAAAATGTATCTGAAAAACTTGTGTCTGTTCCCTTTGTGTGTGTTATTGGTCATAGATTCATTCACTCATTCTCAAAGTCATTGCAAGCTTGACAAAACAAATACACTTGAGTACCTGTATCTGCTACTCTATATTTTTCAAATTTCTGGTTCTGGTGATTGTTTAAGTTTTCCATCATGGATACTATTCAACCTTGAAACAAGAATGTGTTTTCACAAAACTTTGAAATGTTGTTTGTACAATTGTACGTAGAAAAACAGAATTACATGTTAGAAGCTCAATGAACACTTTCCTGAATTGAAGTAAATCCTACTACAACACATCTTCTAACCAAACTATTTATAATGGTCCTAGCTAGTCACAATTTATTTAATTTGTGCTGGTATTTTTAATTGCATCTTATATGCATATATTAGCTTTGGAGAAGTTATTCTACAAATCAGAGTTATGTAAGCCCAATGCAAGTTATACTCTTCTTCTCTTGCAATAGGGACAAACCTTTGTTGGTGAATGAAGCCAAGGACTGAGCTTCCTTGAGTTCTCTCTGTGTTGAAACCATGCACTATTTGTCAACAAATAGTAAAGCATTCTATGGTATACTTGGTCTTTGCACTGAACTGACTGACACCATTCCCCTGAAAGCTGGGGGTAATATAAGGGTCAAAACATCTAGTCTACCATTGAAATATTACCTGCAATTTAAAAATGCACAGGCAAAAAAAATAAAGCATTACTTAAATGCTTTTCTTTTAAGAGATTGCAGGAAAAGCCTGAGGGAAAAGCCTAGACCTGGCAATAATGACAGCAGTGCACCTTCTGGCTTCGTCAAAGCTTTGATTTCACCCTCAGACTTCTAAACTGACCAGGGAATTTGGCCCAAAATATAATGGGGTCAAGTGTCAAGAAAAGGAATTGAATCGTACCTCCTTTAAAATCATCCACACCAACAGATTCATAGGTGGTAAGAACACTATGGGAACAGAAAAGACTAAAAAATACTAGCTGATATTGGAAAAGAGCATCACAGAGCACCTGCAACTTTATAAAAACTTAAAATAAAGACTAAAATATTAACTTTGGTCTGTTTCTGTGTGCTGTTCCAGGTGTTGATTTAACCATTTCTCCATCTTGGGATGCAGGCCTGATTGAGGTCCAACATGCAGAGGGGCTCTTTACCTTCTGTCCCCATCTAGGAACACATTGGGATGCATGAACGGAGCTGCAAAGAGCTTAGAGTGCTGCCTTTTCTTAGCTCACACAAATCTTGCTCGTAGAGGGAAGCTCAATGTGTCTATTTAAAATGTCAACTCACTGTCACAGCTGATTGCACATCTGGTCTAGAATGGAGCATCATCAAAGAAAAAAAAAAATCATATGTGTTGTACAGAGTGGAGAGCTCTACGTGGATGCTAAATTGAAGCCTGCCAAACCCACCAATCCCCTTCCCAGCAAGCCAGCAGAAGAGCAGCACTATGAATAAGAATCAGGATGTTTCCACAGATGTAGCATGGCAAAAAGGATGACAGTAAGACTCAAGATTAAGATGGTGTCTCTGTGTTTCTCCCTCCTGAGAGGGACAGAAATACAACATATTACTTCCATGTCTGGCACCAGTGTAACTGTGGCTGGAACACTGTGCCCATTTCAAGCATCTACATTTGAAGAAGGATGTTGGAAAATTGGACAAGGTTCATAACAGAGACTAGGGAATGATTAAAGAATTAGAAGACATGCCTTCTAGTGAAAGACTCGAGAAGGTTAATCTACTTGGCTCATCAAAGAGAAGGTTAAGAGGTTGGGACTTAATTATAGTCTCACATCTAATATTAGAAGCGGAAGTTTGACAGTAAAAGAGTTTATCTCCTGCCTAATTACCAAAGGTCCAGTGGTTGAAAGCTGAATATAAATAAATTCAGAAAGGACAGAAGGCAGGTTTGTTTATTAATGTATTTAATTTTAACCAATGAGGGTAATTCAGTACTGAAAAAGAAAAGCACTACATTTTGCCAGTGATGTCAAACCAAAATTGATGCTTTTCTAAAAAACTAAGCTGCAGTTCAAGCACAGATATTGGGCACAGGCTGTGCTCTTTACTGAGAGATATAAATAGCACAGAATGAACATACAGAAACAAAGTCATCAGTATATTGTACTGAGAAGAAGTGCCATAATTTCTAAATATAACAAGTCCTTTAGTTCAAAACTAGCTGCCCAAACCTGAATTTAAAAAGATGCCCACAGAAATCTGAATCACTAAAAGGACATACCTAGCAGGAAACTGTAGTTAGAATTAAACTTATGAATTTATCCAACTACAGAAACCATACACAGTATCCACTTCATTAAGGCAGATGTTGGGAGAGATTGTTTTGCCACAGTGTTCCCCAAACCATTCCCAGTTATTGATTTGCAATGTCCAAGTGGGTTAATGTGACTCTGATAAGGATGAACACTTCTAAGTTGAGTGATTCTCCATAGCTGTCTGACAGATAAGATTCTGAACACATATGGCATTACTGGGAAAATACAATATAAAAACTGAACAGGAATTGCTTCCCACCCCCCTGCTTTTGGCAATGGTAGAAAATACTTGCAATGTTAGTGGTTTTTTTAATAGATACAAATGAATCAGCTGTGTCAGGAACCAATTTTGCCATAACATAAATTACTTCTACATTTTCTCTTTGTTCTGGTAAGAGAGGCCCTATTAGTGAATTAACTCTTCCATTTATTCATACAAGCACTCTAGAGTGGTAGCATGAATTTTGAAAGCTGTGTAACCTCTGACTGAAGAATATTAGGATATATAAGATTTAGCTTATTTGGTGAGTTTCATTAAAAACAGAAACATAGAATAAATAGATTGATAAGTGTCTGAACCCTTAAATTAAAACTCGTTTGTATATATCTTCACCTTCACCAACCGCCCACAGACCTAATTTTCACAAAGAAAAAAGTGTATTATTTAAATCATATTGCACAAGGTAGCCAACTTTTTGGCAGACAAAAGAAAACTTTACAACAACTTGACAGTCCTTACATTAACCTGGATGTATGTCAAATCTGCCTGTCTCTTATTCAGATTAACTTTTATTGTCTGCTTATCAGATCCTGAAAGTATTGATGTTCAGATTGCAGAGATGTACATGCCTTTTGTATGTTAAGCTTGGAAAAATTGTTGGCCAGGAGTCAGACTGATACTGTGGCTTAAACACATAAAAAGTAGATTTTATTAGAGTCAGCCTAACGCTTTCTTCATTCACTTTTTGATTAAGTTTCACAATCTGGGAATAGAATTTAAAAGTATGTTAGAAATACAATATTTCTCATTTAGGCAGGCATATATTCTTGAATGGCTGCAGTTTGTTTCAATATGTGGTCAAAGTAAATGGCTAGAGCAAGATTCTTTTCCCCTGTTTGCTGTGATGACCAGATTAACAAGTAGAAAGATGCCATGAGTAGCAGGACAGTAGTATCACAACTCAGCACTGCCTAGATACCACACTTGAGTCTCTGGAGTCTTTCCAAAAGGAAAGGGAATTGCATGTTGCTATAGGGCTCAGAAGAGCCCTATGCAAGCTACAGGTCTACACCCCAGGTAAGGTCACAGAGATGGGACACCTGCATGCGATGTAAAGAAGCACAGCACTAGCCTATGCAATGGGTGGTGTGCAATGCATTTAGACAACTGTAGATCTGAAACATGCCCATGTTTTGAAGGACAACTTCTTTTCAACATGTTGTGTTTCTTTTTTGCTCTTGCTGTTTACTAATCTGACCTTTTTTAAAAGTTTACTACTAAATCACTAAATTTTCCCACATGCTAATAGGATAGCCTTATCAAGAGAGACATTAAAGCAGCTGGTACTTTATGAGCAATCCACACCACTCTGGGTTAGTAAAAAAATACACCAGTTACTACAAAGGTTAGGAAATTAAACATTGATTCTAGGTCATAGCGCATAAGAGCTTTAGAGGTTTAATGTTTTACAGCTGTGGAGGTGTATGTTTGTGTATTTCTAAACTGCTTAAATCAGTGGGATGCAATATTCTAAGCCTTGAGGGGATCAAGCTTATTTTTAAAAGTTCAGGGAACAATAACAAATGCTGAGACAGGTTCTCTCTTCTGAGCTACATTTGTGAAAGTGTAAGGTGAATTCAGATTATTTTTACATTAGGTGGTTGGACTTGCAGAGATTTTTTTTCTTCTAGATGGGCTTGTGACAAATGCTCATACCTTCCTGTTTTTCTGTATTTTGCTATTTTTTTTCATGAATTATTTTGCGTACAACATAGCCTCACAGCATTATGGCAAGGGTGGAAAAAGCTACTCACTGAAAATCAGAAGTCCTTTTCTGATGTGTTATTCACAGAGGGATGCATGCAGAAAACTATTCAAAGGGTGAAGTTGCAAGGTCTGTCTAAGCAGCTTTTACCACGTTAGTTTTGTGCCATTTCAGTGAACTGAGCTGTCTTGCTGTGGATGGCACCCAATTTGGCACAAGGTGAGTGGTGTGAGCAAGGCTTTAGGAGGCAGGCACTGGTGGGCAGGAGTTGAAGCTCTGCATCCGAGCAGTAACAAAATTGTCAATTTGGATCAAGCCATACCTTGAAACTATGTCCAGCAGAGGTTTTTTTCTGCTGTTTAAATGAATTGAGTCATAGAGGATTCCTCCTGGAAAAGTCCAATGAACACCAGAGCCAAAGCAAGGGAATACACTTAACTCAGAGATAATATGTTGCAGAGCCATAACATAAGAATATAGATGGATGCACAGGTAAAGAAATTAAAAATAAACATGTAATCAAGAGATTTTCTTTCAGAGGTTTCTGTTCAGCCCTACCTGGGAATAGAAACCAGAAAAGCCTGTTAAGGGACCACACCAGTAATGTACGCAGAGGCTAGACATTGTTATATAGAAGTAATATGTGAATTTGGGTGTAGGGATGAAAATGTGTGAGTGGGTGACATTGCATACATTGGCTAAGCTACACAGAAAATAGACATTTACACCCTAGTTGCTTAAGTAGCAGCATGAACATGTCTTGTATTCTTTGCCCATCGAGTTATACAAATATACAAATTTAACAGCAAGTTGTTGATTTTTAATTATTTATAGTGGAGATATTACAACTAGTGCACTCAAACTAATGCTTTGTAAACTACAATTACTGGATAATAGTAAATAAAAAGCCTGCATACAAATTCTTGTTCCAAGAGGGGCAAGTTCCAGGTATGTATACGAACATACCATACAACAAATTTGTTAAAGCCAAGGCCTTGTTGATAGTATACTAACAGGAAATTATTATAGATAGTAAACCAACTACTCTTTAGAAAAAGATTTATCTGACAATACACTGTGAAGAAGCCTGAATATTGATATGCTATGTGCAAATCTAATAATGGGGAAGACTATCAAAAGGTTCTAAATTTCATTAATACTTGTGCTAGCTGAGTTAATTGGAAGTCTTACCCATAACCTTTTCTGAATATTTCCTCTTCTTGCAATGATCTGTTATTTCCTTACTTGTTAATGGAACAACAGGTAGAAATTTCCCAAGTGACAGCCTGCTCTGCAGTCTGGCTTGTAAACAGGGAAGAGTACATTATAGCTATCCTCTGTTAAAGCTATTTGTTTGGTGAATACAATTTGCAATCTTCCTGGCTTTTATGAATCACTACAAATACATTTGTGGGGGTTTTTGTTATTAGAAAGGCAGAAAAACAGAACATCAATTTGTGCTTTTTTTTTTTGTTTCTTTGAAGGAATTCTTGGACTCTACAAAGCCCTGTTCCAATTTTTCTAAAACTTCAATAATCTGAAAAACAAACCTTTGGAGATACTGTGTTGTAAAGCTGTAATGTAAGGGAATAAACTGATACAGAGTGAAATAAACATTTCATTAGGAGATTTTCTCTGTGAGGTTGCATGCAGCAATATAAAGTAGAAAAGCTTGTAAAGGGAGAGCATACAGAAATGCACACAAAGGCTAGACATCTTCAGTCTAACACATGTTCAGTTCAGCATCTTAATTCCTTATATGAACTTTCAAGGTGAAAATTCATCGATGCAATGCTAAAGATTATCCTGGAACCCTACAATTTAATCACAGCTCATGACTTTAGTTTGGTGCTACTGTTTTACATTGGTGATGGTCTTAGGTCTCAGTTTTTTAATGTAATGGTATTTTAATCTTATTAATAGCAAAGTTAATCTAGAAGTTTTCAGTCAGAAAGAAATTTCCAGTGCATAAGTTTTAAATAAACAATAAAAAAGTGAAAGTTAAAAGAAATCATTAAATAAGATTAAATAAAAGAATAATGAAAAGAACACTCCACCTTCAGACTGTTGCCACAGTGTGGCTGGGTACACCTGCTGATGTGGGTGTTGCACACAGCTCTGCCAGGATATGGCAGCAAGCAGGAGAAGAGCATGCTACCTACTGCCATGGAGGGGGAGGTCAGATGGCAAGGTTGGCCCCAACAGAGCTAGAGACTTTCCTATGTCCTGCACTTGCTCCATGTGTGTTACCAAGTGTACCATAAAACAAACTTCCTAAAGATCTAGGGCCTCAACATGCATCACTGCAGCCACCTTGTTATGAATGGCAACTTTGCACCTGTAATACTAAGGTGTAAATTTCTAAAGTGCTATGACACAACTGTGCATGAGGGTTGGAAAAATCTCTGCCTTATACAGGACATGCAAATATTCCTTCAGAAAATATACTTCTTCCTCCTTGTGACAATCTTATGTAGGTTTTTGGGCTTTGTTTTTATGGGTTTACATTTTTTTTAATTAAAGTGAGTAGGGTATCTGTATGCACATATATTAGTTTTCAATATATCAATGTTTGTTTGCCCTACTTCTTGGCATAAAAAGGAATTCACTTTAAAAACAAGAAATGAGACAGAATGTTTTCCTTTGATTCAGAGGGAGATCTTCTGTCATTCTCAGAAATCCTACTGTATATGAGTTTAATTCACAGTAGAATGTGCTTCAGTTCCTTGTGACATGATTCAACAGAGGAATAATGGGATCTCTGACTCACAGGAGGAGAGGAAACATGGCACAGAAAAGCTCTGCAAACTCAGAGCAGTGTTACGGTGCTAGTGAAACAGGCAGAATGAGTTCCTTTGTTGGCAGTCAGTTTGGGTCCCAATTGTTACATGTTTAAGATGAAACTTGTAAAACAAATTAAAACTGAAGCATTCCTATAAAAACTATAAATCTTATGATTTAGCGTTAAGCCTAAAACTATTAATGGATAAACCTCAATGGCCAGGAATGATGGAAAACCTGCTTAGCATTATCTGTTGTGCGTACTCGTTTGGTATTTAATCCTTTCTTATTTTTCCCTGCTTTCAATGCCTTAGGTTACACTATTAATATTCTTTTAATGAAGCTTGTCTGTGTGAATTAAATTATACTTAGGTTCTGAAGGATTCAGATGCTGTGTTATTTTTTCATATTTTTTTCCTCCAGATGACTTATTTTTCCTGAGAAAAAATGTTTCAGCAAGAAGGTGTTGCCACTAGCTCTCAGCTGCTTGAAGAAAAGCTTTCAGAGCAACACTTAGAGCATCCAATTTAGATAAGGATAAGTTCTATCTGGAAAATTTTGGAGAATGTTAGGATAAGAAGGTTATCTGCTGACCAGCTGAATGAAAGTCAAGAAAATGTAAGCATCCTCCATAAAGAATGGTTGTATCAGAAAAAGAGCATTAACAGATGAATAAGAACCCCCTATTCAGAATCATTTATAAAGTTATTGCACCAGATAAGAAAGAGCTGGAGTTCAGGAGTATCTCTCTTATAAAACATGATTAGATTCCTTAAGCTTATGAATGATTAATATTTATGCTTGGGCTTTTAAATGTATCTGAAGATTTACATACGTTTATTCCAAAAATTCAAGGTTTGACAAAATACTGATACAGCTTGTAAGCCTTCCCTTATGGAGGTACAGCTGAACCAGTGAAGTAGCCCTCTGCCAATACAGCTGACAGTCAATACATCAAGTCATATAAAAGAAATCAACAAAACATTTCTTTTCCTGCTAGAATCACTGCTGTACATCAGGGGTCCTGTTGCAATGGGGAAGGTATCAACCACAGGTATTCCGCTCCACACCTCATGTCCTTGCTGGGTGGCCCCAGTAAAACCCCAATACAGAAACAAGGCCTCAGCACAAGGGAAAATGTCTTTGTGAGCAAGGAAACTAGGACAGCTTGGTTTCTGGAGGATCTGAGATACCGGACTAACCCACTAAAAAGGTGGGGGCTACCATGGGAACTACTTCCAGGGTACTGTCACTGACAAGGCTGCCCTTTCAGAGGGGAGCCTCTTGTTCAATAAGATCATGGAATCATAGAAACAGGAAACTATCAGAGCCTCCCATTTACAAAACAAGGACAAATGAAAATGATAACTGTGTAAAGGGTGGAAAAGTTACTGTCTATACCAAAACCAGGGAAAATTAGTGAAAGTGAACTCATTGACACTCCCACTGTTCCCTATGCAGGATGTAATAGTACTTGTAAGTTCCTACTGATAAGACTATTTTTTTCTTACTTCTTTAATTTTTATCATTGTTGGACTTAATTTATGTAATTGTTGAAACCAGAATACTTTATCTAATTTTAAGAGAAAGGAAAGCAAAAGCAATTATCTAACTAAAAGCTATATTCATAGTTCTTACTCCAAAGTGGACCACTTCACCAGATCATCTGATCTACATTCAGATTTCCTTAGATCCTCTTTGAGGAGGAAACATGGGATTTCAACCGTAACTGTCCAACTATGTTCCAGAGATGATGTATTTCTTCTAGACCTCTATGACCAAAAATGGTCAGTACCTTGGTAGTTTTATGGTCTATGCAATAAGAAAACAATGAGCTTGATTTGCAAACCAGAGACATACTTGGAGCCCCTCCTCATTTGTGTTAATAGTTCTGAAGAGCTCAATTCCATGCAAGCAGAGGAGTTTTGTTTTTTCTCTAAATACCATTTCCTTTTATTCTGTTTTATTTCACTAGAGTTTCTCACCTCAATATTACTGATCTTGCTGTAACACTTCACAAGGTGTAAATGCACCTCTGTGGGCATAAGAAGTGCTAACACTTCAGCATCTACATTTTAGCAAATGTTACCTTCAATAAGCATGCTTCATTGGAGACAACAAGAGCATGTTTATGTGAAATTAATCTTCTGGAAAACAGAAATTGAGCAATTTTGAGAAGATAATTCCCACCTAATATTAGATATCTACACTGCAGAAGTCTACAGCCAAGCTAGTATCCTGCACTTTCTTCAGAGTCAATGAAGAGAAATAAAAACTTGTAAAGTAAGATTTATGTGACCATTTTGAAACACACAATTTAGAATGGAATTATTTACATCCAGCAAGTGCTTATTACTCTCTATGAACTAAAAAGGTGTTAACTGAGAAGCTTGGGTACATGAGTGCTTACACCGTAAACATTTATTTTTGGCATTGTGAATCTCATCTTCTGTTCAGCAGAAGAAATAGGGGAAAAAAAGAAAAGAAAAAAGGAACTCGTGAAGCAAATCTGATTGGCACAGCTGTGCCTTGAAGGGTTGGAGAGTTGGCTCAATCCCTTGCACTTCTGTGGCTGTGCGGTAAAACTTTATAATTTGAATCTTCCTTCCACCTACAACCGGATGCTGTTGATTTAATTTCACACAGATACTAATTCATTATTAGATCAATTTAATCAACTAAGAAAAATCAATGTGGCTCCAACTGCAAATTTGATTTGTTGATTGTAGTAGTCTCTTGTAATCAGTTTTGTAAAAGAAAAAAGTTTACATGTTAATTGATTTTTACTCTACTGGCTTGCTAAAATTTCGTAAAATGTTAAAAAGAACTCCTGCTCCCAAAGTGAAACACAAGCTGTAGCCCTGCAAGAACAGATATAAAGCAACTGAACCTTTTGTCACTTTGCCATGCTTCCAAATTACAACTGTCACCTGCAGAAGACCAATAAATAATATAAGGAACTTCACAAAAGCACTTTGAAATGATAATAAGATTCTCCCATCAACTAGAGGTAATTCTTATGGAACAGGTAAATGTGATACAGAAGTATTTGTCTCACAAAGAGAAGAAAAAACAGTCTAACAGACCAGCATGGAAATCCATCTTGTGTTTCAACTGGTAATTACAGCTGAAAAAACAGAGGCTTAGAGCAGAGCACTGGAGCCCTTTCTTCTTCCAGACTAGAAAATGATGCTGTGGAATTATTTGCCCTAGAATTTCATGCTCTTGGTTTCCACTACTCCAAATTACAGAAGATGCCTTCCTTCCTGGACAATGAACAACTTGTGAGAAGGGGAAGTTCTTAAAAGGGACAAGAGAAAACAAGGCAAGAGGTACTGAAAATTATCTTTTTTCTACATTTGCCAGATTAAGGTCATCTAGTTTTACGTGTCCTGAAACACAGAAAGAAATAAAACTGGATTCCTTAAAAAAAGGGACAAATTAGAGCCTTCTAGAGGAGCAATAGCTGATACCAAAGGATACTGAGTACAAGTGAGATGATATCTGAGATACATCAGACATTGTTGGAACAACATTGTTCCAACTGTGTTTATGGTCCCTCAGTATCAGGATATTCAAGGTAAGAGATATAACAAGTGTGCCTGTGGCCAATGGCTGTAGTACTAGCTTCTTGTTACACAGTGTATCATCAACAGGGGAGCTTTCAAATGTACCCACTGTGCATGACTAACTTCAAAAATGTACTGAGGTTGTCATACAATCAAGTCTGGGCCTTCAGCTGGGATAGAAATCTGTGAAATTGGTTATCATGTCACTGCCAAAAGGTAGCAGATGTTTTTGTAGACCTCATCAACCACAATACATTTTTTACCCTCTAAAACAAGGCTCTAACGCTAATAAAGCCATTCCATTACATAACTAAGCACTAGCTGTAAGAATTAAATCACAAAGTGGCCAACAACAAAGTCTTTGCCAGTGTGCTAGCTCCACAGTTATAAAAAACAAGATGGAACTGGAAGACGATTGTAATTTTTCAAATTTTTATTCTTGTAAGTGCATGAAAGGATCATCACCCAAAGGTCAAGCAATGTTTCATAGCTCAAATTCTACTCTCAACAAAGCAAGGTGCAAATGGAAACATTTCTCTTAGGTTTACTGTGGCTACATCAGACCTGTCCATGCATTGCTGACCAAAGCTTAGCTCTGAATACCTGAGGTCAGCATGTAAGTTATTTATGCACACAATGGATGCTTGTACCTATTAAAATAGCTTGATCAGTGGGCCAGAGTATATCAGTATGAAATTGCATGAACTAACAGCATTGTACATGAATGGGATGGGGAACACATTGTGTTGGTATAAGGGACTTTGACATCAATATAATGTTTGAGCTTTCCAAGTAAAAATATTTAGATCCAAGAAGAAAATAAATCTCCTGAAACAAATAAAAAGCCCCTAGGCTCAACCGTAATAGTGACAACAGGAAAAACTGTCAGACTTTAGTGGTTAGCTTTGGCTTTATTTCTCTTCCTCCTAGATTTTCTACACTCGTACAGAACTGTGCCATTTTTTTAAAAGATAAAAAATACAAGCATGATTACTTCATTTTTGAAGGCATACAAAAAAAAAAAAAAGAGAGAGAGAGAGAGAGAACAAGGAAATGAAAGGCTAAATCACTAGCTGGATTAAAGCAAACTGTGGTCCCCATGTTGTTCTGAACACAGACACAGCTCCTCAGTATTTCAAAAAGAAAGAAATTAGCTTCTGACCTTGCACATGAAACAGCCTGAGTATCTAGTCATTACAAAAAGCAGCTTATGATCCTCTCTTTGATCTGAACTGATGTGGAAACTTGGCCTGTCTTGGATTAAGTTAACATGGAAATTCAACAAGGGAGGTTTCCTTCTGTCCTTTTTGCATCCATTTTAAATCTAATTTATAGAGTAGTGCCCTTAATCTACTTGTAAACTTGTTTTTAACTGTCAGACTTGAGTAGCTATCTAGCAAAATGATACACATTTCAAACAACTGCCTAACTGGGTATTTACTCTAGAGACATGACTGCATTCAAATAAGGTATTCCATCTTCACAGGCAAATATTTTTCAATTTATATCATTTCATAAATGATTTTAAAAGACTATTTAAATATTCCTCAGCTACTACTCTTCAGTAGCCACCCAGATTGCAGCAATTTTGGCAGAGAAAGAAATGCAAAGTAATTCTGTCCTTCAATGTCTCAGCAGTTCCCTTGTTTTGTGTTTTTACAGCAGTAGCTAATAGCTTACTTGCTAGTTCCTCCTTTCTGTCATACATCTGACTGTCCTTTGTCACTTGTGACAGCTATTTTGTTATTTAAGCATATCTTTCCCTTGTATCTAATATAAGCACAAGTCTATCTGCAAAACTGAAGCTATGCCTTCTCGCTTTTACTTGAACAAAACTCATATGAACTTCAGTGAGAGGATTAAGTCCTGTTTACTAACTTTCCCAGTGTAAAAATCCTCAGCAAAAGGAAGAAACATGTAAGCTTCAGTGGGAACTTCCTACCCAGGATATGCCTCTGGCTACAGGCAGAGACAATACCTCTCCCAGCCTGTGCAGGGAACTGGAGACTGCATGGAGAATTTACAGGACCCTTGAGGAGAACCATACTGGAGCCTGAGACTTCTTCAGAGACCTTCTTACTTCTTAACCAGACAACACAATGTCACCAGGTCTTCAAGCTAAAGTCTTCAAAAAAACCTGTACTCTAGAGAACAAAAGAAGTTGTCTGATATCCAACAAAGTCAAGAGCCAAGATCTTCCATGAAGGCAAGATATTCAATAATTTTTAAAATCAGAGGACTTCATTAGTTGTTTCAACTCCATGTCTTTCATCCTTGGTAAGATTCTCCGGTCTATATATCAACGTCTCTGTCCTGTTAGTCCTTGACTTATCTGAAAACACCAGATCATTAAGACATGTGTGACTTTTTCACTGCAGAGTTAACTTCTGTTAACATATGTGCTGTTGATAACTCAGGTCCCATTCACGCAAAAAATATCCACCAAAAACCCAGCAACTCTCATTCAAGAATCATTACACTTTAACTGGAGTTAACTGGTACATTCAAAGCACATTAACTTGAGGGGTATTAGCTTGAGTGTATGCAATTTAAACTAACTCTTTAGTAATGACAAGTTCTGTGAAGTAGCTTTTACCACAACCTTATAACCTTTTTATAAGTAGTTCCATATTAGGAATTCATTTTAAAAGAAGAGCTTTTTTCCCCCTCTTAATGTAGTGTTGCACAGGGCAAAGCAATCAACCATCTGCCAGGAATTTTAGCATGCTGGACTAGTTGCTCTCACCTAGGACAGAATACAGTCACAAGAGTAATTTTGATTTCACTTATTGTTTTATGTGTTTTGACCTCCAGGTTTTGTCATTTTTACCAGAAGGACCTATTATTATAAGTGCTTTTTGCTAGCCAATACATATCCTTGGCAGCCAGTTCCCTCAGCCTGACTGAAGTAATCAATCTGCCAGAAAATCACAACAGTATCATGTGCTATGAATATTTTATAATTTACTTACTCTAATTGCCCATTTCATGCCCAAGCACTGAGGTCACTCTGGTCACACCTGTTAGGATATTTTGTCCCCCATGAGACTGAAAAGCAGGTCAAACCCCAGAATATTCTCAAATCTTTTAATCCAGTTAAAGAAAGATAAACTGAGACTAAGAAACAGATGAATTGGCAAGCTTCTCCAGACCACAGAGCTATCTAAACACTTTCCAGATACCCTACCTCTTTTCACCCTGCATGCATGTGTCAGGCACTTTGTGAACGTACTCTGGTTCTGGAGCCACACAGTGCCAGTCTCAATCGGTTTGTGTCGTGGCTTTGGTGGTACATGCTGATGTGGCAGGCTGACAATTAACTCTGGTCCTTAGGTTCAAAGTTTAGCTCCTGTTGAGAGAAACATTAATCATAATAAAAATTTACTTTAGCAGCTTCTTTTAGGACTTTTGCATCACAGGACCTGATTTGCATACCAGCCTCTGTAACACTGGACAACCCCAGTTCACTACTCAAAATGTAAATGTGAAGTTCATCCTGCACTAGATTTTCCTGTCTTCACACTATCTGAAGGAATTACCTCTGATACATAACCCTCTCAGATTCAACATGTTCTATGCAGCTGGAAAAGTTAAGTTCTTTTCTCTTTCTGTTGAGGTTGAGATAGTTGTTGCACATGGGGCTTACAGACCAAACTGTGTATTAATCACAGGTGTATCACTAAAGATTCTCAAAAAATCTTTAAAGAATTCTACCGCCATAGGGCATTCCTCTGAATACAAGCACAAATATAGCTTATTATGCACATTAGGGACAAGCTCGATGAGCAGGAAAGAGATCATACATCATCTTGTCTACCATACCAGAGAAATTAACTCGATTCTGGTCCTCTTTTCCTAAGACAAGATATAGAGGACCAGAATAACATAAGTGGCTTTGTTTCAGCACTGCTTCTGGGTTTTACTGCTTAAAGAAAAGCATATTTTCACAAATACATTCAAGTTATTCCACAGTTCCAGTAAGAGGTACGTGATGTTTGCAGCACGTAATGCTGTGGCAATGCAGCAGGTGATTAGAGATTCAGACGAACCCATCTTTTTGGTGCAGGTCGTTCTGGTATTGCACAGGTTGTGATAAGAGCTGCTGGATAAAGGCCGGGTTTGGATGGCCAGCATTGCTCTAAACACAAAAAGCAGTTGGGAACCCTGTTACGAACTTCTGGAATTCAGCATTCTGGTAAAATAAGATTATTGCCAGCAGATTCAGAAAAGACATGATATTCTTTTGCGAGAAACAGAAAACCATGGCTGCGATAGCATTTGTTTCCAAGAACAGACAGTTCTCAGCTGTCATGCATATTGATGTTTGGCAGAAGTCTCTAAATATGAACATTTGCCAATTGTTTCCATGCAGTTTCAAAATATACAGTTAATTTCAAACACCTATGGAAACTTATCACCTCCAATACTACTGTGTATTGAGTGGAAGAGACCTTCCATGTAGGGTAACCAAGCCTAACCATATTTAACATAGAAAAAGGTTTACCATGTTTGTAAGCATATTACCTCATAAAATCAGAGAATCATCAAGGTTGGAAGAGACCTTCAAGATCATCCAGTCCAACTGCCTACTGACATCACCACTAACCCATATCATTCAACGCCACATCCAGATGCCTCTTGAGCACTTCCAGGGAAGGTGACTCCACCACCACCCTAGGCAACCTATTCCAATACCTAACCACCCTTCTTAAAGGTTTCTTCTTAAACACTCTCTTACTATCGTGTTTAAAAAATGTAAAACATATATTGTTCTGAATAACCAATAAATAACAAATGATTCTCAATAATTGATTTTGGTGATTTATTATTTTTTATTGACACTTAATAGGGTGTAATTTCTTCTCACTATTTTTCATATATTTTACAGGGGGAAAATGAGTATCTTAAAAAGTATTGCTGAATAAAGTCTAAGAAGTATTTTCAGTTTCTTTGTATTCTTCTAAATTTTTATGCAAAAGATAGTCACAGCTGCATGCCTTGAAGAGTAGGGTTACAAAAAAATTGCACCAAACACAGAGAGCTCAAACATACAATTTCAGAATTTAGAGACCACCTTCTGTCAATTCTTTAATTTGTCACGTTCTGTCAGACACCTTCTTCAATTCCATTCAGAATCTGATCACTGGAAGACTCCAGATTACTTGTGTGTGCGTATGACCACTTTCTTTGCTTAACACCAGAAACAATAACTTCAGTATGACTATCTCTGATAAGTTTGTAGTCTGAATTTGCCTGAAAATCTGGTCCCCTCAAAAGATGTTCTGATGGTGTGTGGGAAGATATAGCAGTAAATATGCTTGCCACATTCAAATTCTTGATGGAAATAAAGCTGCATAAAATGTTTTGTATTTTTTTGCCATTTCCTCTGCTGCTGGATGACTTTGATATGTAAGGTACTAAAGTTATTTTAGGAAATGTTAGTTACAGTCAGCTTTCTAAAAATCAAGATGCATTCAGAAAGTTCTCTACCTGGTTCCCCTGTGATAAGGAACTTTGTAAGTACCAGAATTACTTGTACAGTTATATGTCTACTCCCTGTTCCCAACTGTACTGAAATAAATTTAAGACAGTTTAAGCACGTCTGCCTTAAAGTGATGTGAAAACCCTTGGCTGCATATAGAATGTAGGTCATATTTTTTTCTAGGAAAGTCTTTTATATATTTTTTTTCTTTTCAGGAGGAAAAAAAAGGAGAAAGTATCACAGGAGAAAGCTTTGTAACTTGTTCTGCCTTTCAACAGCCGAATATGACAATGGGAAGCCCAGTGATGGTTTCATCTCACTCGAGGAAGCTTTATGCCACATTAGCCTTACATGACTGCATGCATAATATTGTGTTAAGACCAAACAATAGGAGGAGCCTGTATCAGTCAAAATCTGTGACAAATGCGGTTACTGACAGGAACTGTTAGGTTAACTTAATTGCCCAATCTCTTGACCTGGAAATAGTGGACATGGATAAGCTGTCATGTCTCCAGATGTACACAAGAAATGACCACCACTGTAGGACCTTGACAATCCCTACAAGCTAGTAGGCTCTCTATGCAGAGAAAGTAAGTCAATCCATCCAGCAAAAGCTTTCACAAAATGGTCCTGCTATTTTTCAAGGTTTCCTTACTAGCAATACCTGAAAAATGACAAGCAATTTCACTTCCAGTTAGAAATTTTTAGCGACAGTAATGCAAGCATTTCTTAGCACAGCACGTTTGGCCCTACAGTCTCTGTCGTGAAAACATTTATGTAAAAATGTTTTGTTACGTGCACCATCAGCTGAAGAGTCAGCAGCAGTGGCACTATCGTGAATACTGCCTGTTTTCTTGTAATTAGAGTTGGAACTTCTTAAGTTCAAGGAGCTTGCATCAAAGCCATCAAATTAAACAAGTGTTGAAGCTGCTACTTTAGTGACAACCTCTGTATCTACTAGATGAGATACAAATATGAAAGCACAATGGTGTTTTAAATTGTGGCCAATGGGGCTATTTGACTACTAGTGACATGAATCAGTGCATATTTCTACCTATTTTATGAAAATACTAAGGTCCTACACTGAGTACATGTCTGATAAACAAGACATTTTGGTTTTGAGATATACGTATGTTTATTAAAATACTTCTTCAGCAGCCTGTTGTTCTTTCACAAACAAAACCATGTGCTATTTTTTCATGTCAAGTTTCTTTTCTTTTAAGTCAATGTCATGGTAAGCAACTGTGCTATTCTTGCTCTGATTTTGCCCTGAATGGGCAAATGAGCCTGAGTGTCACAAGATCAGCTCTGCATTTATGGCAAGTGGATAGATTTACAGACAGTGACCAAGCTGTCTTCTGTCTCTATTTCAAAAGCAAGCAATGTACTAACAGCAACAGTGGGTAGTTAAGAGAATGAAAGGCAGGTGTACCGGGCATTGGCACATAATTGAAGCCAGCTAATACTATATAAAGCAGTCTTAGTTTTAAAGACATAAATGGTTGCCCTCTCCTTAACACGGACACTTTGCAGCAGTCAGTGGAAAATAGTAATAATAATAAATCAGTAAATATAGCAGATGAAGGGAAGAATAGACTAATACATTTGCATGTTTAGTATATAGGACCTGAGCTGCTGTAAGGGGCAGTAAATTACATGAAGTGTCTGAGAGTCAGTACTGCACATTAAACTCTACATGAGACAGTAACTATCATTCAGATTAGACAGCATCTGCTGTGGGAACTGAGCATCTGAAAGTGAACCTGAGGGAGGGGATGTGCAATATTATGCTGATGACCATAAAGAATGCAAAGGCTGAACCAACCTTGGGTTTCCAGGGCTGTTGCTTCTTACCACTGGCTCTGAACACTGGGCAGTGTTCAATGGCATGGAAAGTTAGATGCTCAAGGACAGCTACTCTCTCACCTATGATTAAAAAAACATAGCACTTTCTGCTTTTGACAGCTGATTTCAGACAGAAGGCTATATATTGTCCCCTTGATGCAGTATGTCCTTGGTATGATTTGAAACTTGATTTCATGTTTGCTTAAGTGGAAGCAGTGGACCACAAACATATCTGCCCTCTCCTTCAGCAAAGGAACAGCAAAACCTTCATTAATCAAATATGATGAATTTCAAACACCGTCTCTAATAACTCAGAGTAAATAAGCCACGTGATTACGTTCATCCTGGAGGTCAAGCCCAAGGGGATTTGTAAGAGACCACTTCACAATCAGTTACCCTTCTGCCCTGCTGCAGATACCCTTTCCCTACTCCAGATAGAGAGCAGAATAAGATGGGTACAGGCCATGTGGTGTCCATATTCTACATCTGTATTGCCTCAGAAGGAGGTCAGCAGTAATTCTGGATGCTTTTAGGTAACTGGGTTGAATTGTTTAACAACAAAGTTGCTCGTGAGGATAAATAAAGCTCTTTATCTGTAAGAAGCTGCAAGGAGAAACTTTTGGTTTCTCTTCTGGCTTGGTCTATGCCAAAAGCACAAGAGTAGAGAAGATGCCCAAGACTCCCCTTTGCTGAGGCCTCTGCATGGCAGGCTGTGCAGGAGACCATGAGATGACTCAGTCTGTTCACCATTGCCATTGGCAGGAAGGGCTCAGCAAGTCAACAGGCTGAAGAAGAACCAAGGCGTCAAACCCATGAGTATTAGATCTGATCTTGGTGAACTACATTTGTAATATGTTCCTAGTTGGAGGCTTGAGGGAGTAGCAGAATTTATCCCTATATGAATAAATAATTTATTCCACACGTGTGGAACATGAAGAACACAAGAACATAGTAAAAACAACTGTAAGTTTTCAAAACATGATTACATACTTACTGATATAAACTCCTTTAACATATTTGCAAGCTATCTTATATACAATTATATGCATATTCATAAATGTAATGAGTACATTTCTTCCACTTAATTAGCATGGCATCATTTCTGCACTCTCTGATAATTTATCTGTGAAAAACATGTTACAGATTTAGCAGCTAATATGAAGATACTACAGCAAAAAAACACCTAGTAAAAATGTGAACTAATTACATACTGAGCTTTGAGAAATCAGGTTCTCACTTGGTAACGTCACTGGTGGTATATCAGATATCTACATCAATGGCACCCAAGAGCACTAATCTATTCTATAAACATTGATGATTAAACTTAATAACTGGCTCTTAATTCTGCTGAACCGACTATCCGGGTCTGTGTGTCTGCAGATACCTCCAGCGCTTGGAGCAATTCATCTGTGTCAAACCAGGACAGGCAGCACCCTACAGCACATATTTGTGTTTTAGAAATGTACCTCAAACCATCCATACTCTAAAATTTCTTTGCTCTTCCTTAGGTTATACACATCTTTTAATGCTGTACTCTTTGTCCCAGCATATACTGGAGTAAGTTATTTCCTATTACTCAGATGAAAATCGGGGAAATCTCTGACCACATGAACATACTGCACACCTGAGATCACCAGGGTTATCCCTACCTTATCCAGCTGTGCACACCGGCAAGAGAGGCTCCATGGAGCAAAACACGCGTAACTGGAGATCCCACATCTGCATTATGCCCATTTTGCAACATTTCAATTCAGGTTAGCCCTGGTCTGACTCCATTGACTGAATGCTCATTTACAGCTGGAACATACTATGAACACTTCTGGAGCAAATCTTACAGTTTAGTTTCCTTCCAAAGGAAGGCAGCTCACATGTTCTGAGACAGCCCCGCAATGCAAACCAAAGAACAGCACGTGGGGAAAGTTGAGAGACTTGCATCAAAAGTGCCCTCCTGATGCACACTAAAAAGCTAATGTAGACATAACCCATTTAACCAAATGTTGCTTATGCTAAAGGATGAAATTCTCTGTCCTCCATCTCACCTTTCAGAAAATCTGAGAAGTTACAGTGGCTAGGAAATTCAAATGTAACCACAAAACGTCTCCTACAAAATGGTAATATATCACTTTCATGTGAAGCTACCTCTCGCATGAAACCTTGTGCAAAAAGTTATGTGCTCTTGCTGAGTGGCCTTCCCAGATTTATTTGTCCAAACAGACATAAAAACGTATACTAAATTGAGATGACACAAGACAGGGTTTCTAAAAATGTATGTTTTTCTTAACTGTTCACTTGTGATACATGCTCAGTGGTAAAGAGCATTTTCTTTGTTATTCATGACTAGTTCACGGGTCAAGGACAAAAAAATTTAGAACAGATCTCTGCATAAGTTTTTGCCTCCTTACGCAATTACAATCCAGTTTACACTGGAGTGAAACCTGGAGGGCCTGCTAGAAGCATCGGCAGACGTTTGGGTCTGTCAAGTAGACATGCTTCATAGTTTCAGTTAGTCTACAGTCAGTGTGAATAATATTCGATGCTCTTTGTTCTTTGTGGGTTTTTTTGTTTTTTGTGGGGTTTTTTTATGACTCTGTGATTTACTAGTCTTTTAAAACTAGCAATTATTTTTAAAATGAAACATTCACACAATTGCCCACAGCCACAAAATAAAGACCTTCTCTACAGGACAACAAGAAAAACTAGGAAAAATCAATGAAAAATTTGAAGTTCCTTCATGTAAGTAGCATATGGAGACTATCTTGTGAGAGGTAAAGCAGTCTGTGACCAATTTTAGAGTGAATTAAGCTGTACAAACTACAGCTTCTGGATGAGATTGTATATGAATTTAGTATACTTTAAGTTACATAAACTGACCTCTGTAAATGCTTCATGTGGTATGGGGATGGAAAGGACTCGGTGCCCTCATTCATCTTATATCACTGTTCCAAAATATAATGTGCTTATTATTCACTCCCTACATTGTCTTCAAAGAAAATGTATGTGCAGAAATAAACTGCCTCTACACATGGGAAGGAAGACGAATTGATAGAGGACAGCAACACCACAGCACCATCACAGACCTCCAGTTCTGACTTAGTCCTGATCTTCTAGGAAGACCTAGGATACATCTGCAAGAGACAAGCCTGCAACATTCCTGGGAATATTTATACCTCTATAAGGGGCACATGTTACACTTCACAGCGCAGTAAAAATTTTCCCATACGTAGGTTTTGTTAATGCAAGTTCTTCTGTAAGTGACAAACATTTGTCTGTCTGTCCTTTCTGGAAGAGATAACCACTGTCACTTCGCCCTTCTGCTTCACAGGTGCCAGCTATTTTTGTCTTTCAAATTATCTTATTAGGAAGTACAATGAAGTTAAATCAATAGAAATTGTTCCTAATCTGCACTAGATGCTATTATGTCTGTTTCAAACCTAGAAGGAAGAGTTTTTCTTCAAGTTTATCTGCTTGTATTTTGTTGGTCAGATGAAGGATGTTTACTTTCCCCTATGCTCATCTTGCCTCCCTTGCAATTGTAAAGGACATTTCCCAGACCCTGTAGCTGCTTCCAGCTTTTAGCTGCTTCCTGAGCATTCATATGATTATGGATTTTCATCTATAACTGCTTGCCAGTAATGTACCCAGAAATGTACCAATAAAAGTTAACTGCAAGACATTAAATATCAAACTTACAGCAGAAGTAAATTAGGTAAAATTCAGAGGTCTATCTAAGGAATTTCAACATACATGTACATATATATATGTATATATGTATATATACACACACACACTTATTGCTTCTTCACCATCTGAAATGGCCCCTTTACAATACTCTTCATTCAGACCCTAGAAAAATCATGCATGTAGTTCTCAAGAAGATTTAATAAGTGCATGGCTGAAGTTAGGGAAGGCAGAGTTTGAATTTTGTCTCTGCTGCTGATACTGATAATAAATAGAATTACATAAAATTTGATGCCCAGGAGTCATGAACTGAATAGGACAAGCCTGTAATAGATGATTCTAACACAGCACTATCAGAATTTGACATCAAAAAGAACAAGCTTAAAGTATGGTTAAAAAGACTACATGTTCCATTACATTTTCCCAGTAATTCTTGAGGAAAATGTTGCCTTCAAGACTCTTCCAAGAACTGAAAAGACTAACAGTATATCTGATCTTAAGTTTATTTCTCTCTTTGGATGTTTTCTTTCTGTCTCCTTTCACTTTGATTAATGCTGTGTTAGTTAAATTCTTTTGGTTACTGGCACCTGTGAAATTTCTTCTGAGGTGAAATTACTTTTAAAATGTGATTTGTTATTTTGAAGTGTTTACTTCCTTTCTTTCTTCTTTCCACTTTCTGAGTAAAATTAGGAGTTTTTGAGGAAATGCGAAAAATTCCTTTAGAAATGTCTGCTATGCTCTTTGAAAAAGTTTTAATTCCTATTCTAGATAAGCACAGGGAAGAAAATGAAACCGGAGTGCAGTCAGTGTAACCTCACCACTATTCAAAGTGGATAAGTCATCCGTATGATTTGTAGCATAGCTCATTCTTGAAGTATTTTTGCCAATGCTCATTCTGTTTTATAAAATAGAGGGATATGTAGGGAAGCTAACTTTACACTATGTAGCCAACCTTTATAGAAAAATTGGAGACTCTGTCAAGCCTCAGCTCATGGGCCAGTGTTGTGGATTGCCGTAATCCAGGTCTCTAAACAAATTCTACAGCAACACATAAGCATCTATTTCAGAAATACAGCAACAAATTTCTGAACTTTACCTTCTTCTCGTTTCATCCCAATAAAGTCCAAAAGGGAATGTCCAATGAGAAGAAGAAAAACAAGATGGGATTGTGTTATCTAGCCAAGATTTTTTCTCCAAATGCAGTTTCTTCATGGACTCTCAGTCTCCAGTTTGAGTGCGTGTGTTGTTTTCATAAATTATTATTTTTTAATGAGAAAATATCAAAGCACTATAGTAATGAAATGGGAGATCCCACTGTGGCAGGTGTTTATAAACAAAAAAACCATTCTTGCACTAAAGGCTTTATAATTGTTCCCATTGTTCTAATAAAACTTTACTGTGCTGCTGGTTTTATAGAGCTTCTGACTCATCATTGTTCTTCTTACTTCATGGCAATCATTTAAAGAGTAACATCTGACCCTTAATCACATATGGGAAAACAAAGACCTGCTCTGGAGTGTCTAAGAATATTGTGTTACCAGAAGTTCAGAGACACAATCAGTGAGGGCTCAGCAAAAAGGAGCGGCAGGCGCTACTAGAACTGCCTATAAAGAGAAGTCCAAGGACACAGTCGAGGGGTGATGGGTAGCTGCAGGAACAGAAGACATTTTGGCCTAGAGATGAAGCCAAAGATGGGAAGGGAAATCAAGAAATGAGGTGGTCAAGAACAGAGCTGAAGACAATACAGAGTAGAAGCAGCCATGAAGCTATGTGAGATCAGAATAAACCCCTTGTAATCCAGGAAATAGTAGTAAAGGACCTGCTGAGTCAATTAGACACCCATAAATCTATGGGGCCGGATGAGCTCCACCCAAGAGTGCTGAGGAAGCTG
>VZRW01001039.1:38598-273096 GCA_013398125.1 Aegotheles bennettii | reverse complement strand
CTGGTGGGAGGTCTGGCAAACAAGCCTTATGGAGACCGGCTGGGGCAACTGGGGTTATTTAGCCTGGAGAAGAGTAGATTGAGAGGAGACCTTATTGTCCTCTACAACTACCTACAAGGAGGTTGTAGTGAGGCTGGTGTTGGTCTCTTCTCCCAAATTGCTAGTGACAGGACGAAAGGAAATGGCCTCAAGTTACATCAGGGGAAGTTTAGGTTGGATATTAGGAAGAAGTTCTTTACTGAGAGGGTGGTTGGGCACTGGAATGGGCTGCCCAGGGGGGTGGTGGAGTCACCGTCCCTGGGGGTGTTCAAAAAACGGGTTGATGAGGCACTTGAGGCCACGGTCTAATGGTCAGGAATATGATAGGATAAAGGTTGGACTTGATGACCCTGGAGGTCCCTTCCAACCATAATGATTCTATGATTCTATGACTGATCTGAGGAAGTGGAAAAGTGAATGATGGAAAAGCAGGTTCAGCATGGTCAAGGTTGAGAGGGATCACTTTGAACTCCTTAGTCTTTCAGAAAAAAAATGTCTGATGAAATGTACCAAAAAGTATCTTATTGCAGTCACGGCAAATCTGAATCCTGAGCTCAAAAGAATTAAAATGAGTTATTCTGCCCCATTATCAGTGTCTTCTTTCAAGATCGTGGTATAGATTTTGAAAGGGTGAACAGTTTTGCCTTGTAGAAACTTACGGGAAAGCAGTCAGAGCTCTTTGTTGCCTGAAGTGGTGTTTCCTGCTTATCATTTCCACTGTGATAGTGCCTCAGAGTATTACCTTACCATAATGAAGGCTGGAAAATTGTATGCTACTGATTCTTCCCAAGAGACAAGAACATACCTGAAATAAGTGTTGGGGCTGAAAATCTTTTATGTTCACTTCTCCCACCCAAAACCCCAAAGTAATAGGTGCTGTGACAATTATCGATACTAGGATGACACATAACAAGGACTTTCTCTCCAGTACCCTGCTGTTAAAAAACTGATCTCAGGTCAATCTTTTACTAATACCATATGTTACTTTTAACAGCATAAAATATATGCTAGTAAACCAAAGGAATATTTATAGCACTGCCTATACACGATGAAATTATTTTAGTGGCAAGGACACCAAAACAGAATGTGCTATGAACTTGAGATTTACAGATGCCTATATAGGATTTTGTGAGACAGCAAAATTATTCGCTCTGTAAGTTACTCTTAATATTGATTTCAAATCCATTTCACACCTACATTTTCAGAAGCCCTAGCAAGAGTTTATTTTCTACTTATGATTTGATTTACATAGCAAACGTGCTAAAGATGACGAAAAAGTTTCTTGCATTGATAGCCTTAGTGGAAATAACCATCCAGGCAGCAAACCAGAATTTTACAATGCAGACTCACATAGATTATAGAATTTCTTTTAATGTACTTAACCAAAGTAAATCTTGACATTACTCCTCTGCCAGAATAAAACTTTATCATATGAAAGCTGCCCACGTAGCTGAATAGATAGAAATCTTTCATACTAGGTAAATAATATATGCAGCTTCATGCAGAGCAATAAAGTGACTATCATCAGAATTTCACATTGACAATAGGGAGAAAAAGAAGTAATGGACTCTATTTATTCCTGGTAAGATTTTATTATCTACAGTAAGACTATACCTTGCAGTAGAGTTTGAAGACTTGGGCATGTCAGATTTATGCTGACTTCTGCTTTTCAGACTATCTGTGCTTTGATTCCATAACCTGTTGTAATTTCATGCACTTAAAAGGACCTCCAAATAGGTCCTGAGGTCAAATGCTTTGGTAAGTTTAAAGTAACACCAGGGATGATCAAGTCAGTAGAATCTCTGTATCTGGCTGAAGTTCACATCACACCGTTAACACTGTGCTCTGTATTAGATCAGGCAGTTCAGCTTACGTATGTTCACATACAGCTTTCACAAAAGTTGAGTGGGGAGACTCACCACTGAAAAAGGCTTCATCACCAAATCAAATACTCTGTGGAAAAAAAATAACGCACCTTCCTAACTAATTAAGCTAAGTGCCATACACAATGTAACAAAATTATAATAAGTTATCCCTCAGTGAACCAGCCGGTGGGTGCCTACAAAAATTGAGTTAGGTATTTCAGCCAGTACCTAACAGACTACCAGTCATTCTTGTCTTCCAAAGAAATGCTGAAAAAAACATGAAGGGAGAATTTCCCACAGGAAACGTTTGTCTTCCTTTCTTATTGAGTGGTGTTTTGGTTTTGTTTTGTTTTGGGTTTTTTTGTTGTTGTTTTGGTTTGTTTTTTTCGTTTTGTTTTTTTTTTTGATTGCCATATGCCACTCCAGCTTCATAGAGTGTTTATTACCCTAGGCAAGAATTCAGACAAAGAGACTATGCCAAGGATAGCATCTGCAAGGATTAGAAACACTGGCAGAACTTTCTAATTGGGAAAAAGGAAAACAATCTTGATTTTTTGCATGGGTTAAAGATAAGAGTAGGGATCTCCACTTCCCAGCAAGTAGTGAAGAACAAAAAATTCACAGCATCTTGCATGCACACTACCGCTGTCTAGCTGGCTCTAAAAGAACAGGATGCACTGCATCCAGGATTTGCAAGCACATAGGCATAAGTCCTCTTCCTGAGATATCCAAGAGTACACACAGAGTCCTGAAATAAGATTTGGGCAACTGTGCTACACAGTTCCCTCTCAGAATCTGATCAGAGCTGTAAACATATTCGAGTGGAGAGGGATGTCTTAGTTCAAGGTTTGACACCTCTCTATTTCTTATCTAATCATTGGTATAGCTGTTCCTGTGGTTTCATGGTTTATTTTATCTTGTATTAATGAGCAAGTCAGTAACCATAAAAAGATACACAAAAACAATTGAACCAGTAACATAAAGCCCATCGTCAGTTGGCTCCATGAAACCAAACAAAGCGTGATCTGGCAGTTATGAAACAATCACAGTAAAAGACATCAAAGTCCTGTATCATCAACCAAAACACATTTGAATAATTTTAGAATTGTGTTACATCTTAGCAGGTGAGGATCTATTACACAGATTTATTGGTTCACATTTACCCCAGTATAACTCAGTTAAAATAAATGGTGGAACAAAAGGGATAACTTTGGTCTATTATGTAGTAAAAGGTTTTTATAGCTTTGCTGAGTGAATAAATAATGACAGATAGGTTTTGTCATCTACTATGGCACTTATTTTCTGCATTGTACATTTGTATTCATAGCAAATACACGAAATGTGTTTTAAAAGAAAGCAATCATAGGAAGTTGCACACTAAGTTATATATCCAGCATGAAAATTAAACAACAACAAGCATACCCAAAAGGGATATAAATGTTTAGTCATGATCTTTTGAGCAGAAGAAACAACTCTACCAGTGTTCCTAAATTGCAGATCTGATCTCCTGCAGTGTTCCCACAGACTTATTCTGTGGGATTGAAGTGTTGAAGCTTAAGATAATATTACATTCTCGGACATCCACCCTCTTAGCAATTTCTATCTCCATAGCAAGGACAACAGAAAAACACACGTAAAAAAAACAATGGCTCTCTGGACACTTCACTGATGTGGTTTACCACAGGGTGACCTACAGTACTGTGAAATCATGTGGCTTTTGTTGCACAGGACAGACAAATAGTAGCTGTTAAAATATGATTTCACAGAGTATTAGTGATTAAGCAAGTAATGAAAATTAACTCAGAACAATTCTCCTTTGCCACTGTTAGGAATCCAACTCCCTCCTGTGTTCAATTCAAGAGAGGGAGGGAGGAATAGATTTTTCTTTAAAGTTAATTTAAAAGCTCATTGCAGCTGATTAACGCAAACTCAGACAATTTTAGTAGTAGCGCCGCATTTTCCTATGCAAAGCCCTTGCTCTCAGATAACCTCACATGCCTCTAAAAGCATATGCCTTAAAAATTAGATATTGTACCCTCAGATAACTCAAATGTATTTGTAGGAAGGTGAAGGAGGGATTACTGAGGGAAAGAGAACAGACAACAGTGGGTTTCCCAGGAAAATTTTTCTTTTTAGTACTCACACATATATACAACCCTCTCTGCTGCTGAATGACATTCTATTTTTCAAGCTGGTAACCTGCAGGTTTGACACACAGAAATAGAGGTTATTATTATTTGAGCTTCAGTATGCTCAGGAATGGACTTGCACCCTAGCATGCTGAATGTATTACAAACAGAATTTAAAAAAAATAAAAATTCTCACAGTAGACCTTCACAGTCCCATAAAATTACAGAAAGGCCAAGTCTTGATGGTAAGTTCAACCCAACTCTTTCCTTGTTACAAGTCACTTGGAGCGTTTTATATTACACCCTTGGGTTCTCTGTAGTTTCTTTCAGTCACAAAAGCATTTGGCAATCACATTATAAACAGTTCAGAAAAAAATAAAAATGCAGGAGCATAAATTACTCTAGACACTCTCAACCTTTAGAGAGAGAAGCAAAAAGAGAGGAGGGAGAGGTAGTGTGAATGTGAAATGGGGGACAAACAAAAAATAGTAACAACGTTTTACTTCCAAAGTTTTGTCTGACATCCAAGTAAGAGGGGAAGCATCATGGGGAATTTCCCAGGAAGTTCAGCCTCCAAGCAATCAATTTGTAGCCATGATAGGGAGGGAAAACATCATATTAGGCAAAATTTGCCACCTTATCTATAGGTGCAAAATATATGTCCAAGATAGGCTGGGATGTTGTATATAAGCCCCCTTTTTCCTGATTCATGGTGAATGGAAGCATTTCAAGTGTGGCAGTTAAATGTGGCACCATGTTCCTCCGAGTTCCACAGGAGAAAGCAGAGAAAGGCAAGACCAGAAAACAGAGGCAGAGATAATGAATTTTCTTCTGGATTTTCTTCCAAGAAAACCAAAATGTGCCCAAAAGACAGAAAAAACAATTACTATCCAGTCCCCAGGACTACACTGATGAGGGGAAGTCATCTCTTAATTTTTTCAGATGTGTGCCTGAGCATTCAGATTCTCTAAATTTTTGATACAACTGAGATCAGGCTATTGAAATTCCATCAGTCTCCACATTCATCCTCTGTAAGACTGATTTTTATTAGTTGTGTTTGTTATTTAAAAAGCAGTCTCACTAAGAGGACCCTCTTAAATCAGGAGTCCTGTTTTCAGGGAAATTGCAAAAATGTTCAGTAGAGATAGCTGTCACTAAAATAAGAATTTTCACCTAGAATAGGCAGATAAGTAAGGATAATTGCTCTCACAGGCACAGAGGGATGAAGACTTGGCTGCCACTGGGAAAAAAGGGTTTGGAAAAACATGGACCTTTGCGAGTCATGCTTTTCCCATTCCAGCTCCATAACCAACAAAGGATGTCTTCTTTTTCTTTTAAGCAAGCAGACAAGCCCATTTTAACTACAATTTCTTCTAAGTAAATGGTCACCTAGAAGCTGCCACCTTATTCCATCCCCCAAGCCAGCTCCCTACATCCTGTATTTGAGTAGAGAGAAGCATAAAAATCGACCATGTTTTTTCCTCGCCTCCCTTTTTCTTGGTTATCTTAAAATAACATCAAGGTATCTTTTTCTAAACAACTTCTAACAATATTTTTTGTATGTCTTAAACAAAAGTAGTAAAATGACATATTTTTGTTATAAGCACCAATAGAGTTACAAGCGGCATTGTCCATCACTAATACAGAAGAAGGAAAGAGGCTTGAACATTATCCTGCCCTGGCTACTTTTAATATCCGAATGCTGAAAATGCTGTCAGAGGTGATCCAACTCACATATGCTAGTGAAACAGAACACTAAGAATATTTCAGAACAAGCCCTGAACCCAGAAACATAAAGCAATCCAACAGCTGTGACAGTGCACTGGAGTCCTCCTGTGGTGCTGGACATGGCTGGAGCAGCAGTTGATTACTGGTCCTTTTTTTGCATCATGGGGGAAAACCACTAGAAGAAGTTCACAAATGAAGGATACATCTTTTTTAACAACTGTAAAACAGAACCTAAAGACACAGTATGTTGCTAAACCAATCGGAGAGCTTGATTTGCACACAGACAGCAAACATGAGATTAGCAAACTCCCCTGGATTAGTTACAGAGATCAAAAGGTGCAGATGTTCAGACACAGAGATCTGAAAAGCAGGCTGGGGCATGTGGTGACACAGCACACCAAAATCAGGCCAGGGCCCTTGAATTTAGCCCACTTGGTTTGCAGGTACAGGCACCTTCTCTCAAAGTGTGGTGGTGGTATCAGGTCTTCTGGACCCAAATAGCAAAGGCAGAGTATGCACACACACAGAGTAGATGTTTGGAAAGTAATTTCCAAGTGACTGGTGAGTGGCACTCGTGCTGTTACAAAGCCACTTTGTGATTGCTACACTTGCCGCTTTAGGTTCTTCACCTGACAGCACCAGCTGAGTTAAGAGGAACAGCAATTACTCTGCCAGCAGTGGGAAAAAGTGGAAAGGAAAAGAAAGAGCAACGAAGGACACTAGAAGCTTGGGCAGAGGACTTTAGAATCATATTGTGTTGGCCTTTTCAAGGACTACTGATAACTCCTTGTGTCACCAGCTTTCCTAACAGCAATGGGACAACATCTAACCAATATCTGCACAGTTGCAGAACAGGCTATGCTTGGCTATGCACTAACAATCAGTACCAATCTATACAGATGCCATGCACGTGATTGTTTCAGCAATCAGCTGATAATTTTTCAAATGGGACCTCAGCAGCCAGGTCAGCCTGGCAATAAGGATACTCAAACCAAACCACTGCCAAAAGTGTAAGATCTCGCTTCCCATCTCTCCTCTCCTGCTTCTCCCATCCGCTATCTCACACCCAGGCCTGTGACTCTCCTCCTTTCCTTGTACTGGGTCTACCTATCTTCTCTTTTCTGGGTGAGTTTCCTAACAGGTCAGGGAAATGATACATTTCAGGGAGAGGCTGTAAAGGCACCACAACTGGTCCAAGGTACTGACCACAACCGTGTAACCAGGAGAACCAGGGAAGATGATGGAAAGAAGCACAATAACATCCCCTCTTGGTGGCTGTGGAAAGCTGTTAGATCAGTTCAAGGCATATTGCCTTTCACCGCTTCAAATATACTCCCATTACAATGTAAAAGCGTGACTTGTCTTGCTATGTTGACCCTGGGAATGCTTGAGGACTCCAGAGTAGGCAATGTGCATGCACAGGTGGCAGGGTTCCACGCAGGTGAAAAAAAAAAAGGCAGGAGACGGCCCATGTATCGGGGACATGGATTTAACATGCACTATAAAGGAAGGTACCGTAACTCTAGCAAGGACTAGAGATACGTGCAGAGCTGATGTGATAAGTTCACATCAGATGCACAGGTGACTGATCAAGAAGTGCATGGAAGAGATGAAAGTATAAGGGGAAAGTGCAATCAGAAAACCATTGCAAAAGCATACATACATACAAAGGAGGAAAGTGAAAAGAACATCTGAAGACTAATCTTCACGTGCCGTGAATCTTCTGCCACCAAGGTAAGCTTTAAGGTGTTGATTCCCTACCCTCCTCCCCCTTCTCCTCATGCCAGCACCAGCTAACATGTAGCAGTGTGAGGAATCTGATCAGGCTGAAAACTAAGCTCATCCCACCTTAATTTCCAGCTGGAACTCTCCCTGAAGGGAGAGACTTGACTGACCGACCACACCATTGTATGATCAGCAATGGTATTAATGCAGTGGCAGCCTGTACTCAGGTGAGTTCAAAGTACCCATCACCTTGCTACCCAATGCCACCCTGCAACACATCCACAGCAAAAACCTGTGCCATCCATCTGGGACTCTGTAAGACAGGTGTATCAGCCTAGGACAGCTGGCCAGTTATGCAGTAGTGGCTCTCTGCCTTGTTCTCAGTTGTTGTCTCATTAGCAGATAAGGAGAAAATTGCATTAAATGGTTTGCTTTTTCATTTTCTTTGTGAGCATACTGTTCTAATTAGGAAACTCAAGCCAGACAATGAAATGGAAAGTGGTACATAAGCACAGTATGCTTACGCAGCTATCTACCCCAGGAAATAAGGAGAAAGCTGATGTCCTCTAGAGCCTCATCATCTACTTAACTTACATGTCAATAACTGAATCCCTGTTAAGGCCACAGAGACTTGGAATAAGCAAGGCTAGAGAAAAAAGAAAAAAGTGTGCAGATATGAAGGGCTAACATTTCATTAGTTTTGTGAAACAGGTCTTAAATAATTACCTTTTAAATGACTTACTGGATTCTTTAATGACTAGAATTAAGGGAGGTGTTGTTTCTGTAGGGGGTCTTGTGAGAGGTGTGTGGTTATGATGCATGCTGTTACAAGCAATGTGTGAACCACTGGCCCAGGACCATGGACCAAAGGGCACCCTCTCCCTTCACATAAAACACAACCTCAGCATCTGGTTTCTGATGGAAGCTCACTTACAGAGCAGCAGCTCTGAGGTTGTAATTATAACATAAACAGGTAGCAAGCTGTTGAAACATGGAATTAAGAGGAATATGGCTTATGCCCAAGGATTATTTCTCAGATTAAATACAAATGAGAAATATCCATGCTTCAGTTATTACAATAACGTCGTATCAATAACTTCCCTCAATTAATTACATACATTCTGAACCAAATATATCCTTAATGTGGCTGATGACAGCAAAGCTGAACATGGTCTTCCTTGTCTAAACAATAGTGGTTCTGTTCACATAGTTGGCACTTCTGAAGGGAAGATGAATTCTGGCAAACAGATCTATTTTCCTTAAAAGATGCTTGAAAATATGGTAATGAGGTGTGGGTTTCCTAGGCTGTCAGCTGGAATGCACTAACCCTGAAACAAACCAAAATGGACCTGATGCAATCCATCTTTGCCTTTTAAACCTTTAAAGACTACATTAGATTTTATATTAATTTTACAGAACGCTACTTGCAATAAATTATGTAATAATACATCCACCTCTGCTAACACAATTTACTCTCAACCTTTCTTTCACTAATTTGTAACTGTGTGTGACAGAAATCACACCTATTTGAAGGGTTTCAGAGTGGCTCTGGCATCCAGAACTCTATCACATCCCCTCCAAAGAAAGAAAATATTAAAAAATTCAGAAGAAACACATTTTATGTGACATGTTCAATCCAACTCTGTAGTTTGAAAAATGCAACACATTTTAGATAGCAAACAAAAATCATACTGAACTCAAATCTTAAGTAATTTCTTAAACACAGCTTTATCTTCAAATTGATGAAAGCTGTACTAATGAAGGACCAGCTAAAATTACATGTCTAACAGAGAGATGAAAGAGAATTACTCTCTTAATTAAAAGCTGAATCACGTTTAAATTTTCCACTTATAGTAGTTGCCAAACTCTTCTTTCCTGTATTTTTCTAAAATGACTTTCACGTATATCTCAGTATAAATGAGAAAACTGTGTCATGACAGAGTACCATATTCAATGTTCACATACCAACAAAGAGTAAATACATCAAAACCTTCAACTCCCAGCATTGTTACTCATGTGAACAATGAATTTGTATGCCTGATGTTTCATGTCACGCATCATTAAGACTGGTCTTTGGTTAGCAGGTAAAAAACTACACTGGATCCTGATGACACTGAAAGAAGAGCAGTAGCAATTTTTAGCCAACATGCATCATGAGAAATCCAATAACGTTGGTAGCTATATGAATAACATTGTCACTGATAGAACTCCTCTCCACTCTCCACAGAGTTAGAGTTGCCCTTATTATGGACAATTTAAAGGCAATGGCAAAACAGGTAACTTTTGTTTCCCCTCTGTTGCTTGTTAAAAATACAATAAAATACAATTTCATTATTGCAAGCAAAACACTACAGCCATTTGCTGCTGAGGCATTCCTATATTGACCTGGAAAAAGTGAGTAGCCAAACTTATGTCTTAAGATTGATGTTTCCAATAAATAATGGGCAAATCACACTGATACATGCCTCAAAAGCAGGACTTCATATTTATTTTCTCTGAGTGGTTCAGACACCATTACACTATTATGTTATTCCTATTTCTAACAACAGAACTTATATATAGCAAGGGTTGTTTTTACATCAGTCTTTGCCACACGTTCATACTTAGCAGCCATTTTCTTCTTCAGCCTATGTAAAGTTGTTAATCTCATTTCAGTTTTGGATAGATAATTTCCCACACAGAAGGTCTTAAACAAGTACACGGTATCACTCACAATGACATCAAAATGGAGCCTTGGGAGGCTGAACCAGCACACATTTCAATTCCATCACATATAACAATGGTCCTTCTGAGGCAAGAAATTTCTTAGAAAAAGTGTCTTGAATTGTATCTATCTCACACCTGTTCTCACTTCCATTCATTCAGTGGTACGTATGATCTAGTATTGCTTGTCTTGTATACAGAGCCATGTAAGTGCATGCATCCAGATTTTACCACCACAAGGCAAACAAGCATAATTCTCAGTTCATATACTCATTATTTCCTATAGCAAATTGACACAATCCCTAATCCACAAATGAATATGGCAAAGGATTTAACCGTGGCAGCGAGATTTGTTTGGAGACATGTCTTGAAGTCTTCCTGAAAGCTAATATTCAAAACACGATTTCAAATTACTTATTTTGTTTTTCTCATTCACAATTCTGTTTAAGGCTTTCTTGTATGTTAACATAAATATTAAACAGAATTCAGTCAGTACATTGCCTTCTGATTTCACCTGTGGATTGTAACAACCAGCTTTTCATACAGAAAGAATAGGGTCCACAGGCACATATTTTATTTAAATTGCTACTTTATTCCTTACACCTGTATGCAGAACAGAGAGAGAAAATTGGAAGCTCAGTTTCCTATAGTAGGCACTGTAGGCCAAGAGCAAACTCAGATACAAAGAGAAATGGGAGCAAACTTTCAGTCTTTCTTTTAGGGTAGGATTCTTGACTATTCACAATAAGAGCTGACTGAGGTATGATCCCTTGGTGATTTTCAACACAAGCTGCTTTAGTATTTTTAGAATTTAAGTAAATATTTAGAGTTTCAAATAACTTGTGTAAAAAAAAAATAAATCACAAAATATGCTGCTAGCACTTTCCAACAGTGCATCAAATAACACAATTAATGTCTGACACAGGGTTTTCATTAACTTTTCTTCTTCACAGCACAAGGGGGGGTGCCCAGTTTATGAACAGTTTTTCTCTCTTTAGATTACAACATGATAGCAATAGAATTGACTGTTTATTCATTAGAAAAGTGGTGTCAAAGACATGTGGCCATATCTGGAGGTATGATAAGATTGTGATCATTCTCACTTCCTAAGAAAGCTCAGTTGACAACCATTTTCTTCCAAATTCTGTTTCATCCAGCTATGCTTTACTCATATACCAGGAACAATATTACTCAACCAGTGGCCCAGGAGACACTGGAAGCTGGTCCAAGAAGGAATAAATTTTTTTTTCATTTTAACCAGAGATTTTAAAAAATGGCATGCATATTCCAGTTCATTATAAGTAAACAGAAACAAGGAAATAAAAATAATATAAAGAAACTTCAATAACCTTTTTTCTGTTTGGTTGTAAATTAAATTAAATATGGCAGCTCTGTTGTTTTCAAAAACATTTGTGTGGTGCTTGAATTTGAGAAAGGGCAGGTTATCTACTTTGATTTAAAAGAGTGAGAAATTGCATCATAGAGGGAACAGTACTTTAGATACAGCTTCCTATCCTAAGACTGAGTATCCCAAATGCCTCCAGGCTATCACTGCAAGAGAAAATTTTGAATTTGATTTCAAATCCTGAGCAAAGTCTAGTAGTATCATAGAATGGTTTGAGTTGGAAGGGACCTTTAAGCCCCTTGCAGTGAGCAGGGACATATTCAACTAGATCAGGTTTCTCAGAGCCCCATCCAACCTGACCTTGAATGTTTCCAGGGATGGGGTTTCTACCATCTCTCTGGACAACCTGGTCCATTATTTCAACACCCTCATTGTAAAAAATGTCTTCCTGATATCTAATCTAAATCTACCCTCTTTCAGCCTGAAACCGTCCCCCATTGTCCTATCACTCCATGCCCTTGTAAAAAGTCCCTCTCCAGCTTTCCTGTAGCCCCTTCAGGTACTGGAAGGCTGCTCTAAGGTCTCCCCAGAGCCATCTCTTCTCTGATCATTTCTGTGGCCCTCTTCTGGACCCACTCCAACAGCTCCATGTCTTTCCTAGAAAGCAGAGACAGCTTTAGTTTGCACTTGGCATAGCTTGTATCATTGAGAAATCATGTTAAAGCATGGTATACTATCTATTGATTTTCAGGACTTCAAATTTCTGTGTTATTCTGAATTAAAATACTGAATTACATATTAAATTGCTACAAACTAACCAAAAGAAGATATCATCTAACCAGATTTCTTGCTAGTTACATGTGCTTAATAGAAAGAACAAGGGAAAAATCATGGGTTTCTTTGTGACACTACACAAAAAAGAAACTAATTCCTAAAGAGAGTTTTATGAATTAGATTTATTCTCCAGATAACATTTTCCTAAGCTGAAGTGATAGATATACAGATAGCAAAAATTAAAATGGTTGTTTTCAGATATAAATGAATTTGCCTACAACTTATCATTGCCCAGCACCTAAGTAAGCACCCGCATTTCACAACTTGCCTGATTCAGCATCCTGAACCTTTTGTGGATTAAAAGGTCCCAGCAAAACTTCTCATTGCTCAGTCTATTCTTCTATAGGCTCCTATTGTGATGCTTGGTAGAGGTGTTTCCCTGAACCCAGCAGGATGAAAAGCAGCCATAAGAAAGGCACATTTTATGGAGCATTGCCTCCTGCCAAGAATGGCATGGCAGTAGGATTGTTTAGGAACTGAAGAGTTATTTTCAGGGCCTGAACTGAAAGGGGAAAAAGGGGCAACTGGGTTTGACCAGAGTGCTGCAAAGGAGATCCAAGTCCTTACTAGATTCTTCTAGGAGTGAGAATCTCCTGCCAACTGGCTGAACAGGTTACATATTCATTTAGTCATGCCCATTAGGCTGCTGATGTTGGACTACACAAGACATTTCATTGTTCTTTCCAAGCTCAGATCTCTCCTAGGTCCACAAACACTGCACCAATCAGGGCATACAAACCACTGTCCTGAACTATTAAGACAACTGACCCGATTTCACACTTCTTGTTCTCTGAAGTACTCTCCTGGACTTTATTATAGTATTTAGGCCTTGACTTTTCCATGGTCCACGGACAATGAAAACAGCATGGATTTGGTTGAGATGAAAGGGGAAAAATCCTGTGAGATAAAGTGACATGAAGACTTCTGTCCAGCACAGAAATTATGAATAAGCAACAAGCTGAATGCACGACTTCCTTGTCATTGAAAGACATACACACAACTGCTGATAAACTATAAAAGCCCTACTCAGTAATCTTAACTCTGTTTTCAGTCTATAACAGTCGTCACTCTTCAAGGGAACATTTCACTTTTTTTAATATCTACATATGCAGACTCAGTTATGAGAAAATATTACGTTCTGAATACATATATTCAGTAAGAATGTCAGCAGTGACAATACTCTCAGCAAGTGGGCAACACAGTGAGTACACTGTGAATGCATCTGTTATCTTGATATCTAACTTTGCTTAATTATTTGTGTAATATCTTTAAGGGACAGATTAGAAATATCCCATTTCATCCAAACTGACATTTTTTTTCAGAGTGAGCCTGTATTATTATTATTATATGAGAAATATAATAAAAGGACAGCTTTAGAAGCATTGCTTCACATGTGAAGCTACTTGCTGTATAGTTTTATTGCATCTCACAGCCTGTATTAATTCAACTGTCTGGCACGCTTGCCTAACCATCTTAAAATACTTCAGTCTGAAGTAAGAAGAGACATACTCTGAAGCTATACCCAAATTCCTGTATTTTGATTTGAATTGACCAGGAAGCAGAATTTCTGTTCAGCAACAACCCATAATTTTCCTGGAAATTTTTTCCTCTCACTGTTTTTAGATAAAACCACACTGTTTTAATGGAAAGAAGAGCTGCAATAGCTTGCTCCAGAAGCACCAAGAGATTGCCTGAACCTGAAGGCAAACACGCAAATAGCACCATGACCAAGGAAAGTTTCAAAACTCTCTGATCTTAAATGCATGTGAAGTTTTATGGATATAGGCATGACAGGGTAGTTTAAACCATTTTAGTTGACCTATCCCTAACAGAAAACTGAGACCTGGAGATCAATACTCTGTGAATATGCAGCTAAAATTTCCCATAAACTTAACTGGAACCTAAGTTTAAGAACTGAGTAAGAAATCTGTTTGACCTTATGTCTGTCCCAAATAATATATTTACAAGCCACTTTAGCTTGCAAAATGAGTGCATAGCTTATGAGTAGGTAAAAAAACAGTTTTAGAAAGAAGTCAAGTTGTTCAGGGTTTAATTCTTTTTGGTTACATCTTTTAGTTTAGTTTTTAGTTACACTAAGTCAGACAAGTCCTGGACTTTGATGAAAGTATTTACACAAATCCTCTTAATAGCAGAATGTGATCCTCCATTATTATTCCCAAAAGCAGATGAATGTATATGTTTATTAACACAATCCATTATCAGAGATATTATACATACACTATTTTCCTAAGAACAGGGAAAAACAGTGATATTTCCAGTACTAAGTACATTAAATCAAACACATTAAAATTTATTCAAATGCTCCAAAAAATTAAACATTGGTAAATATTTATGAAGTGTTATACCCATCTAGGCCAAATCATCTGAGTTAAGTGAGTAGCACCATTTTCGCAATAGCACTGTTCATACAAGTCACTGCTTAAAATCATGATTCTCATAGGGATTTCACAAGCAGAGCTTTCTTGCAGGTCATGGTTAGCCTCTGCAGGGCTGTGAAATCTTTGGTTTTACTTCTATAAAAGGCAAAATAACTTAGTATCAATCATGACAAAATCCTCCACAGGCAGCTATGGTTTAATACCCGAAGAGTGTTATGATCTGTTATATGGATCCACCTTTGGGGTACTCACACTGCAGCTGTGCAAAGCTCCCAGGCCCCAGAGAAACAGTCCTGCTTCCAGACCTGACCCAGGGTGAGACCTGCACTTTGCCCTGCCGAATATCTCAGCCAGAGATGGGCTCACCCCAGAGCTCAAGCCTCAAGCTCTACTTCAGATTAAGTTATGGGTCAAGAGATCCACTGGGTGATCCTCCCTGAGATACTGTGCTCCTTTTGCTTCTCTCATTTACCATATAGTATTGGAAGTCACAAGGGCTCTGGTTTACCTTACCACTTTAAGCATAATGTCTTATGGTTCCCCTCTTCCATTTTTCACACTGCTTAAGAGGTTGCAACCCGTGTTTAGTCCTGAATTCTCAGACTCTCCTGCAACTTGACCAGGAGAGGAGACTCCCCATCAACCCACTCATTAATAACTTCCATTCATCTAGAAAACAGGAAATGTCTTCTCCTGCATGTGAGAAAAACAGAAACTTTGGAAGTTTCCACTCATAACCCCTGTGCAATAAATCCCAAGGGGGGAGCTGGGAGGGTTTTGCAAAATCCTCAGAAGCAAAGACACCATTGCTGGAGCTCACCACACTCCTGGGATGAGGAGTCCCACATACAGCCTTGTAGCCTTTATCCTCCTGCCAGACCTACAACAGTCCACAAATACCTCCCCTGTGATGACAATCTCACTACAGCAGCTGCCATGTAATTCAAACGAGTTCCAGAAGGATACTTCTGTCAGTCCATTCCTCTGAAAGGGACTTTTAGTAATAAAAGGATTTTTAGTAAAAATGAGTCGGAAACCATGTCTTGGACTGCACATGTGTCCATCAACATTAAGCTTTGCAGTCAGTGCCACAGAGCATTGGAGAGCAATACAGTAACTGGTGGGAAGGAAAGGAGAGAAAACAAGTGACATTTACTTTATGTTTTCTCTAAAAATCAGCCATAAAAAACATAGCTGTTAAACTCCACTGAGAGATACATAGCTTTATGAGGTATCAGTAAGAGTTGAGTCTTTAAGGCAGGAAGGATGTGAACTGACCTCCTAGGTAATATTACTGGCATTACTTTTGCTCATTCTAGAGGTCCAGTGAATCTCAGGGAAACCTCTAAAGCTCCCACATTTTCTTCCAACTTTACACTGTCCCTTTTACTTTCATAAAGTCACACACTCCAGCTATCACCGTGTAGAGCATGAAGGAGGACACTCAGTAGGCTACCAAAACTAACTCTTAACCATTTGGAAAACAGACGATGTGGGATGATGGGGGGCACTTCTAGAGAAACTGGAAGCGGGCTGAGAGTAAAGGGTGCTGAAACCTGAGTGCTTGGGTGTGTTTGAGCAAGAATTCTGCAGCTTCAGTGACTCCACAGTACTGAAAATTTTGGGAGGTAAGTCAAACCCATGGAAGAAGGATTAATGTGTTCAATCATTTGCTGAGTCAAACAATCATTTGTGCAGCATTAACTTCAGATTTTCTTCCTGTTGTATAGACAATTACTGCAGCACAACTGCAGCTCAAGTCTCACTGTGAAACCTGCAGTGGATGTTAATGTAGCAGGTCTGAGGATTGTTCTCTGCAGACCAGAAGTTTGGCATGCTTCTTTATAACTGCAAAACTTTAGCCCTAAACCTGTAGTATGTGATTCACACAAGGAATCATGAAAAGCTAAAAGTTTTAAGAAAATATTAAAGATATTAATTTCCAATAATGATGCAATTATTTGTCTCAAAAATTAAGATTGATAATGACAAAAGGTCATTATCATAGATAAAATACAAGAGCAGGTGTTAAATGATCTGTGATACATAGAAAGATCCTACTGTTTTCCCATTTAAGAAGTAAAGCTACACTCTCCACTTTTAAGTCTGTCACCATGTAATTTACTTTGATCAATTCAGCAGAAGAACTTTGGTAATAACAATAGCAATTAATGATGGGGAACAACCATAAGACTGGAAGTAAAGCCTGATAGGCCATGCTTACTAAGTGTTAATCAAAGTCTGCTAGTGCATGCTCTGAAACAGAGCTGCCATCTGCCATACTTAAGGACAAGAGTAAGAAAGCAGAAGCTAGGTTTTTCCCCAAAGATTTCCCAGCACACAACACTGCCAAAGACCTGGTACAGTGATGTACACCACACCTGCAGAACACAGGCTTTGCTTCCCATCCAGATCTTTAAGGGCAAAACACGTACATTAATGGAGTGCAGTGTTTGCACAGTACCACAGAGAATTCTTGATTGCCTCATCCATAGATTTTTGGGAGTCCAGCACTGTAATATTGATTTCTTATCACTGTTTTAATTCTGCTACTTGTCTTCTTTCTAATGAACTCTGAAAAATCATAAGCCCATTTAACTGCAACCACTGCACAGACATTTGTGAGAGGTTGAAGGTAAAAGAGAAGGGAGTTGAAAAGATCAGGCATAAAAAAATATCTGTTGCAAAACTAACAGACAATTTGAGACACTGAACATCATTTAACAAAAAAAAATATGCAGGATTGGATAATTTAAAAATCTTTCTGTGGCAATTCTTCTAGTATTACAAAAATATGAAGAATCATGAAGATGATCCTGCTGAACGACACCTTTGAGAGAGGAATGACTAGACACATGAAGACACTTGTGATTTTTCTTTTCTATTTTCCTCTTACTTCCTATTTGCAGTGCTCTGGGTCATAGGATTGGCACTGACCGCTGAAGAACATCAGAGCACGAGAATGGCTGAACTGTCAGGGCCCTTTTGAAGATGCTACACATCCCATCCAAATCAGCACTTAAGCCTGCCTGTTTTTTTAACTTTGCACATTTAAAAAAAGTTATAAATTTCTTTTTTTGATCCTGTTTAGGTTTCTGGTTCTATAGGTCAAGGATACAGCTAAATTTGCATCCTCCAGTCTTGTCAACAGGCTGTAAAACGTATGTGTGCTTTCATAACTATCAGAATTCTGTAAAATTGCACTGGGCTGCTGTTATGTGCAAAACCAGGTAAAGGCCATATAAATTGAAGAGGGTGTTGAAAAAAATGAAGCTATTAGATGGTATGGCTGGGCCAGACAGAAATAGGACTGTATTCTTCCTTCACTTAAATGTCAGCCTACTAAAATCAATGGATACAAAGACAAAACTAAAGCATAACATATGCCGCTATGTATACTCCTTATTGCACACTCATTTGTATATGTGACATGTTGTCAAAAGCCTGTCCACCATTCTGGCTTTCATAGTGTTCCAATGAAATATATTAACTCTGCTTGGAAACCTTGCTTCACTCATGTGTGCCACAGTGTAAGTACACTCCTTTTTTGTCTGAACGGAACACAGATGTTTAAAGCCCCAAAATAGCAGTCACTCCAAATTTAAATATTTAGGTATGTTGAAGGTTTTTTAAATGCTTTGTCACCTAGTTTCTGAGCTTACTTCAGATTTGGTGATTAAAAAAACCTAGACTGAGATCATGAGTATATTCATCCATGGAGAAAGCCACCACACATCCTGTGCTCAGAGACACCAAACATCTCTGATGACTTGCTGCTGCCCAGCCAGTGAAAAGAGTGGAGCACCACGTGACAAGGAGTACTAAAAAAAAGAACCAAACCTGTAACAGTTGAGCAGTTCAGAAAGCAATTCAGAAGAACCTGTAGAAACATTGTAGATAACCCTTACACCTAGCACTCTGTTCTGCTATCTTGCTTTAATCTGCAAATAATTGAGAGACAGCAAGCCTCAGGCTGCTACGAAAACACGAATTTGTTGACTGGACATTCAGTCCCAGCTGATGAAGTGCTACACCACACAGAGCAAATGTTCTCTTCGCTTCGCAGAAGTAACAGAAAGGACAAGTGAAGGGAACTTGAGTAGCTGTGGGAGTGGAGAAGGGGTGCAGAACTAATATTAACAGTTAAATGTTTGCTTGACTGCTCCAAATGGATCAGCCTGTGAGGCCTAGGTGAAATATGGCCAAGGCCAGACAGCTACCTTGGATCAGCAGCCTTTCCTTCTTTCTGTATATGTACAGAGACACAGTGTCTTCCAGCTGCAAGTTCTGTGTGAGCAAAAAGCTTCAGCTCTGCTATTCTGTTTGCAGAACCTGTAACTAGCTTTCAATCAAATGGAAAAATAACATCAATTAAAAATAGTCATGTAACAAAATTTATTTAAGAATTGCCAGTGATAGGTAGCAATGAGAGATGAAGAGAAGGACGTACTACACATCAGCATTCTCACCCCTCTTACGTATTTGTATTTCAGTATCTTTAAAATTAATTTAAAATTAAAATTTTCCAGTCATATCACAAGGGAGTTTCTGGTATGTATTGTGTCTGGGAAACTAAAGTTCATAAAGACAAGACAACCCACTGAAGTATATGTCTCTTAGTACAGAAAGGATATTTGAAGCTGCTTTTATCACTTATTTATTATTTATGAGGCCATCTGCAGCCAGTCAGTTCACCTAAGCCTGGATACAGCTGAAAGCCCTTTTTTGTTGTTATTGTTTCTGCTGTTTCTGACATGGAACCTGCCTCTTAAAAAGTCATGATACAAAATGCACTACTCACTCACAGCTGCCCCCTCTTTTCACCAGTAGCTGTATGATTGATTGACATAAATGTAATCAAGGTCTGTAGGATGTTGCATGTTACTGCCCTTACAAAAAGTATTTCATGTACAGGCAATTCAAATTGATGGATTGACAGAAAAACTAGCATACTTATGCTCATTTTGTTCAGTTGTTGCAATTTTTCTGGGCCTTTTTTCATTTAAATACCTTTCAATAACAGGAAGTCCTGCTGGATAAAATATCTGAGAAACACATATTAGAGGCATATTAAAGTAGAAGCAGAGCACAGTTCTCCAAGTCAAGATCTAAGTCAATCTTCCACCATTTAGCCCCACACCTTCCACATACGCTCAGCAATGCACAGTCTCCATGCCCCACACCTCATTAGGTCAGGCTCGGGTGTTCAGTTTGTACACAGAAAAGCTGCCATTCCCTGAAGAGCAAAAGGATTCCCGAGTATCTATTTCCATCTACTTTGTGAGAAGTCACCCCTTGAAAAACATGGGAAGAAGGATACACGTTGGACCATGATGGCCACCAGAAGTAATCTGCTTTTCACGTTCTGAGGACACCACATCACAACTTACTGTAGCTATTGCTTACCTCAAAGTTGCATTTGCAAACACCAACCTGCAGCTGAGGATCTCATTTCTATCATCAACTCCAAACAGGACAGTAACTATTAGCCAAACACAAGCTGACTAATCACAAAATCAGAAGTTTTAAATGTGACTTTGAACCTCCAAAATGCAGCAAGATCATATTTTCCCATTTACCTCTGCAACATTAAGGCTGTCAAGTTTCTTTTGCTGGCTTCTCCCAAGAACTATAGACTTAAGGAAAATGCACATCTACATGTCTTTCAGTAAAAGTACCAGAATTAACAGCACTGTAACATACCATTTGATCATTAAAATTTGGGTATGAGAGATGAACAAGGCACACTGTGTGACTGTGGCCATACAAACAGATGACATTGTGCAGAAAATCTGTTTAACGTTCTAAACATTGTCTATGGTTAGGCAAATATGGTGAAATGAAGAAAAAATAGCAGTAGTCAGTCGTCTATGTAAGTGCCCAGCACTTTTCAGTATAAGAAGTCATTTTCTGAAGGACCACAGCATTTCCACAGCCTCCAGAGGAGATCTTGTGTGTGCCAGGGGCATTTTTCTAAGATTGGACATGTAATTTTTTCAGGCTCAATAAAAACATATGGCAGCTTAAGTAAGGCTTTCCATACAGATTTTCCTCAGTATCTTTTTTAATTATTTTTTTTTCCTGACAGGCTTCTTGAACATTCCAGCAAGTAGCACTCTGTCATCTTTCCCCAGTATCTTAAAGTTGAAATTTTAGGCTGGACATGGACAAATTAACTGTGCTACAGTTCAAAACATTATTTTGTCCTATGGAAAATTATACTGGGCAAATGATCAGAACACATTATGACATTTCTCTCCCAAAATCTTCTAGATGCATTTAGAAAATCTAAGGTGGAATAACTAAAGCAAAACGTCAGACCTGATTTAGAAAGTTCAGTATCCAAAATGATATTTTACCATTTCTCAGATGTTCTGCAGCTAAACTGCATTCAGACAGAACGGTCTTTGCTAATGCTTCTTCCTAACTGAAGTTACCATGTTAATATAAATGATCATCATTTTACATTTAAACTATTAATCGCAAACAATGAAGCGGGATCTTCTGCTTGAATTAGTAGATGAGCAACTTCAGACACCTATTTGCAATGAAGTATGAGCAGAAGAAGCACATTTTTCCAAAATTAATTCAGACACCTTGCTCTGTGTCAGTGTTGGTAAAATAAGATACAGACTGTAGAGAATTTACACAACTTATAGTCTGTTTTCTCCAGATAAAGTATACATGTTGCTTCTCATGTCTACTCTGGAAAAAAAGAGGTTCTACCAATCCCATGGGAAATTATTCTACCAAGTATTAATTTTGGAAGTCCCTGAGTTCCTTCCTGTCAGAGTTCCTTCCACCCAAATCCTCAAACAACTATTTTTTACACTTGAAATCACATTCTGCTAACTTTGCCCCAAGAGACAGCTCAGGACAAAAATCATAATTTTATTTTATCTCCCTCTATGCCTTTGTGGATCTGGCCCTTACTTCAGGAATTGCCTTTAGTTAAACCAGCAAGCATCTTGAGGGCAATAATATCTGGGGAAATAAGATCCTGTATCTCATAAATAAAACTGGAAGAATCTGGTTTCATGCTTGCACCCATGCATCTTTCCCCCCTATACAATCAAAATATTGATATAAGCCTATCATGAGCAGTCAATAAGCACTTTAGCAATGCTAAAACACTGCTAAGCAAGGCCATATGCACTTCAAGGGAACTTGGATTTTGTTGCACAATCATCATATTTTGAGCCTAGTGGAAATTAAAGATAGAGGCTAGTCAATAAATGGTAATATGATCCTGAATAGTACAGTCAGCACATGTAGTGTTTGCTTCTTATCGCCTCCATATCATCTTTCACAGATTTTTCACAGCTTGTGGTTGAGTCTCCTAGTTGCAAATATCTCTGCTAGAACTACTGGGACACAAAAATCATGAACAACTACCCTCCAGCAGCCAAAGACTCAACACACTGAAGGGATCAACTGAGGCAGTTTGTAATTTCCACAGTGTTTCAGTCTGTTATATACTGAAGTATACATGAAGTTTCTACTTCAGCCTATTTTTTCTCCAGTAGTCTGGTGGCTCTCATTAACAGCTGTTCTACATCAGACATTGCATAATGCTTCTGTATGGAATGAATTTCACTAGTCCTCTTTTTCAATTAGTAGCTGATGCTGTAAAGTACACTATTTTTAAAAAAAATGTTGGCCTTGTTATCTTGTGGCTTTTTTCTTTAAAAACACTTTTCCTCTACAATTTTTACCTGCACCTGCTACCTCCTGTAGTGATAACTTTTCTTCATTACCAGGCAAACAAACTTAGGCATTAATCCCAAAGGAAGGACCATAAAATTGGTTTCGGCCTGACTTTAAATTTCCTTGCTATTTACCTCAGCTAAATCCATGAACCAATCTCCAGCTTTGCAGCTTTGCTTCCTGGACTCATGTATTAATGATATGTCAAAACCTAAAGCTCCCTGAAGAAAAGAGGTTGCCATGGGATACTGAGCGCTTAGGAGCAAAGTGTAGAAAGATGTATCCTGCTAAGAAAGGCTCCAAAGACCTTGCTGTGTCAGACAGTATTGCTTTTTATCTCTTTAGATGAAACAAAATCACTGCTCTGGGAGTCACTGGGCATCTGTCAACCCTGATTGTTCCATCATACTGACCATTTCAACAGGACTATAGGAATCCATTAGTGGAAAAGAAACTCCTCCAGTTCCGCAAAACCTCTGACTTTGCTGCCTGGTATCAGGGCTGCGCTCCTGCAACATATGTAGACAAACCATTTTTCTCCAGCAATACCTGTCTGAGATCATCCTCTTCCTCATTGCTTTCTAAATGTGTCCAAACTTACGCAAATAAGTTGTGTGCTACAGATTAGCGATGCTTGTGAGGGAGAAAAGGAGGATGAAGAGTTTATGCTTTAGGTGGGGTTAGCTTGCCAGATGGACATAATTTCCTCCGAGATAAACCTACCCCTTGAAAAAGACACAAGAAAATGAGATGAAGACTAGAAGATGTGACTGCCAACGGATAATTTCCAAGAGAGAGCATAGCTTCTGTCAGAACTGTGTGCTTGTTGAGAAAAATAGGAGCCTGAATTGCCTGAAGGGCTAACAAGAGAGAAGGCATTCATGACAAGTTCCCTGTGGGCATCAAAGAGCTTGGCCACTGATGTACTTAGAAGCACTTATATATTCCTCACAGTGAAGTAGTCACACTAAAAGTCTTTAAAATTTCACTTTTTTCTGAACATAAACTGCTGCCACGGGGCTAAAGTATATACAAAGAAGTACAATCTTTAGAAACAGGTAAGTTTACAGAAATTCAGTTCTGCCTGCAAATACATCACAAAAGAGAAGAAAGGCTAAATTTGAGTAAAATTCTACACTTTTTTTCCTCCATCTTTTGCAGCAAACTTACTCATTGTAAGGGTAGCTGCAAAGATCCGATCACAAATGTGCATAATAATTTCATTGTTTTAAAAAGCTACCTAAGAACACAACCTTCAATTGATAAAACCAGTTATGTGTTTTAAACCTGTCTCAGATGTTTTCAATTAAAATTTCTCTGAAGGAAAACAGAACACAATTTTGTCTCTGGATCAGCAATGATAATCAGGTGAAATGCAAGAGATATTGATGATTTCCATGCACAGATATCTAAAAATGCGGTGTCTTAAGCTATCTAAACCTACAGCTAATATCCTCTTTCTAGTCTTACTCATTTGCAGTCATTTGTACGGATAGAAGGCAAGATGATGCTCAGGGGACAGCGTGATCTTCCAAGAGCAAGTGTTGTGTGTCTGCTTCATGAGTCAGTGACTGGTGGAGATAAGAGAAGTTCCACTATCACAACAGCTTCCAGTTGAAGACCACGTTGGATTTTGTGAGCAGGACCTATTTTATATCACGAGCATCCAATGCTGAAAACCAAACAAGAAACCCAGTACACATTTTAGCTATACAAGACAGATAACATTTTATGGCAGAACAAGGAACATGGTGTTACTGACTTCCAACATGGGATATAAGAAACATCCCATTGAATATATGAATGAGGTGGCATAAAATATTGTGTACCTGTTTCTGGAAAGCTTGTATCACACAAAAACACAGGGAATTTACAGAAAGAAGAACAAATTACTAAAGACTGGAACATTGTGACTTATGAGTAAAGACCAAACGATTAATGCCTGGTTAAATCAAGGCTATGGTATAAGGGAGTATGAAAATCAGCTTGAAGTATTGGAATATCATAAGCAATGAAATGGGAGATAAATTACTTTCACTTAATGGACAAAAATTAGTAAGAATTGAATTGAATTATTATAGCAAAAAGCATAGTTGGGGTAATAATAGGTAAGTAAACATCTCCCAACAGTGCATCTTACTACACAGCTCAGGTTTTCCTCAGAAAATGTTGAGGCTCATACCTCTTAATGTAAATGTACATCCTAACTGAGGAAGTTACCCACATAGGCAAAAGGACAGTTTAAGAGAGGTCTCTGTGCCAGCTCTCTCCTCTGAACTTGCAAGATTAAATTAAAACTAAGAAACAATCCATGTCTTGAGTTCAGAAAAACAAATAAGAACAGATTCTATAAAAAGATGAGCTAAAAATTACAGTTCTTGATTTTATGCGTACTTTTCTCCTACTGGAAATCCTCAAATCTCTTTTAAAAAAACAAGACAGAATAAAACAATAATACAAAATTGCCTTCGGCAAAACATTACTCCTTAAAAGATATTTTTAGCTTAACAGTATTTCAAAGGTAAGAAATCTCTTACAAATTGCAGAATCTTTCAAACTAGAATTTTTTGTTTGGAATGCAACCACAGTGATTTTTCTAGCCACTATTTTCTAACCACTATTATTAAGCAATAATAAACATGTAGTCCTCATTATTTTTTGACAATATTATCATTAATATGGTATGAGTGGAAGCACGATAACAAAGTGGATTCAGGTTGGACTGATGATCCAGATAACCTGCACAGTTAATTGCAACATCAGTTCCCACCCATAGACCAGGACAAAACCCGCACAATGAATTGTGCATTTAGGCAGACAATAGCCTTGGATCATTAATGAAGAATAAACTGCACTGTCATATCCTTGAATTTCACTTTCTGTCATAATGGATCACTTACAGGTGTAAGTCAGAGCTCTTGGGAGCAGGGTTTTGAAAAGCTCCCGATGTAAGTCAGTGGCAAATCTTCCTCTGACTTCTGTGAAATGTTACAAGCCCTTCTGACAAAAATATGTCTCCAGTTTGCGGGACTGAACAGTTAAACTGTAAAGAGGCACAACACCACAGGCAGTTCCTCAGGGTGGTAAAATGGAATTTGTAAATCTACAGGTCACTTGGAGAAGTAGCACATTAGGGCCATGTGATGCTAGACAATGCTTAGACCATAAGTTTTCCTAGGCTCCTTCCATAGTCAAGTAAGAGTGATATGTAGCACTTGGCTACTTCCTATTGCTCTCACATTTACCAAAATGAAGTCTAAAATTCAACATATTCAGGCACTGTCCTGGTTCTCTTCTGCTTCCACCAAAAAGGGCTGCCGGGGATGGGATTTAATTCCCATAACTGCAAACAGCTATAGTGATGAAGTATACCTCGAAAACATGCTTCAGCTCCCTTGCTCAGGACACAGAGCACAGAGAGCAAAAGAGCAATGCAGCAGATTACCATTCATTTACCCAAAAGTAGACATCTTCAACTATAAGCAGCCCTTTCAACTGGAGACTGACCCTTGGAAATACGAATCGCACCCTTTGACACTGCACTGAACAAAGAGACCATTGTTTGTTTTATTTTAGTGTAACCCATGTTAAATACAGAAAGTCGGAGCAGTTGCAGTTTTAATTCCTGGCTATAGGGTTGCAGTTAGCTTGCCCGTGTACAACATATTCAGACTTGACTTCCCATGGATATGGCGGAATCATTGCCATTTTGCATTTAAATAAATAACCTAGGATAGTCCTTAAATCTCTTTAAAACCCCAGCTTTAAGCAATTATTGAACTTCACCAAGGTTGGCTTTGTACGTCAGCTCAAGAATGACCTCAAATTACCTATGTCAAAGCTAAAACTACCTTACTTTCTCCTCCACTGTTTTTTCAACATATTTAATGCACTGTAAAGACATCCCTTTTTTGCAGTGAAGACATGGCCTGAGGATGTTGCTTCTCCTTTTTCTGTGTGTTGGAGCATGGACATCTTTTGAACTTCCTGAAGTCAGTAGGATCCCCTGGGTATTATCATGTTTATTTTAGAAAAGACCTATTGTTCTGGGGACTAAGACCATTTTTTAGGCTACTTTGAAACTGCTCTTTCAAACTTCTTATTGTTCTAACCTTCAGTTTTAGGGACATCAGAGGAAAAGTGATTAAAGACCCATTTCCCCAACAGAGACATTATTTTTATTAATTTTTGATGTCCTATTTGGCTATTTATCATCCTTATTGTTCCTTTTGATGGTTGCTAGGGATAAGGAGATTAAAATTCGATGTGCAGCACAGAGCATCCTAGGGTATAATTTTTCTGGTATTTAAAATAATATATGCTAGATAATAGATAAAAATTACTGTGTTGAGTTTAAAAGGGGATATTATTGTGTCATATTTAGTTTTATTTTTTCCTAGTCTTCAAAAAAATGTTTCTTAAGGAATACACAGGAAGAAGACATGTAATAAATAGAAATAGTTTTCCTCTGTGAATGCAAGAGGAGAAACATAAGCCCCAGAACAACTGACTCTGTTTTCCTCCACAGAGCAAAGTTAGTTCCTCTCTAGACAGGACTATTTTACTTGAATTATGATTTTTTTACTGAAGTACATGCTGTCATGCATTATTTGGAGCATATGACAAAATTCTGTGAATAAAAAGAATTTATTAATATGGCTGTATTAGTGATACACCTATAAAAAATGGGCAAATATTCCCTACTAGGTGGTCAACTACACTGGGCAAGGCAAAAGCGAGGGGCCCTCTTGGAAAAAGCAGAAATTTAGTCAGCTATCGTGTTTTGCTCTAGACCTCTAGTTTCTTCTGGAGACTCTTGGCATCTTTGGGAAGGTTGGTCCTTCCAAACATAGTCATTAGAGAAGCAACAGATTGTAGGTAGACCACGTGAAGAACCAGCTTCACTGATAAAGCTCACCATGTGAAACTGAAACAGGTGGCTGTATGCAGGAGATGGACTTCCATACGAGCGCTGCTAATCTGGAATGAGTGTCCGGAGAAGGAGGAACAATTTGCCCATTTCTGAGCCTGCCTGGGCCAGACAGACGAAACTCTGGTGGGGGAGAACTGTCCCGTGCAGAAGAGTCACGCAGATAAAACCAGGTCCCTAGGAATGGCTGTGCCCTTCATAATGCACCACTTGGCTTGCATTATTTTTCAATTTAGGTATAACCCTTTCAATGTGACTGACAGATTCTTAAAGCTCCTAAAACCTGGGAATGAATAGATACTTGTGAGTGAGTTTTGACAAAGCACTTACATTCTTTTAGAAACAGTATCTGAAACAGGGTAGCTGATTCCTGTTGCTGACACCTGTCAGGAAGCATTCAAAGAGGAATTTCTCTACTGTATTAAAAGAGAAAACATGCCCGTGGTCACAGCCTCTTCTTACTTCCGTAGGCTCAGTTTCTACAGCTGACTGCCTTTGGGCACATGCCTGTGTGCTGCTCACACAGTTTTAACAGGGTCCCATGAGGAGGAGAACTTGGAAAGAGCGATGTTTGATACCCAGCCCCATCAAAGAGTTTCTTGTGAGCCCTGGGGCATCTAATTTCATCTACACAGTTCACTTAATTAAAAGATGAATATAGTAACACTTACCTATTCTATCATAAACTATACAAAACAAAGTATTAATGTACCTGTATCACTCAAATGTTACACTGATAAACATCACCTCCCTAAATATTCACAGTGAAAGAACAGATTGTCATGTCAAAATGCCTGGCTATATCACATGAACTTTCCCTGTTTCTGTCACAGAGATTACAGCATGCCTCAGTTGTAAAAGTTGAACATTAGCTACCAGTGTCACTGATTTAAAATAAAAAATAATAAAAAAAATCTCTAAGACTCCATTTTGGATTCCACATCTCAGCCTGTGGTCATTAGGCAGTCTTGACTGTTGCAGTGGACATCTTCTGATTACCCAGAACTCATAAACTATCTGCACAGAGCGGTGGAATTAGCAAACATTGCAAGTACCAGAAAAGCTGTTTTTCTAACAGAACCTTAATTCGCCAGATTCTGTCAAGATCAATGAACAAATGACCTCAGAAGTTACAACTATTTTTTAAAAGAAATTACAAGACCCAGTGGTAATTGATGCAAGAGAGACTCGTGTAAAATACTAACTCAGCAGTTTTTCTGGATCCTTTAAAATCTGTGATCCCTGAAATTAAGTATTTCTAGAGATTATAAAGTGTGCCACTTACTACAGTAGTTCATATACTCTGTCAAACTCAAAATAAAAGATTCACGGAGATCATAAACTTGCCAGATGCAAGACCTTGCATAGATATACATACTTCTCTTCTGATCGTCAGGTTCTGGAGAACTTTATTTTCTGAGAATTTTTTTCCACATTTCTAGCTGCTCTTGTATGTGCATGCTACTCTGACTACCTGTGTTGATATATAGCATAATAAACAATGTAACAGAGTAACAAAAATTTCAGCCTCAGTACATTCTACAGGACAGAAGAGGCTTTGTTTGAAGTAGCTTCAGTTTTATAAGCATAAACGTCAGAAACCTGAAAAAATACATAGAGAACCCAATGAAAATAATGATCATGTAGAAGTCAGCTAATAGAAAAGCTGAGAAAATGGGTTCCTTATAAGAGAAAAGGAAGCCAGGCTACAAAAAATGGGAAAAAACCTAACAAAATAGTAGGCACTTGGAGAGCCAAGATTTAAATTAAAACAAGAGGTGGTGTTGTAGGAGGCAGGTGAACTGAGCTGACATTTTAGGGAATTAAACAAAATCTAGAAATGGAAGTAGGGAATCAAAATGATGACGTAAAAATATGGTTTAATAATAGTTTTGGAAGAAAAAGGAGAAAATATATAAGGTGAACTTTTACTAGATTTGAAAATCAGCTATCAAGGGAAATAGGAAAATATTAACATTTAAGAAGACGGTAAAAGCAACAGAAAATGACTCCAAAGGAACATGGACAACCTTAAAAGTCATTGGAAAGATGCGAAAGCACGAGAAGAAATTCCTTCATTCCTGAAGGCCCAAGAAGAAAACACCACTATACTGCTGTAGCACCTTAAGTAAAGAGGCACTTAAGGACAAGCATAGTGACTGCATCAACCTTACGCTGTTTTCAGATGAAATATTTCTGTGGTCAGATGTCACCCCAGGTGGAGCAAAACCAAAGTGACAGGGCAGCACTCTGACTAGTGTGTGTGTATGTTACTGCTACTACCTGGATGAAGGATTTATGGAAATATTTGTAACAGAAGTCTTCCCACATGGAAGGAATTATAAATATATACGTATTTATATATCTACCTATATATATATTCACACAGAATGTACAGCCCTTGGTTAACCACAATAATTTCATTCACAGAAATGGCACAGGGATTTCTTTTTGGAGTCTAAGGTATTAGATAATCTCTTTGATGCAATGTATGTTCAGTTAACAGCTGTGGTTTCTATGAAATATATAAAATACCAGTGTGATACCATACTGGATGCCTCTCATATTCCAAAAGTATGTTTCCCTCTGTTTCCAGTTTTGGAAAATGTATTCCAACTTCAAGGAGACTAACATCAATTCTCCTGAAGCACATAGTTTTAATTAATAGGAAAATAAAGCCATATAAAAATTATAACCTTAAATAGGTTAAAACCAACAGCTTCCTCTGAAAGATAAACTAACAGATTTATAAATCTTCTGCACTGGCTATTTACTACAGTTTTTTTCAATCTTGATTTAAATGCTTCAATCAATATGGCTTCAAAGTATGTCCCTCGTGAGATCTTGCCATTGGCTATTCAACACATTGGTTCATCTAAAATCCTAATCCCAGTTGCAGAATATCTAAATGGAACCAGTCCCACATTTTTAATCAGATATGCACATTGAAATTTTCAAAGGAAAAGAATGCAGTCACAGCAGGAATAATGCAATAATATAACAAAATGAACTCTTGGTATCTTTCAAAATGGCAGACTCTCATAATGAGCAAACTTGGTTCTTTTTTACTATAAAGCAGGACTATATTTGAACTACAATTTTTTGTTTGTTGTTTTTGGTTTTTTTGTTTGGTTTTTTTTTTTTTTAATCTGGAAGCTTCTTATTAGTTTAGACAGCAGAATGGATCTCTTAAAATATCAGATTTCAATTTATCTAGGCTCTCCATCTCAGTGTAGCTTCTTTCTCATTTTTATTGGAACATTATGCAAACATGCACATGCAAACTATCATTCACATCAAGTGGATTTACTTTTATAGGGAAGAGTAAAAATACTAAACCAAAGTGGTATTTTATAATATGAACAATCTTACAGACAAAAAGAGAAGATCAGATTAAAACCAAGGGAGGAAAACCTAATTAGAAGGTAGAGCCTTAGCTTCCCTAACACCCTAGGTGGTGTCTCTGCACACCGCATAGCAAGGAACAAGCCAAAATTTGAAAGTTCAGACCTGTAATTAGTGCTGACTCTATTTAACCTCAAAGTACTAGAGAAATGTCCGGATACAAAATAAATCACACTTTACTACAGTTGCCTCTTCTTCCTTCATAATCTAAATCCAGATACCAAGCTCAGGAAGTAACCACAATTTCAAGTCTCAGGCTCATCTCAATATTGAACCAAAATTGAGTTCAAGTTTCCCTTAGAGGAACTTATTACTCTAATCAAATAATGACATCATTGATTATCATGTAGACACGGGGCCAATACTGAGACTGTTTTAATTCCGGTTTGAAGTCCATAGTGGTTGTGATAAAGCGCTAATCATCAGAGATTTCCACATCCTCAAGTGATAATCTTCAAAGCTCCACAAGTTTTGTATATAGCTACTCCAACATGAGTCCAGTAACTTACATAGCATCATTCTTGATTTAAAATAATACGACAAAAATCAGAATTTTATGATCATAGTCATAAATTGTCTAGTTTGCTTAAAGGTAAAAGAATAAAAACCATGTAAATTTAGTTCAATATAGTAAAAAACAGGTGAAGAAGGTCAATCTCTAACTGAAATTTTCTATTATTCATTCTTCAATTATATTTGGCTTGAGAAAGTATTGTTGGGAATGCCAAATAAGACTACATAACAAGATAAACAAAAATGAAAGTTAAATGCTTCTAAACTTAATTTAGGCATAGAGCATAATCATTATGAAACTTCATAAAAGGTAAACAAAGTTTTAAGCGTCAATTTTCAATTCAGTTGGCATGTAAAATGCTCCATTTACATGCAAAACATATCTTGCCCATGCAAGCTACCCAGAGCTGAAAGAGGTGCAATTTTCCAGTTATAGCCAATAGATATTTTACTGTCAGTTGAAGTGTCTCTACTTAGAGAGGGCAGCAGTCAAGAGCACCTAAACAGCATAAGATTATGTAAGCCTTTTGGAGGACTGTTTTTCAAAGTGTATGAAGATGGAGAATCAGGAAAGCATTCAAATATATCTTTATGCACATTATACCCATTAATTTTCACTAACAACACCGGTGTTATTTCAGCTTTTCTATAGCATTACAAAGGTTCTTCAACTAGCTTTGCTTGTCAATGGGCCTTGCTGGAAACCAGGAGAAGTCAGGCTACCTCACCCAGCTGCTGTTGCAGGGATGGTTCTGCCTGCTGCTCTGGTTCCAGCCCCAGGCACGCATCTTCCTCCAGGCCCTGGGAACCCTCTCTTGAACCCACCATCCTTACCTCCCTGTCTCATGCTAAAGCCTGTGAAATATATTCTGTCCAGAAAACACAGTAACAAACAAAGAAGTGGAGCAGACCATAAGGTATTTCATCCTACAGTACGGGCAGCTGTTCCCACCTGAGCAGTATGCAGAGACCTCCAGAAGGAAACAGTCCACTGTATACAGATTTACAACATGTTGCAGGAAGGGCAGGCAGGATTTGCTCCTGTAAACACTTGATGCTGTTTGCACTGTTTTGTGGTAGGATTTAACAATGGGAGAGAAACACAGCAAATGCTCTCAGACTATGTCTTCTCAGTTTTTCTAAAATTACGTTATTAGCAGTGTTAATTGTGTTCTACAATACTTTACAGGGAAAACCTATACAAGCAATACCTTAAAAACAGTTAATGGGAGAAAAGAACAATTTTTCATGCTACTGCTACTGTTTGTATGCTTGAGTGCATAATCTTTGTAGAACAGGAGGGAAGGGGAGGGACGGTTGGGATTTGCAACCACAATAAAGCATTCACAACTGGGTTTATTTTGTGGTATTATGTATGCAGCAAATAAACAATTTTGTTTGTATTTTCCTTCCTCTTTCTTTTTTGGAGGGGTGAAGAATAAAGGTGACATGTGAAAAAGATTGTCAAAAAGCTAGTTTTTTAGCCTATACAATTTATATAGCCATTGTCATGATTAAAAAAATGGGAGAAACAGCACAGCAAAAGAGGTTAAGAAAAAGAACTGAAAATACAGGAGGAAAAAAAAAGATAAGTAGAGAGAAATTAGGGCTAGATATAGCACCATATCTTATTATAGTACTACCTTTTGATGTAAAAGTTTCTACTATCTGCTCCAAAAAAAGCCTGACTTATACAGCCTAAGAAAAGGTTAAGCCATGAGACAAGGACAAAAGTGGAATGTTAATACAGGCAGGAAAATTTTGTGAAAGAAACAAAAAGCTTTCCTTCATTGTTTTATTCTAAGAGAACTTTGTAAAAAGCTCATTTTCATGTGCATTCATGATTTCCTCTGCAGCCTGTCAAGCGTTTTCCCCAGTATTTAACATCAGAGTGAGCGTGTATATAGATTGCAAGCTCATTCAGCCTTTTATTCCATGGAATTTATAACTGCTGTTAACTAGACAATGTTTTTGTGTAATACTCCTAGTATTGGAAATTTGGGGTTTCTAATAGTCAGTCTTTGCTTCAGCTCTGATTTGAAGGGAAAGGCTGCCACTGAGGCCAGAACAGAGAAATGATATGGCCAAGATTAAAAGAAGGATGATTTCAGTGTGTAACCTGAGGAGCTCACAAGGAATCCCTTCTTGCAGATGTCAACACAAATGACATCCTGATAGGAGGCACTTGATGTTTTTGCATTACTGTTCATTCTGCACACAGGCACAGGGTTCAACACTTTGGATTCTCCCAGGCTGTGTAAAGGGCCGACATCACACAGGGGTGTACATATTTATGTCATTGCTAACTTAGCTTGAGCTGCAAAAATAGTCATTGCCTCACGACGTCCTTCCTTCTCTTTCCTGGACAGTGCTATGAGATCCTGCAGTTCTTTCTCAGGGCACTCAGAAGAGCTGAAAACAGACCACTTTATTGGCTAAGACACCTCTAAGGAACAGCTTCGTCCCAGTTACCAAAGAATACTGCAAAGAAACACAGAAATACCAAGAAAACTGTTCTGAAAGTCTTGCCAAAACGTGACATATTGGATTTGCAGAGCTTCTAGTAATTACTGTATTTATTGGAAAGAGATATATATATATAAACACATATACAGGGAATACATACGTGTGCATATGTATTGCACATATGTGTGTCTAATTACACCTAGGTTATATCATATTTATACAAAATAAAATGAGATATTGCTGGGATATATTGCCAAAGCTGTAGGGTGCATTTTAGAGCACAAGTGACAGGAAATCTCCAGATTACTAGCACATTTGTAGTATATAGATAGACAAAGTCTATTTCAACTACTGTTGCAAATAAAAAACAACCCTGACAAAACATCCATTACCAAAGCACCTTTCAGCCCACACTATCTTCCATCCTGTCCTTCCATTTTACATATTCTTGCTCAAAGGCATTCCCCAGTTTATGCTGTCCCTACATGGGGGAACACTCATCATTTGACTAAGGGGAAGAGTGTGGAGACCTCAGGAATGCCATCCAGCCCCCACTAAAGTTAATAAACACATCATATAGCCCTGCTCAATTTTATTAATGCTACATCTCCAAACTATTGAATACATATGGTATTTCAAAACTACTGCTGTATGCTAGAGGCTGAAACATAGGAGCACATGGGAAAAATGATCTTGAAAAGCCAATCTCAGGCTGCTCATATAGCTAAATTTTAGCCGGTGCATGCTTAGCTAGTTGCACAAATTGAAATGAAGGCTAGAGACAAAGCCAAAAAAGCTATACCAGTGGTTTGTGCAACACAAAGGTAGTAATCCTGCATGGCAAGCAGTGGAGGAGAGGAGGTGGTCACAGAGGGCATGAGGAGTACACCAAAGACAGCCAGGGGTGGGCAAGTGACTCTGAGTCCAGCTGAGAACTGGCCTAAACTGCAATTTAGGAGTCTGAGTGTAGTCTGAGTGTATAAATCAGTGTATTTAAACTCACTTAAATAAAGTTATACTACCTTACACCTGCCGAAAATCCAGTCCAATATATTTCAGTTAATAGTAATGATAAGTTGAGAAGTGAATTTAAATTACTACTTGCATTAGATGAATCAGTAATAATGAAAATGCAACCACCGGGGAAAATATTCCTTCAAATGAGAGCTTTATGGTGCTAACATTATGTTGCACACATTATTAAAGAATAGCCTAACAGGTTGATTAGTCCTTTCTAATGGTGCCCATTCATTATTAATAAAGCAATCACACTATTAAGGTCTGGTTCTCAATTATTTCATTAGCTGAATGAAAAATTAAACAAAGATGAAGTGGGAAACATTTTAGCTTCCTTAGAAGCTCTGTATAGGAAAACCTTTTCTCCCACAGTGTATTTATTGAATTATTTGACAAGTGAAATAACCAGCCTTTATCACTGAGGATTTTTGCTGGTGAACATATGCCAATGAACCCACAAGGTTTGTTAATTAAGTCTGACTCATGGGAAGATTTAAAAGAGTACATCATCTTAGCAGTAGGAAAATGCCAATAGATTTAGATGCTTTTCTTGACCTTTGTTTATGAATTGGATTCTTCTAGAAATGGAGCTGAATGCCTCCTATAAAAACCCTTCATCTTTTAAAAAAGGGTGAAAAGGATCCTTCTTGAAATACAAGCTCAATAACACTTATGCACCAATCCATTTTTTTCCAATTTATATAAAACTTCGCAATATTTTTTTCCCCTTTCAGCAAATCACTGAGAAACAAAAGTGCTGTTCAGGCCAACTGTCTGAGATGTAATTCATAAACAGAACAGCAGAACTTCTAAGAAAAAGTCAATGTTTAAAACTCAAGATGCCTTCCATCCTTCTTCTCATCTTCCCTATACTTGTATAAACTGACTAGTTGCCACGCTTCCATTTTTTTGACAGATGAAGACCTGCTATCCTGTGCGAGAGCCAGAGATTCAGCTAATGACCTACTATGTGTCAAGAGTTACATACTGTTTTTTGTAGACCAGAGTAGCTCAGCCTATTGAATTCATTTTCCGTACACAATCAGGAAGCAACACCAGCCTCAAGACTGATAAGCAAGCCATGGTTTGCAAGCCATGTGTGTCTAAACTACAGCCAAAGGGAATGAAACCTTATTTGTTTGAACTTCTTAAATGTTTTGTACTTATTCTTTAATTCTTTCCGAAAGCCTCCGTATACACTGCAGATCTCCTAATAGTTACTCTGAAACCCAAACTGTTTGTAGAATGTTGTCTATCAAAGACTTCTTTCAGAAGACCTAGGTAAAGGTCTGAAGAGGAGGCAATTTATAATTGTAACATGCAAGAGTTGAAGCAGGGAGAAATGGATGAACAAATTTCCCCAATGACTCCCCTAGATACAAGCAGATCCCGGCGGCTGCTGCTGCTGCATCTTTGCAGCTAAAGCATCGTACCTGTAGTGATGTTTGATGGTATTTTGGAGATACTCACATTCCTTGGGGTGTCTCCAAGCCCTAGGAATACAGGTGATCAGCAAGACATGTCAGAAATTAACTCACCTCGCTCAGTCTTGCTGCTTAAACCACTTCACTATCACTCAAAGCAGAACACTTGAAGAAACAGAAAAGTACAATTTTTTTTTTTCATGTGCAGAGAAAGTGGAGCAGGGCATTCAAGAAATATGATTGTAGGAATGTTTAGCTAAGCACTCATTTGTCTTGGTGCTCCAAATGTCTTATTTTCTGTTTTTTCCCCCTCTTTTTTTTTTCTTCGATTTAAAGGCAACTCTACAGTATTAAAGTTCTTTTTATATTCATGGCTGATGCAACAGAGGGAGTATTTGGAAAGTGAAGTGAAAGCAGAGATGTAGCAAGGTTGTTCTAAGAACATAAAGCAAGAGAAAACAAAAAGGGAGATGTGGGAGATGATGATGAACATGGTGGTGAGATTCACCTCTTACTGGAAAACAGACAACATGAAGATGATTTTTAGCCTTTTAAAAAAATAAAAATAAAAATAACAAACTATAGCATTCTTCCATAAGAATTTTATATTGACTAAGCCTAACAATATTTTGCTGCTTCTGCCCTTGTCTGAGAATAGCTTATTAAGAGCTTGTACTATTGCCTTCATACTATTGTTTGAAGCCATATACTATGGGTTTATACTACGTACTCAAGCCTGTGCTCTAGCCCAGACATGCCCAATCTCTCCTCATATGTTGATCCCTGTACCCAGATGAAGCTCAGACTCAAAGCAGGGAAGTATGCCAAAACACTCAGCCTTCGTCCAGGCTCCAAGCTCCCCTCCAGCCAGTCTGACAGCACTGGCAGTAGGAAGCACTGAACACCCTAAAGCTTATTCATCAGCATGGCTCTCCCTGAGCATGACGTGGATGTCAGGAGTTGTAAGTCCAACCACTTTTCCATATGTCATGCATGGTCCACAGTATGCTGCATACATGTCTGCTCCTTCACCTTTGCGTCAGCTGAAAGAGTAGCCAGAAGCACAGCCTGAGCAGCAGCCACTTGAGCAGGCAGACCCAGGAAGGGCTCTCAGGCTCCTGGAAAATGGCAGGCTCTTTTTTGTTCATTGTGTGTGATGCCTAGCACAATGGTGTCCATTATTTATTGTTTCAGTTACTATTTCTTATTAATAAAATTTTCTGGACTCTATGAGATCTCATTGCCACATCTGCCCTGCAAGTTTTTTAAGTCCAAAGCTCATATATAGCTTGTTTCCAATATTGAATATAAAGCAATGCCTCTTGTGTCCCCATTGTATAACACTGCCATGACTCGGGCCTACTAAAGGACTGCAGAGTGACCAAGATATTAAAGTAAGTCATACGAAGGGAGGAAAGGTTTGCTTCTATTAGCATTCTGCTAATGTGCATTATGTTGCTAATCCTTGACCTCAATCTGCTAATACAATATTTTCAGTTCATCCATTCTGGTGCAAGAAATTTAATTTGGGTTTACAGTAAGCAACAGAATTGAAAACTGACAAGGTGATGGCACAGCATATTATAGTGTTAGAGTATGTGATTTCTGATTTACTTTTTGCAATGCTATAGAAACAGACTAATGTGCAGATTTTAGAGGTCTGAAAGGACTGGAAGACAATAATCACATCCAGTAAATCAGATGCTTAGTGCTACAAATACTCACTGATTATCTGTTATTAAAAAAAAAAATAAACTAAAATACATTCATAGTAACATGTAATGTTACAAGAAAGGAAGTACAGTATAACAAACATTCAGAACCCTGTGAAAGACAAAGAGATGCTGCGTATTTCTGAGGAATGCCAGTTGGGATTCTTTGTAGTCATTCTTTGAAGTAAGTGTTTATTTGTCATTTCAGTATCTCAGAAAAGGCTGAGTGAACTCCCCTCCTCTCTGTCACTATGAAAGAGCTCTAATCATAACTCCAGCATCATTACATTATCAGAGAACTAGATTATGAATCCTAATCTTTCCATTACAGGTGACAAGAACAGTTTTGTCATCAGATTTTGCAAAACAGAATCAGCCTGACTATTCAAAGTCAGTATTTCAGCATGAAAAAATGAGCTTTGTGTAAACATTGACAAGCAGAAAGTATTACTGCTCCTGCACATTCAAACGAAAAGTGGATCAATAATCATTAGAGAATCTGTTTAGTCATGAAAATTTGGAAATTATTAATAATCTGGCTTTCTCCATTAACCTAGCTTCCGGTATGTAATCAATGTATTTCAGGATATCTCCTATCTGAGCAGTACTTATAAAAAAAAATAAAAACACACTAATAAAAATGTAGGGGCTTTCAGCAAACATTTGACTTAGAGCAGTAGTCGCTATCTCATCAAGTCTGAGGAAACTGGATGCCCTTTTTTTCCCATCTCCATCAGGACCTGGCTGGGGAAGTTAGGGAAACTACAAATTTTCCCAACCTATCCAGTGGGTTTCTTGGGACTCTTAATTAGTCATTCAGATAATATTTACAAAAAATCTTTATTCTCTTGCCAGTGTAAAAGAAAAACTATGAGAGGTTTTTTATTATTTGCTTGGGCTGGAGTTTTTTTTGCATTGAGTTCCCTACAGCTGAGATTTGCTTCAAACTTATATTAATTTTTTTGAGGGGGAACCAGACTATGGCTGACATTTTGAAATAGAACTCTGAGACAATGGAATGGATTCTGCACTAACTAAATGCTTTGTGAACTCTCTTGCAAAGATTAGGCTTCAAATCAATTATTCAAACTCCTTTTGTTAGCAATGTTTACATACACAGAGTTAACAGGCAAAGAAACTGTTTTAAACTGGAGGATTGTTTCATTAGTTTCTAGTTTTTCAGCTGAAGTGTTTAACATGAGGGAGGGATTCTAATCTGATTTCACTAGTTTCTAGTGTTGACTCCATTGGGAAGTCAAATCCTGAGTCTTGCTCTAAATAGATATTTTAATGTCTAATAACTAATTAATAATTTAAACTTCTCCTTCCTTTTAAATAATGCATTAAGAATGCATTGTAACTGTGTCTGGTTTCTATAATTGCTTTAAAAATTTCTCTGTACAACCACCAGGGCTATAGACCAGGATGACAAAAGTTGCTACATGCCAACAGGAATCTGGGAAGTAGAGCTGTGAAAAAAAAAAAACAACAAAGAAGGTCTTGCACAAAACCAGCCTAGAGGAAGCCGAATTTTTCTTCTAAGCCATCACATCTTCCCTGCCAGAAGGATCCTGACAGATTCTTCACAGACCTTTCTTCTTCCTCCCTCTCCTCCCCGCCCCCCCTTTACATCTTTACATATGACAGCCTAAGCCACAGAAAGTCAACTGGTAAGAAGCAACTGACTGTCAATGGTACCTGACATGGTAGGGTTGTAGACAGACACCTTCTTTAGGACACTAAGGAAAAAAGGACGTATATGAACAGGGACCAACTTCCCCCACTCCCTTTTAACAGCAACAAAGTCATTTTTCCCTTTCAGAATAGGACACTGTCTTTCTCTCTTGTCCTCCCACACTGCAGTGCTCTGTTCCCCTAATTTCCATTATTAAACTTTTCTTAGACATAAAAATGTCAACGAAACTGCACAGAAAGAAACATTATAAAAAGAACTCCTTCTGGGAAATACAGGCCTAAGATATGGATATGAATAAATGCAAATTTGGATCCGTGAAAAAGAAAAGGACCTTGTGAAAAAACACATTAATAACCGGGGAGAATCAAGACACAACTGCAACTAAGAAAGCAGTGCTTTCCCCCAAGATAGACTTTGTGTGTTGAACTTGCAGAAATAAAAATTATACTTTTCCTAAGTGGAGTTGTCTGTATAATATACCTTCTAGATGTTCTGAAGATAGAGCTTTGGTTTCACAAAAAAACCCTAACCCTCAAAGCAAACCCTAAATACTGCTCACAAATGACTCTATTGGTTTATAACATGGCAGTCACAGTTTCTCTCTCACCATGGCTGGTTTAGCATACGATTCTTTTCAATGAGTTGCTGATATTAGAATTTTCTCAGCCATTATAATTTCCCAACTCAGTGTAAACATGTCATTTTTTTCTAAGACACTTGACAACCCCTCCACTCCCAAATCCAAATGCTCATATTTTATATTTGCTTTTTTGTTTCTGCACAATGTTTTTCAGCAGCTGTTACTGTTTTTCTTGATTTCACTTACTTTTAAATGAATCCATTGATCCTCCTATCTTAGCAGGAATAGCCTATCCTGAATCATAATAATACTTCAAACTTCTTTGAAAATTCACTTGTTTTTCTAGTTGCACCACATACAACTCTGTTCTGCTTAAAAATCCCTTAAAAACAAAAAATGTAAACTGTTCACAGATAAAAATTATATAAATACTTTTTATCACATTCCAATTGTATAAATGATAAAAAAAAAGGAAATTAGATTTTGAATCAGAACCAGACCTATCATATTATAAATGAAACGCTGCTATACTTCATTACACAAAAATTTACGAACAGATGTAAAACCTAGGGCTTTCATTGTTTCCCACAGAAAAAAGAAAAAAATCTGATTACTAGTGGTCTTCCTTTACATCAGTCATCATTCTGCTTCTCAGTAGTTCCAACATCACGTTAGCTGGAGTTCATCTTCCAATTTTATAAAGTATAAATGAAATGAGCAAACTTATGCGAAAGCTTCTGCTAGGATCGCTGAATGGCCTCTAGTTCTTGTACCGAAAGACGCAGTGAGCGATTAGCATTATTCACCCTCCAATCACACTCGGAGCTTCATAGATGTCTATCAGACGTCTCGATCATCCCTTTTCAAGGAAAAGAAGCCCCAGCCTACTCAGTTATTTTTTTTTTTACATAGAAGTCATTCCACTTCCCTCTCATGTGGCAGTTTAGTTCTCTCTAAGATCTCTCCTGAGGGACTTTGTGTCAAAGCAGATTATATCAATTGAGTCACTCATCTCCACATACTTGCTGACCACTTAAAATAGAAAAATTTGAAGACAGAAATTTCTTTACAGTAGCCATACTAATTCTTTCCATATACATAGTATTTATCCAGGTGTCCACTAAATCTAGGTTTTGTTATAATTTCTACTAGTTTCTCAGCATGGATTTCAGTCACAGAACTGCCATTTCCAGGTTTCACCTAAATCTCTCTTCAAAGATGGGCATCACGCCATCCTCCCATATTCAAATACCAACAGTTTTAAAACAGGATGTTACACACTACTACTACTAAGCTATTTTTTCCCTGAGTTATTTTGGGACCCTTTGTGAGTACTGTCCTGTTCTCATACTCTGTTACTGTTAATATCCTCTATTTCTACTACAATATCTTTGACATGTATTTCAATTCCACACAAAGCCACTGTTGTGCCCCTACCCCCAACAAAAAGGTTTTGCTGTGGGACTCTCCCTGGTCTTTTCAGCAGTGAATAGCTGAATGGCCTGTCAGCAATGTACTTCTGCTTCTTTAATACTTCTACCCATTCCTCAAGTGTTTCCTCTTCATGCCTTTGAAACCCTTCCTGAAGGGCATCTTGCTCCCGAGTATGGATAGCAATCAAAGTTACTTCCAATTCCTTCAGCTACTTGTTCTTCAAACTCTTCTTTTGTCTGCCTAATTGTACCTTTGTGCAACTGGCCGGAGTTTAAGATCCTTTCTCTTTTCTTAATGTTGATTCAATTTCAGTTTCCTGAAGGATGCTTTCTTCTAGTAACCTCCATTACTTTGTTGATCAGCCATACTTTTTTACTTTTTCAATCCTTCCTCTAGTGCTTTATTTCCAGGACAGTGTTCCTTGATCATCTTTACACCACATGTGTTATGGTTTGAAAGGGGCAGGCAAAATCTTACTGGCTTTTGCTGCCAGGACCCAATGAATAAGGGGTGGAGTTTAGGCCCCTGTTGTGAAAAGGGGTCTGGGTGTCAGGTATCAGGTGTCGGTATTCCACCCATTTCCTGCCAGACTCTATAAAAGCCAGGAGGACTGGGGGCTTCTCTCTCTTGCCCTCATGGTCTCTCCAGCTTCAGTCTGCTCTGGGAGTCTTTCTCCTCTCCGGCTCTTGGTCTCTTCATCTCTTCTGCTCTCTGCTGCCACGCTCCCTTTGCCTGCAGCTCGCCAAGTGGAACCAGCCTGGAGGAAAGGCCCAGATTTGGTTACCAGCTTCGCCACGTGGTCTGCGGCCTCCGACTGCACCGAGTGCTGGGGTTTGGACTCTTTTCTTCCCATCGGCTTTGCAGTGAAGGACCTTTCAGCAGCCTGTATCGCCGGTCGTCGGAGCTCGGGTTGTATATTTTTGTATATATGCATTTTCCCTTTTTCCCCACCTGTTACTCTTTCTCCCTGTGCCATTAAATTTGTTATAAGTTTTTAATTTCCAGCCTAAGCCTGTTCTTCCTTACATCCCTTCTAATTTTCGGGGGGGAGTGATAGAAACAGAACTCTGTCTGGTTTGTGGCTTGCCCTGGCCGTTTTGCTAAACCAGCACAACATGTAAGGATAACTTTCTTGGCTACTTATTTTAGGTTCTATTAATGATGTATTTTCGTTTTTCCACAGCCCATGTTTAGAATGGAAGCAGGTGACTTTTATTACCTGTTGGTCTTGAAGGGATGCCAAATCTTAATAAAGTATTGGTGACAACATTGATACAATATACTTCAGCTGTAAGATTTCACAGCAAGCTATTCCTTACATCACTAAATACTGATTCAAGGGCTGAATTTTCCTGTGCAAATAGTCTGAACAGTTGCTCTACATGAATTGATAGCATTGATAGCAAATAAGAATTGTCTTCACTTCACGTACTGATACAATATTACTCAATTCACATGGGGAAAAAAATAAGTTGCCCCATACCAATTTTCTATGCTTTCTGCTTTTCTGAATATTACACTGGTTCTGCCATTCTGGTCAAGCAGTCAGTAGTGTGGCCCAAGTATTATATTCTTCCTGTTCACGCCTGGAATTCCAACACGTATTAATTCTAATGTTACAAATTGCAGTGGTGAGTTGACTCATGTGATTTGAATTTTATCTTCTTTAACTTACAGTATTAATATTCTACCTTATCTTTCTTGTATATTTGGTATTAGTGTCTTTTTCATTGTCTTCTTTTCAGTAAAATCTTGACATATACTATTACATCCATGTCTTCATTTAGTTATGAATTTCAGTTTCATCTTAGTCTTTAGATTTATACAATTTCATTAGAAGTACAAATACCACTATCCTAGTTCTCTTCTTGGCAGTCTATTTAAATGACAGTCCATTTGTTTTTAATGTCCTATATATGTGAGAAAGAAGATAACAAATTATTCACTTAAGTACATGAATGTTTTCTATCTTGCCTTAGAAGCATTATCCTAAACTGCTATTTTTGCACCTAGCAGAAATGTCAATGGCTCAGTGTCTGATTGTCCTCTGGACATCCCAATCTGATCAAGGACCCTTGGGGAGAAATCTTCTCTGGCTACCCCTGTTAGTTTTGTTTTACTGAAAAATGTGCAAGGTATATCAATGAAGGCATAATTTCTTCATCCTGGCATGCTGTTTTCTCCAAATGCTGCAGCTGGAGTTATCCACTGTTACATATGTCTGAATACTATACACCTATGACCTGCAAGAGGCTCAGTTCTTCTATGCTTGGTATTATTAAAAATTTTACAAATAATTTTACTGAAGTCAAGTGAAGAAGTAAGAGCCTGCTACCACTGTCAGCAAGTAGGCGCCTAGAAAATCGTAAGAAAAGGCCAAATATACTTATTCCAGACTCTAGCAATTCAAGGACTTCCCAAGGCAAAAATGCTATCTTCTGTTTGGCAAACTCTGATGCTCTTTCATTGATTTTTCCAATCACATTCTGAATCCATTTAAATAAAACACTAGCAAAATTATAGATGTAACACAGGATGCAAAATTTTTCCTCCTTGGCCTGATCACTGGTCTGTCAGATTCTTATCAGAAGCAGTTAACTGCACCTTGTTCTGGAACATCCATGGATGCCAGCTATGAATAAAAGACAAAGAGAATTGTATTTCCTCCTTCTGAATTGACTAAATATATAGAATGAGTCCGAGCTGCATCCCTGTCGAAGTGGAACATGGTTCTAACGCCCATGACTACACTTTATAGTTTAAATTTGGGAAGAATAAAACAAAATTCTTCCTAAAGTGCCATGCCACATCTTCCACCTAGGAAAATCAACACATCTCCACAGAAGTTCAACAGAGTGACACAATTAACAGTGCCTCTCCCTAGTTTCTGCCTCCACCCTCAGTGTGCTGTCAGGTACAGCATGCACCCAAAAAGAACACAGTAGAGACAGAAACTATTCTGTTAAGCTGAGAGCTTGCCTAATGCAGCTGAAGCTATAAAACTCACACTTTTAGGGAACACTTAGAAAAAAAACAAACCACCATCTGTTCTTATATGAAAGAGGAAGAACACCAAACTGCACATTTTTGTCTCCTTCAACAAAGCTACTTCAGAAGTAGATGGGATGTGAGAGATGCACCTTGCCCATGCATATGGCCCTTGCCTAGCTCTCCTCATCCTTTGAAAGAGTTCTGACCTAGTAAAATTCAAAACATTTGAACACGCTGTTGAGCATGTTCTGCAGCTCTTTCACTAGTCAGGAGGTGTACCCTGAAATAGAAACATGATGCATTCATGAGCAGCTGTGAAGTGTTCTGCTTTCAAAAATGAAAAGATGAATTTGCCCAACTGCTTCATCCTAACATAAAACTTCTTATTATTTGCTCTAGTTCAAAACTATGTTCTTCTAAAATACTAGATCTGAAAATCTAGGTGTCATAAGCAGTTAAAAACAAACTAATGTTTAAGAGCCTCATGAGAACCTAAATTCTAGCTTTTTATATCAAGTTCAGCTGGGAGAAAGAAAGAGTAGTAGTCTATCCTTGGAAGAAACAGAGTAAAAAAGGGATTGGAGAAGTAGCTGTATCACCCTGAGGATTTCTTCAATTGTATAAATTAAAAGTGTTTAACTAGGTATAAACATACACACACACACAGAGAAACTGTTGCTTATCTTTAAATTATATCAGGTGGTTTCATCTATTATCTGAGACAAATAATGCTTGCTAAATCAGCTAGCTAGCATAACAGTAGCATCATGACTAAACAAATCTAACCTTGACTAACTAGAGACAGTTAATATCCAGAACTAGGGACTTCTCTAGTTCTCTAGGAAATTGAACTCACATCAAACTAAGCAGTTCTCCAGTTCTAAACTTCAGTTCATCAAAACTGGGAAATCTAATAGAAAAAAAATGTTCATTTTTGCCCAAATATTTTACAAGAAGTGTCTTAAAAAACAGATGTTTTCAAGGGAAAAGCTTTCTATTCTAATCTTGTCACTATGCACAATACGCATGGGTTTTACAACAGCCTGACAGGAGATACAGACCTTACTGTAGGTATAAGTAACAGACATCTGTCACAGCAGACTACTGAGGTGGCCATGGCTAGAGAAGGGACCCAGCAATGTCAGTATCACATGCAGCTTCTCTACCTGGAATAACCCTTTAGTCCTGCTGCTACCATGGATGAGACTGGGCTGGAGAACACAACAACTTCTGTGGGGAAGAAAAGTTCTCCTAAGCAACTGTGGCTGACACCTTGACCCTGACAGCATCAGGAGTAGCAAGCTCTGTCTACAAAGCCTTGAGTTGGCTCAGAGAGAAGATCTGATGTGTTCCTCACTGTTTTAAGATGATTGCCTCTTCTTTTCATCCCTGTACTCATTTTATAATCAACCTTTCAGCAGATGAAATGAAACATTGTTCTGATTAAAACTGCATCTTTAAAACATCATTCCTGAGCATAATTTCCCAGTGACTAGACAAAGAAAACTTCTGATTTACCATTTGTTTTTAATTCCTTTCTGAGTGAAGATTATGAGTAAATAGGTCATCTTTGTATCTACTCAGTCTGCTTAGATTCTCTGAATCCACCCACACATGACTGAAGGCACTGCACACAAAAGCCATGTTATCTGAGGTTGGTGAGTGGCTTCTCTTCCAAGTGTACTGCAAGACAGATACATTAACACCTCCAGCAAATACCTAGGCAGTATGGCGATGGAGAATCTTTCCCCATCACTTGCATTTTTACATCCTGCTAGAGTGGAATCATAACTGCCTAAGGGTGCTGAAAACTATTATTCAGTTGAAGATTATTTTTCTCTATTAAGATGCATTAAAGTGGAAACACAATCCCTTATATTCAAACTTTTCACATCATTTTCTGCAAGAGCAAGGTTATTAAACAGCTGCTTATTTTGACCCTTTGAAATGACCGTAATTTAGTAATGGAATTACAGTTCTTCACCTGTCACTGCATACCAATTTGTTAGAAGTTTTGGAATGAATTTTTGTGCAAATGAAAATGATTGTTACCATTGTTATCAGTCATAAAGAATGAGTTGAGAATGTTTCTTAACAGGATGCAAATGCTGTGAGTTGTTTCTGATAAATTACTTCAGTCTTAAAAAATAAAGAATTTTAAAAGGTGAACGTGAAGATACAGGCAGTGAGATGGCAAATGTTAGAGGACAGAGCTGTAAGTGCAGGCTTACCAAGACTGCAGAGAACTACCAAAAGTGCATAACTGAAGCATGGAGTCTTTTTTAAGTAGCATCAAACTTTTCTGAAACAAACAGCCTTCCAAGATAACATTACACCTTCTGTAGAGGTGGGATGGAAGTTAGTTAATTGCTTCTTCACAAACATTTAACTTCATTGTATAACTAAAACTTTCTCATTTTGGGTTATGATACATTTCTCTATTACTAGCCAGCTGGAGAAGTGTGGCCCCAAAATACACACCTGGGCTGTTTAATCACACTCTTCATATTTCAAAACTGGCCACATTCAAAAGTCATCATGTGACATCTGAAGCAATCAGATCACTGTGAACACTGGCACATTAGTGTGCTGTCTTAATGTGTCATTGATACACATTACCATGCTTTTCCCTAGGCAGGTCTTGAAATCCCCCTTTGATGGAGACTGCCCAGCATCTCTGTCCCCATGCTTAGATATTCTCAAGGTGAAAAAGTTTCTCCCTATATCTAGCAGTCTGAACCTCCGCTTTTCAGTTTAGAACCGTTGCTCTTTCATTCTCCTGTCGTGCACCTTGGTGAAAAGCCCGACTCCGTTTTCCTGTTAACCTCTTTGTAGGTGTTTGCAGTCCATTGCTAGCTTTTCACTCTTCCCCAAGCTGAAAAAGCCACATTCCCTCAGACTCTCCTCACAGGGCAAATGCACTAGCTCCCCAACCTTCTTGGAGACCCTTCACTGATCATGCACTTGTTTATCATTTTTCTTCTATAGCAACCCAAAACTGGACAAAAAAGTTCAAGAAGTAGCCTAGAAAGGCCAGATAAAGAGGGATAATCACTTCGTTTGATCTGACTGCTGCCCTGTTAATGTATCCCAGTATATTTGCTAGCCTTCCTTGCTGCCAGGGCACACAGCTGATTCACAAGCATCTTCCTCGCCACCAAAAGTTTGCTCAGCCACATGCTGCTTAGGCCTCTTCTATCCTTTTAGATGCTAATTATTTCTTCCAAGAGTACAGTCTGTAAGAGTTTGGTGTTCCTGAAACCAGTGTTAAGAAATGTATCACTGTAGTAAAACAAGTGATTTCCTAAAAAGGACCATAAATAGCTTAAACACAATAACCCACATATCTTTACTATAGCCATTTAAATCCTGTACTTAAACAATGAAAGCATACTCAGTCACAAGCAGGTCAAAAATAGACATAAATGCTAGATTAATTTGGTCCATATTTGTGATGGAAAAGATGTGTAAACAGTGCACACTAATAGAAGTAAAATAACATCTACATCCCACTGTAAGAAAAATTAACTACACTAACTACTAAATAGGAAAAGATAAACAAGATAAATAATTACTTATACCTCAGGCAATTTTTAATCTTTAGTATTGATGTTCTGTTTCTACTGACAATTACTCCTAAGACCTTGCAGGAAATAATAGTTGAATATTTTAACTGTTCTAACAGAATAAGGAAAAAAACTTCATTCACTCAACATACCACAGCTTACCAGCATTATTATTCTGCTGAACTAGGATCTAAAGGCTATTTTTTTTATTTTTTTACTGTTGAGTGCTAAATATACACAAGGGGCACTGAGGAGGGAAAGGTAATCAAACTGCTTAACTTAATGATGCTAAATCAGAGGCCCAGGCATCTCTGATTCCCTGTCCTGAGTCATCCTTAATAGGAATGTAATTTTAAAAATCTTCGGGTTGGTCACAAGCAATCCAACATAAGATTAGATATTTAATATTTACCTTAGGATTTCATGTTTGGACCATCATCATCAATGTCTGTCTGCTAGTAGTAAAGAACACTTTGTAGGACTTGAGGGTTCAACATTGATTTTATCATATCATAATGCATAGATTCTTACTTAAAGTAGTACTTCTAAAAGCTGAGTGATCTTCACAAAGTCAGTGCTGTATATTCCATTTCTGTTAGGTTAAATCTAAGCTAAACCCAAAGTGGGCTGATGGTATCAAAGTGGGCTTTCATATGAAAGGTTCTTGTTTAAGGTCACAGCAACCAGGCAATTTCTTACGTGTTTCTGCTTATTCATACTGAACTCAAAATACCTACTTGATCACATACATTTCTTCAGAGACTTCCACATTCTCCCCAGGGCTCTGTTCAGTCACTTAGAAACATGTCCATTCATGGGTCATCACCAGTCTCAGAATTAGGCTAACTTGTAGAAGAGGGTCACCATTATTCAGATCTCATTCTTTTAGTGAAGGCAAACGAATTCCAAACTTTTTCACCTTCAGTGCACATGGCATGTGAGTGCATTTGTACCTTACTGTTCTGTATGTCAGATTTCTCTCATTTCAGAGACCTCCTTAAATTTTTTGTTATTTTCCCATTTATTTCTTTTCATGGATTCCTGGAGCAGCAGTTGCTAAGAACTTTTCTAGATAGGGACATGAGTTTGTAATTTTTCTTTTTAATGTTTCTAATAAAGTGCATCGTGAATCATCATAATCTCAGGCCAAATTGCACTTGAGTGAAGAAGGAAATGAGCAGGATGAAACCTCCTGGCTCCTTGTGTGATTAGATGCATGCATGCTGCATCACCATTTAGAGTGAAGGGATAAGACTCAGCTATGATGAACATAATGAAGATTCTTTATTCAGGACTTTGGAGACTGTCAAATCTCCTGCTTCTTCCTCAGTCTTATTAAACAAACTGTCCTCTCTGCTCCTACCTGCCTAAAAACTCTTTATGCTCATGCATGCTCAACAAAGCTCCAGAACGTATCTTTGACAACAGCAAGCAGGGCATTTTTATTTTTTATGACTTATCCCATTCCTAATAAATACCTCTAAATCCAAAACAGCAGTGAAAAATCAGTTTATTTTTGTTAATAATCACTTATCTCTCAATTATTTTCAAAAGATCATATAATAGTCCCTATCACTTTACACACTGTAAAGCTCTTCTGGCATTAATGTTACTGCCAATACAAGCTTTGTCAGCAGTTACTATTTTGAATGTCACTATTCCTTTCTAAATTTTAACATTTTAAATATGTCCTATTTATATTTGCTTGATTCAAAACTAATAAAAAATTATTTATTTCACCTTCATCATGTAAGTTCTGATTGAAAGTACAGATGTATCATTTATTCCAGAGGGAAGTGGAGTCAGATCTCAGTCATGTGATACATGGAGAGTAACTCTAATGAAATCTAGAGTTATTCCACTTAAATATGTGTCAGTGAGATAAGAGCCTACGTGCACTAGATCTAACAGTCCTGCTTGTCCTAGTTACTGTTGTGGTTTGTTCAAAGTCCCAACCGTAACATAGCCAAGCTCCGTTAAACATACTGGCTGGCTGGAAGTTGTACAAACAGAAGTTAACAGCAGTGAGTTTCTAAATGCTAATAAGAACCATTACTTCATCCACAATGGCATTCAATGCTGCTTAGCTGAAAATGTCATTAAACACATTTCATAAGCACTGTAGCCTGCATGTAATACTATAGAGGTGGACTGAGATAATCATAAATTATTCATTGACAGTCAATGGCATTGTAAAATATCAGATTTCTCTTCTGAGAGACTGACTATTCTTTTGAGAATATGAGTTGAACAGCTACTGCACTTTAAGACAAAGACTTTTCAGTGAATATAAAATATAAAAGCCTGTAATGTTATCTGTATCTGTGCAACATAAGTCCATGTCTATAGGCACAAGCCATCAATTATGTATAATGAAAAGGGTATAAAGTGCTTAGCCTTGAGAAAGAAAGAAGAGTAACACATGAATGCCGTAAGGTATCAGGGTGTAATGAGTCCTAAAACTCTCACAGTTAAATGTACCGGACCCACACAACCAGAGACATTGATATTTCTATGACCAGGAAATTATTTTTAAAACAAACAAACAAACAACTTAGGCTAGGTAATTTGAAATCTGTATAGAAATAGGTTATTAACTACAAGAAAGTGAACCTAAGAGCAACTTAGGGTTACTGTTTATATAGGAATAAGCACTCAGCAGACTTTAAAAGATTATATGCAGTAGTGTAGACAGCTAGTATGTCTAGGCAACATCACATCCACAAGATCTACACCTTTATCACCATCGAGGGTCCTAGCAATTCCACTGTGCAGCATGCTACAACAACACTCACAATCAAAACAAGAAAAGCAGACTACATAGTGTTCTTCATGTTCAGGCACAACTTTAATAACTGCGTGTCATGGCATTTCATGGTGGAAAGAAAAAAACTAGCAAAATGTTCAAAATGTATTACTGTGCCAAAATCAGGTCTGTCACCATGTAACATGGCACAAAGTGCCTCAACCATAATGTGTCCCTGTATTTGCTCAAAAACAAGAACTGGAAAGTAATAGGTAATTATCTAGAATGTTAACGTCCAAAAATGTTTGTCTGAGCTAAGGCCTGACAGACTCGTTCAATATGATTCAGAGCTTCTTGGTAGAGACTGACATTTCTGAACTAAAAGATATAAAGGAGAGGGTGGGGTAACCTCAGCCATCTCTTCGGAAATGCTAGCAGAGAATTTGCCATCCCCTGTAACTTACTCTGCAGAAAACAAATATTTTTGCTTTCTGTACAGTAATTTCTAGGTAGTTCACTCAGGAGAAAGAGTAATGTCTGTTATCTAAGAAAAAAAAATTTACTTCATGTTACTTTGCTTTTATCAATCTCTTTACTAGTCAAAGAAAAAAAAGTCTCTTATTTTTCCCTGCTGCTTTTTAACAAGTAATGAAAGATCTATTTCACCGCTCATGATTTTTTTTCATACAGTGTAAAACAGACCCCTTTTTAATATCTCATAGGTTGCTTCCAACATCCCCAGCCTTCCTATCTGACACTGAGAAAGACATTGCCATTAAATGTTTCTAGGTCAAACCCAAATTGAAGTTTCCTGTCTGACAGCTGAGAACAACTTATCTTTCACTGTCACTAGGTAAACACACTATTGCTTTTCAAAGAAAATCATAGCAGGAGAGGAAGCAAAAGAGACAGTAAAGAAAAAGATAATCCATAAAAACTGTGGCAATGTTTTCCAAAACAAAACAATCCTCCCCAGTTCCTCCACCGCACTTGCACGTCATTTTTCAGAGATAGACAGTTGCAAAGGGAGCTCATCAATAGTGAGTCTTGATTCATTAAAACTAGGAACCAAATGGTAACTTTTTTTCCTCTTCAGTACAAGCCTTATTAAGAAGGCCACTGCAGTCAGTCATCTTAAAGTGAGGCTAATATGCTGCCATAAAAAACAAAGATGGTTTAGCACTTGTTTAATACAAATTTCATTTCTTTTCAGCCCACTCACAAAAGTGTCCCTGTTCTTCTGGTCAAACTCGGAGGTACCCAGGACAAGCAACAGAGAGAGCACCATGCTCAAAGGCACAAAAACTTACTCTTCATGTCAGCAGAGTCATTGTTTGCTTTCACATTTAAGCTGTGCTCACAAACAAGGTGGACACTGAATAAATCTATTGCGACCTTGGAAAGAACCCTCTGCAGATGTTTCAAAACTTAAATGGGAATCTCTAAAATGGCTGTAAAGATTACCCATCTAACTACTACTGAAATGAAAGCTATCTGCCTGTAGATGTAGGTAATTTTGTATATAACAGCCTAAAGATTGGACAAGGGACAGTGACTCAGCCTTTAACCAGGGGCAGTGAAGGAAATACTGCATTTGTTTTTCTCACAGCATCAACCTGAGTATTTGCTGTGTCACATGAGGTGAAATACTGAGTGCAACAAAGCAACATGTCCAGCACAGAACAGTGTCTCTGGCTGGTGCTAGATGCTTCAGCAGAAGAGTGCCACCATGTAGCAGAGAGCAATGAGAAACAGAGGGCACTCTCAGTGGAATAAAAATATGAACAAATACATCCCTACAATAAGAGATTCACTGTGAGAAGCCTGAAAATAGAAAAGAGAAGTAATAGCCACCTAACCCAGGAAATGGTTTTGCTAAAAAATTTCTAGAAATGTGAGTAACAAAAGGAAGCCAGTTAGATGAGAAATCTGGTTGGAAAGTACTTCACCTTAAGGAAGCTTGTGGCGGAGGTCTATGTCAAAAAGCCCACTGCAGTGTCTTGGGGCCACAGTCAAGGCCCCATAACTTGAGAATAAAGTAGACATGACTTGCCATCCCACTTCATCAGCACTTCCTCTCTAAAGCCCAAATATTTGTCCCTGTGTCTTGCTGGGGAAGCCAGATCCATCTGCCATTCCGGATTTCCAGGTCCGCTCTCCAGGGTCTGAGGAATTCCTGTTACCCTCAAATCCTTCAATGCACTCAGCTCAGCTGGCTGAATATCTTCACCCACCATTGGCTTCTTTTAGAGGAATAAGATATCCCCAGCTGCCCTCACATCAAAAAGGTAGCTCCCAGGCTAACCTGAGGTGTGACACTCCAACTGCTCTCTAAAGAGAGAGCAACTAGAAGTGACAGAAGGAGAGAACAGGCTAATGACAGGAACAGGAGAGAACCTTATAGAATTTAAACAGAATGGAAAATTACCAAAGCTTCTTGTTAGTTCTTAGTTTGAATCTTGAAATGAAAGGTGATTTTCAGGTGACTATGACACGATTGCTATCCCAGGAAGGAATAGTTTGAAACTGTTTAAGATAATTAGGCTTCAACTTACTTAAACACATAGTGGTGTGACTTTCTATTCTTCTGTAAAAAAGTAACACCTCCAATAGTAGCTCAAAACCCTGTTGCCTTTTAATCCTGCCTGCTGATGAATTATTTGCAGCACAGTCAAGAGGGACTGCCACAATTACATAACCTATGGGGTGGCATATTTAGGAAGTGATTTACTTCCTCTCCTGTCAGAACAGCTGTGCAAGCCTGATGTGCCCAGGCTATGAGACAGCTGGCTCAAAGGCACAGAGGCTGCACACTACCTGTCAAGTTGGAAACTTTAATTGGGGAACAAACATCAAGCCTGGGTCTTGCATAAATGAAGGTGGCAGATCTATTGAGAGGATAGAGTCATAGCCTTTATGTTGCTCAACATTGCCTTGGCAACTGACTTTCCCGCTGGAATTTGTATGAGCTTTGCAAGGCTTTGTTCACCTGCTCTTCCAGTTGTAAATGCAAGTGTCCATCATGATGGCCTTTGCTTCTTGTGTAGAAAAGAAGGAAAAGGTCCAGAGAGAGAGGACTAGGATGAGCTTGTTTCAGATGCAACAAATCAAGGAAACTGTTCTATAGGTGGAGATAGAGACTAATACCTCTCATGAAAGTACATTCAGAAGAGCAGTGATTGTCTAATGTTAATGTGAACTATGATTTTGAAATCAGTGTCACTGAGATCTTATGTTACAGTTTGTGAATCCATATTGCATTTGCTTATGTGAACCGTTTGCTTCACCAGACTAGGACAGGAGATAATTTAAAAGCCACCAGTTCTTTTTAGAATATCTTGACATTTCTGATTCTGCAAGAGGCATTCAGCCAAATCTGTGTGAAATAACACCTTCCTCTCCTTCACACTGGTTCATTCTGAGCAAAGATACAATTCCAGAGGAGCATTGCCTGTGGACTTAGTAGATATAGTACGTACAGCCAAACCTTTTCACTTCTATCTGGGAGCAGTGCTAATGGAAGCCACATTCAGAAATGTTGTAAAGCAAGTCCATGATCATTAATGCAAGAGCACTGACTTCATTATAAATGTCACCTTCTTGTTCAGCCTGAAACTTGAGCAGAAGTTTAAAAAATACATTAACCCAATCTTCTATTGTTAGTTAGTCACTAATTAGAGGGATACATGTTAGAACTACTTTATTTACTGCAGCAGAGGTTGCCATGTCCTTTGATGCAATGCCTTCACATGTGCCTTTCAATGAAACAAATAATGTAATATAATCCCAGATATTCCATGTTTTGACAGAAATTGGACCTTCCCCAGTAAGCTTGGTATTTTCTTGTCTCTGGTAAAATTTTGCTTCATTTACAATATTTTCTTTTTTGGATACTTTTAGACAGGGGTTTAAGGCCCATATAAAGTATTTCAGGAAACATTTCAGAAGCACACAAATCACTAGAGTTTGCTTGTGAAACCCAACCAATATCCAAAACAAAGATTGTATAACACATGCATGATCCTATCCTTGCTTTCTTTGCTTGGAAAACATCTGCCTTGAGTCAATTATAAGCCAGGGATGCTGTAATGCTGGCAAAAAAAGGCTTTCAAAGCCATTTGCTATGTTGCAACTTGCCCATTTTTCCACAAAAAAAAAGCATTGATATTTTGTTTTCCTTACTTTATTATGAAACATAAAAAGCAGTCTGCATGCATGCACACACAAAAGGTTTTGTTAAACATCCAGTAAAAAAAAAAAGATAATTCTCAAACTGTTTTACCCACCAACCACTCAAATAGGTTGATTGTCTGTCAAATAATTTTTTCCATAGAAACATTACTTTCTGACTCAATACATATCACTGATGAACAAGTACAAAAAAGAACAAATTTGAACTCCTGTCCTTCTTCCAAAACTCTTCTCTTCCCATGATTGGCATACCAGTCTGGCAGTTTGCACGAACAAGTTTTTACCGCTTTTAGAAGTCTTGGTCCCAAGAATACCACCTCTGGGCAGTATTACCAATTTAATAAACTAGGTCTGAGGCAAAGAAATCACGGCAGCTTATAATCAGCTGAAAAATAACAACGTAGCATTTTCTTCGGAAAAATCATCAGATAACATTATCCAATATAGCTCTACTGCCACAGGGTTGCTGCCAAAAAGCAAGCTGCTCGGGTCTGTTGCTGCTCTGTGGCCTAAGCTGTACTTGTAGACCAGTGAGCAGGTACCACACTTGTCACGCATCCAGCCTCAATCCAATGTAGGGTCTCTTAGATTCAGAGGATGTGCATGTGTTTCTTCCCTTGCTCATTCTTTCTAGACAGTGCATTATATATTTGTGTGTCTTGCACAGGGTTTTCCACTTGGCCTGGCTGCCAGCCTCTATCCTATTTCAAGTGCCTCTCCTTTATACTGCAAATGCATCCTGGCACCCATTCCCTTCCACTAGCCTGAAATGTTAAGAAGAGAACCCAACCATGTCTAATTCTCTTCATCCTAACATGCACCACAAAAGTTGATATCCAGCCATTGCTTGCATAGTTCTCACCCTGTTCAGTCCATGGTTGGACATACAGCTGCAGTTCTCAAGAGTGCCATTAGCATGCTGGCGTCAGAGATTATCCACACCATGCATGAGCAGCATAAGCAGTTCAAACAGGTACATGTCAGTGAGAGGATGAGCTGTATTCAGCAATAAGCCAGTAGAAAAGACAAACACTGTTCTCAAATGTTCACCATCTCGGAGGGTAGGATTCAACCCAGAGTTGGAAAGCTAACAGACAGGAATGCAGCTTGGTGTGCTAGCACGTGCAAACCTCTCCTTTGGCATCAAGAGACACTCCTGCACCAAAGGTCTTGGCAACACTTTCTCAGTTCTAGAGCGTCTTCATCCAGAACAGTGAGTCCACTGTATTGTTCAAAATACAAATAATAGATAGGAACAGTCTACCCCAAAACATGAGTTATTCTTGACAGATCGCAACAGAAGAGTTTTCCTCTGACTGTTTTAATAGAGCTCAAATAAACTCTTAGTAGTTATTAATTACCTTTCAACCTCCAGTACCTACAAAGCACATAGTTAATTCTACCAGAACTGCAATGTAGGTTGAAACATAACAGTTACCCAGGCAAAAAAAAAACCTGCAAGGCTTGCACAAGTTCTGTGCTGTTTAGTAAAGTCTTCACAAAGTGAGAACAACTTTTCAATGGCTTAAATGAAAGAAGGTTCAATAAATATTGTCATCCAAACACCTCTGTTTAGGCTGTACTTTGTTTCAGCATTTGAATGGGCTGGTTACAGAAATCTCTCCAAATCGTAGTTTGGTTGGGTTTTTTTGTTTGTTTGATTGTTTGTTTTTTGTTTATTTTCCTATTTGTCCCATCATTACCAATGCCTTCTTTGTGTTAGTGTTTCTGTGCTACTAGTCCCATTTTTTCTTGCCAAGAGTACTTTACTTCAGTCGCTGTAATAACATCTGTCATACCAAAACCACTGCTCTTCACGTGAAACCACACTTAAACATGTGGAACATAAATAGGCAGTTTCTGCACAAAGCAGTTGGGCCTAGGATAGGGTTACTCAGTGAACTCATGGGAAGCTCATTACCTCCCTTTCAGTCAGCAACTAGAAAATTCATTTAAGTATGTCTGAAGTCGCAGGGGAAATAGAATGGGTTTTCTGACTATCCTTTGGTCAGGAAAGACATAAATACATGTATATATGCATATGTAAATTAATGTATGTATAAAACAAACATGGCACTGATGTACAACTGATAGCCTATCTGCAACAAATCGAAGATGTTGAATGCAAGCAATATAATACTAATAGAAAATAAATTTAAATAAAATAATATTATCATGAGTATCAGAACCAATAAACGTGGATTTCTCCAGGTGACCGTTGTGTGCATTGTCTAATGTTCAATACAGACTGATGTTTTTCAGTTCTTTTTTGCTCAAACAGAGCACAAACAGAGCTCGGCTGTCTATTCTTATGATAGTCACTGTAACTCAATAGCTTTAGAAATACAACCCCCTGTCGAATTTGGCTAAAGTTTGTTTAAAAATTGTTAGGAAGAGGACTCTCAGATACATCCAGATGATAATCATGAGAGTCTTGTTTCCTTGAGAAATCAGGTTTAAAAGGAAAAAAAAAAACAGAGAAAAAAAAATAATAAAAGGAAAAGTGAAAGGATGAGGGATATAGTTGGGATGAAACACTACAGGGGATTTCTAGATCTCCGACTCTGAATCCTGACCGTATATTGTTTTTATATTCACAGGGAATGAGCCTATTTTATGTGTGCCTTGGTTCTCCCTTCATGTAAAAATTACACTTCCACATGCAAAGGGATATTGGGAAGATAAACTCCCACTAATGATCATAAACTGTTTAGACACTACAGGTATAAACCCACACACAATGACCAGATAGTCAGAATGTGGCTACATCATAGTAAATCAGAAGCAAGTGAAATATATGCCCACACTAATCATGTTTTAGAGGCCATAGGTCTTTACTTTCTGAAGGGATTCAAATTTGCTTTCAGTTTAAGGATGCTCTTTCCCTTGAACTTACTAATTCCACATAGCATTGCTCACTGTCTCCATTTTCAGCTGTTGTTTCACCATCTAATTGGCAGTATGGCAATTTCTTCTTTACCTTTTACACAGATCTCTTCGGGGAATGTTATACTATATAAAACTTACATAACGGAGCAGGGGGGTGAAAGATAGTCGTGTTTATATTCCACTCCTTCCAATGTGTACCATTTAACAGAGGTGAAATATATTTTAATATTACATCTATTTTTTTCCTGCTGCTCCTGAAGGGAGAAAAAAACATCCTTGTTTTTTAAGTGCTTAGTAAGGAAAAATAAATATTCGAGGCATTTTTCTTTTAATATTCATACAATGCTGCATTACTGAGAAAATAGGCACCATCTTTTCTTATACCACATGCAACTGTAATGCCAAATTCAGTGTAAGAGTAAATAGGGAAAGCATAGCTCATGGAATTCTTTGAAAAAGCTTGATGCCATTGTATCACAAGTGAGTGACCAAGGAGTCAACAGGGGTTGAAGAAGTGGCTTATTGCATTGATTTCGCAAGGAAGTTACTACTATGTCTGACAGATGCCATTGTATTAACCGGACCAGAATTACTGTGCCATAAGAACCCTCGGAAAATAATAAAGTTTTTATTTCTAACATAAGTAACAGGTGATTCTAAAATAAGTTTTTGTATAACTGTGCAACCAGGTAAAACCAGTTAGTGTGTATGCGTGGAAAGGAAGGAAATTTGTCCAAACTGATTGACACATGGATTCAATATTTTATCACTAACAATTCAGACCAAAACCACACCCTGAGAAACAAGTCAGCTCAGAAAAACTGCATGCACTTTAATTTTAATTTCACTCACTTTATAAACTATTCATTGTTCAGTTGCTTCTTGTTCCTGTCTCCTGCTATTTTCATTCAATTTCAGAGTACAGACCATTTTATGCTTCAAAAGCAGGGTATTCAGTTGCATTTTCACACCTGAGAAATGTAGCACATCCTCTGGAAGTACGATATTTCCTGTTCAAGCAAAGGAGGAGTTTTGAGAGAGTAAGATCTACTAATACTGATTATAGCTGCACATCTTAGAAGTCATCAAAAAGTCATTTTGCAAAAGCCACAGAAGGAAAAAAATTACTTTAACAAGTATTATTACGAGAAATTAGGACTGTACGCTTAATAAACAGCATTACTGAAGAACTGAAGCAGGTTTATGTGAGTGTCCGGCAGTCATGGTGCTGTGATCCTAAGGGCTGGATCTGTGCACTGTTGGCTTACTCAGCAGTAGAAGCATGTTCCTAACCAGACACAGAGACGTTAAAGCACCGTGCTCCAATTTGCCAAGGCACATTGTACACTGTAGATGTGTTTATGTTGGCTGCAGAAGAACAGATGATACGCAATGAGGCATGAAGCCTGCTGGAACAAAGCTGCTGTCAATGTTTTGTGAGCCTAAGTGAGTTTAGAAAACTTGTCATGTGGTTGCAGTGAGTTTGATCTGGCTCAAGTATGAAAGCTACATTTTCTATACCACAGTTTCATTGAGCATTTCTGGCACAGCTTCCTTTCATTTGATTCTAACTTAAACTTTGACACAAATACTATGAAGAACTATTTGCTTAGCACGAAAACTCAGGTATCCAGTAGTTCTGATCTGCCATAGCAGTAAACCCAAACAGCCTACTCTGATGTCTTTTAGGCTAACATAACTCCAGGGAGCGATGTCTTCCATGCACCACCTTAGTTTGCATCGTGACCAGAGTCCCAAGACTACCTCACTGGCAAGTATTCAGGATCTTTCAAGTCATACATGTTAAATGACTAAAAGCATCTCCACAATACTGTCATAGGCCAGGTGAGGAGTGTGCTTTTGAAGCAGATCTCCCCAATGTCCCACTTTGCACTTTGGTTCGCATCACAGAGAAATCTCAGAGTTAATTAACTGGATTCCTCACCAACAAAGCTAAATCAAAAGATGTGCTCTAGGACTGAACCTAATGCATCCTGTTGCTAAGGAGGGTTCAGTTCAAGGGATGACACTAGAACAAGACCTGAGCAAACCAACAGACAGCTGCTGTGACTCCTGTTCAATAAGTTGTTCTGATTCTCCTGACCCATCATCTTCCTGATGGGATGAGTCTGCTAAAAAAAGACAGCCTTATGCCATTTCTACACCCAATAATTGAGCCAGGATCTAAATAAAGCTACAACACACTAAAGAGACTGTGGAAGAAACTTCCAAGATCAAAAGTGGTAGAGTGGTAAACTGTGAGGTAAAAACTGGATGATAAATGTGGTAATTTTCACCAAATCTATATTTTGAGTACAAGTAAAACAAGTGTAAAATATACAATGTAGAAGGGGAAAAAAGGTTAACCAGGATGCGGGTTCCTGCAGAGTTCCTACAGAAGTGATAAACGTGTATTTCCCATGCATACACTGTTGGCTGTGAAAGTATCTCAGAGTCAAAAAACTTCAGAAACAGGGTCTGAAATATTCCTGAAATCTGTTTTTTCCTGTATGTCTTTTTTTTCCTGAGGGATAGAACATAGGAGTTGTACATTATTTGAACATAGGATACTAAATTCTGCTCTTGATTGCACTATAGCAAAACAGTATCTCAGGTTATTATTTGTAACTCAGTCAGATGGGCTAGGCACTTTACAAGGCAAATATTTCCTTATTCTTTTGTTGCCTGCACAAAGTTCACCCCCCAAAACACAAGCATATTGAGCAAAGCTTGGTGTCTGGGAAAACATAGACATGACCAATGAATGACATAACCGGATTATAAAATTATGGGTTTTAGTAGAAGAGGATTAAATCCTGACAATCCCCAGATGATGTCAGGTAAGAAATCCCACCACAATGAACTGTTAGGAAGATGGCAATAGGACACATTTTAAAGATGACCCCAAGTAACATGATCTAACTGAAATTAGGTCTAACTTTGAAGTTAGCCCTGTTTCGGGCAGGTGGTGAGAGGGAGAGCAGCTTGGACCAGGTGGCCTCCAGACATCCCTTCTACCTTAAATTATTCTACAACTCCAGAATGTTTAATATTTATTACTAGAAATGTAAAATTGCTTGATAAATAACACATAATGCCAATGAGGCCTTCTTTTGTTTCAAGGCTCAGTGTTTTCTTCAAACAGTATTTCACATGCTGGAGAAAAGAACTCTGCTGGTCAAAAATTACAGTGCTTCACTGGAATGAAAGCAAATGAGTTTTTACACAAATACATAAGATTTATGTCAGAGCTCGAGCTTTTAATTTAAAAAAGCTTACACCACAGGTGGTCCCAAGTTATTTATCACCTACAGAGCCTTGCAATTACATGGAATAAATGAGGACTCCAGAAGAGCCAAGTTCTGCTCCTAGCCTCCTTCTATGCTGTGTCACCTTTGGCAAACTACTAAAAAACCCCATCAATACTTCAATACATATGAAATTTTTTCGCTACAAATAAGTCAATGAGCAGTTAAGAGCAAGTAAAATGATACTTATTCTAATTTGAATTACAGGTCTATCTGAAAGTCTGAAAAATGAGAGCTGATTCTCCTTGAGCTTTAGTTTTCCTGTTATAAAACATGAAATGCAATAGGGCTTTTGCACAGAAATTACTGAAAGAAAATTCTTTATCTTCTGTTTTATGGCAGTCAGACTAAATTATCATAATAGTCTGTTTTGGCCTGATTTCACTTCCTCACACAGGTTTTGTGAGGATAAATTCACTGAAGTATTATTGGTGATAGGAGTAATTTAAGTAGATAATAGATAGAGAATGTTCCTTCCAAACAAATAGATTGGCAATTAAACATATAAATAGTATAATCAGTTCTCCAGTTTAATTATTGATTATCTGCATACACAGGTAAACACACAGATATAAAAATGTGATTTTTTTTAATATAATTTTTTGAAATATTAACATTTGAATAATAAACATGTGCATTAACTAATTCTCCCAATACTCCAGAAAAATAGGAAAATATGTATTAAAATTCCTTCTTTAGCTGAAGGAAAATCAAGAGACTGCAGTGAGCAGTAAGTGATTTTTTTTCCAAGACCATGTATCAAATTAACAGAAGATCTTGGCTCCTAGTTCTGTGCTCATTCCCTCACTCCATGTTGCCTCTAACTTGATTAGCTTCTTATGACCAACCATTAATAATTCCACATTATGTAATCATCCCTAGGTAGAAGAGAAGTTTATTCTTAATAAATGACAGGGAAGCTAAACAATTTTAGAGTACCACAAAATGTATAATAATCAGATTAATTACAGTGGACTCTGTTTGATTATGGCCATAACTCAATATACCCAGCCAGTCAGTCTCTCATAAGCTCTAATTGCCAGACAAAATTACATTTCAAACGTATCAGGAAAAGAGAATCTTCTCCTGCATATAAAGTCATTATGTTTCTTCTCTGCAAACTGTGTAAAATCCAAAATAACCCTTTCTATTCCTTAGTAAGCTAAATAAATAATAGTAAGATAATAACAAAATCTGTGTAATCAACAGAAGCCTTGGTAAAGCAAGGTAGTAATTTTCAGAAAACAGCAAAAAACCTGCCTCCTGACAGTGAAACAGAAGTTGTTCAGCTTCAACAGATCTGATCACCCCAGACAGCATTTGATCAATTAATCTCATTTAGCGAAGTACATAAGTGCATGCTTTGTATTAATTTGGTAACACCTTCAAGGTCATTAGGTTATAAGGACATACCTGAGCACTGTACTGAAACTTGATTTCTGCTGTTACGTTGTGGTTCAAACCTACCAGTGAAGTAAATACAATGTGTGATGAGGTACATGGGCTCTACCTACCTTTCCATAAACAGGGAATTTCTTACTGGTTAGCCTCATAGGGCAATATATATGGAAAACAGCTCAAGAGAAGGTGGGGAATGTGGGTCTGTACATGTTCGCATTGAAGATGATATGAACAACATAAAGGGAAGATAAAAATATAAATTTCACGAAGACAGAATTCCAGACTGAGGTATTTTAGGCACAACCATCACTTCTGTTACTTTGCTGGTAGAGCCAGTAGGATTCCCTGGTCACTCTCAGACTGCAATCATTTTGCCCTTCCAAAATCCTTAAAGAAACACAGGGGGGAAAGATTGAAAACTTTGAAAAGTTAAGAAATCTTTATAAATACCACATTCTACTGAATAACTCAAGATGTTTTGCATCTTTTGGCGTTCTGAAAATCAAGTAACAAAATGCCAGATTCTGTGGTAGCACAGCAAACTCTTAAATCTTCCTGGATGGCTCTATGCTCAAAGCCCCCTTCCCCTGGGAAATTTGTGGGTGAAACAACCCTGCAGCAGCAACTCCACAGTGCCAGGAGAATGTCATCTCTCTGTGATGAGACTTGGAATTCTGAAGCAACTTGGAAAAAATTTGTACCTTCCTTAGGATCGCTCTTTTAGGATAAAGACGGGACCAGGGTCATGCTTGCACTCCTTTTCTTGACCCCAGGCCAACTGATTCTCACTGTTGTGAATGATCTGGCCTGTCACATGCAGATGGCAGCAATGATGAACTACTAGCACTGCCTGTAAATTAAATTCCAATTAACTGCACCATCTCCTTGAGAGTTAACACTAGCCCCCTCCTTCCTTACTCTTGTTTCTAATGCTTATGCCTACAGAGACTCGTGGCACCAGCTCCAGACTGAAAATCAAATTGGAAAGTTTTTTCTTTATTTGTTTTGTCTTGAGCCTGGCCTCAGCCCCACCGGTTGCTCCAGTCTCAGCACCTCACCTTTGAGCAGTAGGGCCAGAGCTTGAGCAGTCCCTCAGAGGCTGAGGTCATGTTTGCACTGTGGATCAATGAGCTGAGTTTTCAGTCTAATGGCACTACTAGCGTTGTACCGCCACAGAAGTCCAAGGCAAGGTTTTCTTCTGAAGGGGCCCAAAAGCCATTACACACCTTACACATTAGGTGCATTGTCAGTAACACATACCTAACACTTCAGCAACACCCATAAATTCAGCACCAACAACCATTCGTTCTCAAAACACTATCACACAAAGAGTACAAAGCAAATCCACTATTCAGAAGTTTTGCTGGAAGTTAAGAACTCCCTGGTTTCAGGTGGTTATTATGTGAATAATCTGTAATCCTAATTTGCTGTTCACTCTTGTCTTCTTCTGGTACAGAGATTAGTTCTTGACTCCAGAGACTTCTGTCCAGAGTCTCTGCAGATTTACAGCCTTTAAAAAACGTATTATTGAATAAGCATACAGAAAGAATTTCCATTCTTTTATGGAAATCTGGCTTCCCAGAGAATGACAATAAATCAAAATGAGCTTGGATCACTAAAGGGCAGATTGTATAATGCATGTGGGTGTGTGACAGGAAAAATGAAATACCTTTGTGAGAAAGGAATTCCCATGGGTTTTTAACCAAGTCTCTGAAAAACTGAATCTTTTCACCAGAAATGCCAACCCAGTAAACTGGGACTCTTATGGAGACAGTGACTCAGGAATAAGAAAAGCTTTTAGCTATTCCTACCAAAATAATTCTGATTAAGGACAAAAGCTTGATTATTATTGTTACATAGCTGATACTTCTTCCACCTATCACCACTGCTCCTTAATCTACAAAACACAGCATAATTCTGTATTATAAACATTAGATTGGACATCAAAAAAAACTTGGTATGACCTATGAATAAATAATGTTTTTCAAAGACCATTACCATAACTGGAATGAAAACGTCAGACATAGTCCTTCTCCCACATTTAACTGACTCAAATGTATAAGCACTAACAGGAACTCAAAAAGGATTTTGGGAAAATGTTCAATGTAGAAGAGACAGCATACACTGTAAGTAATGCAGCTCAAGAATAATGATATCATATTCCAGAAATAGACAAAGGTTGTTTCAGGTAAGATAATGCAAACAATTTAGGGCACAATTTAAACTAAATCTAAATTATGTCTGAATGACAGAGCTGTAAATTCAGGCAGAAAGGGAAAAGGGTAGATACATGACTGCAGGTTTTCAGCCAAGTAGAACATTTTGGACAATTGTTGAACCTACGTTTTTAATCCATAACTGAGGTGATTATTTAATTTGGATTTTATTAGGAACTATGCAATGTAACAACACCCACTTTCAGTTTACAGATATCGGCTGGGCAACATGGATGTGAAGAACTAGGATGAAACATTACACTTCACTGGAAATCCAGCACATCTAATTAGTCACCTAAACAACTGATTAATGAAGTTTGGGGGAGGGGGAGGATTGCTTCCATCATACTAAATTCTTCCTGAAAACGTACAGACATTCCAATAAGAGCAATCAGAAGGAAACCAAATTACAGAAGGCCACTACTATTATTTCTGAGCTTGGAGAGTTACTATTTCTGATCTTGGAGAAATCCTTTGCTAGATGCTACATACCACAATGAAATACTGGAATTACAGACCTAAGAGGCATTCCATCTCCAGTTTCAAATATCAGAGGAATTTCATTAAATCATACTGTACTTATTCTTAGATAAAATTTTAACAGAATGATGCTATTCAATTTTCTTGGAAAATAGTAGCTTTCAGAAAATAAATAGCTTTCAGAATTTGTACTTTTGTTAACACTGACCTCAGAAAAATGCCTTTGATTTTAATTACAATGAAGTATTTGCAATAAATGCAGATCATACTATCTGGCAATTATTAAAAACTTTTAACCTTTTTAATAGTGTCTTACGATTCTTTACTGTTACTAATGGATTATGAAATTTAGCCACAGAGCCTGATAAATTGGCAATCAAACCTTCTCTGGAAATATCCTCTGCAGGTTGTGTCTGGTTGGGAAATAAATGAAATTTCCATACACTTACTTATACTCTTCTTAAAATAACAGGTAAAACCTTGACTGTAGCCTATAGTGGAATCATAATGATTACCTATTTTTTTGTTCTTGTTGTTATTCCCCTTTCTAAGACTGGTAGACTCAATAGGCTTTTGGTCAGCCCTGCTTTTAAAAAGCAAGACTGTCAGGCTACATCCATGTAGTTTTCATCCCACTTTGATTTTCTAAGCATCAACCAGAAAGTCTTCCTTTCACAGCATACTATGTTTTACCTGTTAGTACTCTGCACAAGAACAGAGTTCTGTTGCCCTTCTTTCTTCCTTATTCAGGGAAAAATTTTCTGACTAGCTTCCCAAGGAGCCCTGCCTCAGCTGGGAGGGCTGATCTCATCCATATAACACATCAAAGGGCAGAACTGGGAAAATATTGGCTGCACATTTACTTCTTATTTAACATGAATAATTTGCAGTGCAGTATTCCCTAGCAGCCAGCACTACTGAGTTTTCATCCTCTTCATATCACACAACAGACAGAAACAGGCAGTTTATAACCTGCAAATAGGAGTTCTTGTAAACATAGAATCATAGAATCATATAAACATTTAGGTTGGAAAAGATCTTTAAGATCACAGGGTCCAACCATTAACCTAACTCTACTAAACTAGTCCTACCAAGCCCATGGCTAAACCATGTCCCTAACTACCATATCTATACGACTTCTAAATACCTCCAGGAATGGTGACTCCACCACTTCTCTGAGCAGCCTGTGCCAGTGCTTGACAACCCTTTCCGTAAAGAAGTTTTTCCTAATATCCAACCTAAACCCCGCTTGGCACAACTTGAAGTCATTTCCTCCTATTGCTTGTTACTTGGGAGAAGAGACCAACATCCACCTTGCTACAACCTCCTTTCAGGTAGTTGCAGAGAGCAGTAAGGTCTCCCCTCAGCCTCCTTTTCTTCAGACTAAACAACTCCAGTTCTCTTAGCTGCCTCTCCAGGGTTTTTTTTCCAGGCCCTTCACCAGATTTGTTGCCCTTCTTTGGACACTCTCCAGCACTTCAATGTCCTTCTTGTAGTGAGATGTCCAGAACTGAACACAATACTCGAGGTGTGGTCTCACCAGTGCTGAGTACAGGGGGACAATCACTGCCCTAGTCCTGCTGGCCACACTATTTCTGACACAAGTCAGGATACTGTTGGCCTTCTTGGCCACCTGGACACACTGCTGGCTCATGTTCAGCAGGCTGTTGACCAACACCCCCAGGTGTCTTTCTGCTGGGCAGCTTTCCAGCCACTCTGCCCCAAGCCTGTAGTGTTGCATGGAGTTATTGTGACCCAAGTGCAGGACCCAGCACCTGGCCTTGTTGAATCTCCTACAACTGGCCTCAGCCCATCGCTCCAGCCTGTCCAGATCCCTCTGTAGAGTCTTCCTACCCTCAGGCAGATCAACACTCCCACACAACCTGGTGTCATCTGCAAACTTACTGAGGGTGCACTCAATACCCTCATCCAGGCCATTGATAAAAATATTAAACAGAAGTGGCCCCAGTACCGAGCCCTGGGGAACACCACTTGTGACTGGCCAACAACTGAATTTAACTCCATTACACCTCTTTGGGCCCGGTTGTCCAGCCAGTGTTTGACCCAGCAAAGTGTACACCCATCCAAGCCTTGGGCAGACAGATTTTTCTTCCTGCATAGCTTCACTATGTCTTTGTAGTCCTCATGAGTTGCCTGCCCCCTTTTCCAAAGGCCATAAACTTTCTTTTTATTCCTGACTTCCAGACAAATCTCTCTGTTCAGCTAGGTTGGTAGTCTTCCCCTTTGGCTCATCTTTTGAGACATGGGGATTGCCTGTTCCTGCAACTTTAAGGCTTTCTCCTGAAAGTATGTCTTGAATCGAAAGTATGACTCCCTCGATTCCTTTGCCCTTCAGGACTGCCTCCCAAGGTACTCTGTTATCCAGTCTCTGAAACAGGTCAAAGTCTGCCTCTGGAAGTCCAAAGTGGCATAACTACATGGAACCATCTTGGACTGAAACCATAGTCAGGATCAGATGTCCAGGCTTATCCTGTGTTGCATAAATGTATAGAATACTAAATGACTAATTCATGTCACCATATAAGCTATAGCTTTATCAGACATACAAGTATGACTGTATCTGAAATATGATAGCTAGAAAAATACGTGAGTATTGACAAAACTATTTAGGAGATGTCTCTTTCCTGTAAAAGTTAGAAACTGGTATTCTTCATAATGTTGTAAGCATTTATATTTTTGGTGTTACAGTTTTATAAGGACATTACATACAGTATCCTCCAGTACTTCTGCTTTTTCTAACAAACTTAAGAGCATCAAATCGAAAGCGTCAAAAACCTGGACAGAAGGAGGCACAGCTTTGAACTACTATCTTCACACATCAGTTATCAAAATTGGCTGAGGTGTTTTTCCTTCAAAACGTTTCAGTTTCCCATCAAAAACATTTTCCAAAAGGAGAAACACCATTAACAAACAACAGCCTTTCCCTGAGAAACATTTGAACATTTTTTTAGCAGGGAAATTTTTGCAAAACGGTACCTTCCTGGCCACTTTGATTTGATCCATATTCTACTTGCTTTTCTGTCTTCTGCTGCAGCTATTCCACTTGGCATAAACTCCTAAATATTCTTCCAGCCATAAGCTGAAATCTCATAGAATAAAATCACTACCATAAATTCTGTGCTTTCTTCATTTTTTTTTCATCTAAAACCCAATAAATAGTTAGGGCTTTTACCAGTGTGAAGGAACAAAAATGCTGGATTCACCTCCAACTTCCAAGTCAAATACCATCCAACTTCCTCCCAATACCTGAAGGTGGCCTACTTGAATGCTGAAGGACTTTTTACGAGGGTATGTAGTGATAGGAAGAGGGGAAATGACTTCAAACTGAAAGAGGGTAGATTTAGATTAGATATTAAGAAGAAATTCTTTCTTGTGAGGGTGGTGAGACACTGGAACAGATCACCCAGAGAGGTTGTCTCTGACCCCTCCTTGGCAGTGTTCAACACCAGGTTGGATGGGGCTAAGAGTAAGCTGGTCTAGTGGGAGGTGTCCCTGTCTGTGGCAGGGGGATGTGGAACTAGATGATCTTTAAGATTCCTTCCAACCCAAACCATTCTATGATTCTGTAAGTTACAGAACTTTCAAGTAAGTAAACACTCACAGGCCAACAAACCATATACAGATACCTATAGAAATATTTTTCCTTCTGTTGCACTATGCAGAAGAACCTAACTCCATGCAGACCAAATTGATCAGATGAAACCAAAGATGTAACCAACCCACCATCCTGCACCCTGAAAATGGTCAGTAAAAGGAAGAAAGTTAAGAAAGGTCATTAATATCTGAATAGCATATGTACCCAACAGGAACACAAGCAAGGAACCTCCACTTACCAGTGGAGCACTTTGGGTACCACTCCAGTAAATTCACCAGATCTCATCAACATTAACAGAGCTCCATTGTCTGCTGCCTCTCGAATGTAGCATCATCTTTTGCTAACAGCTGTCAATCCAGACCTACACCCTGGTGTAACGCTGACCCATACAACACAAACTTTTCACGTATTTGCTGCTTCCATTTCCAGGCAGGTCATGCACTGGGAACAGCTGTCATTAGTACCAATCTATTTCAAAGCAAAAAATCAATGATGCCATATGTGGCTTGTTGGCACTGTACCCTACTGAGTCCAAGGTGGGTCTGGATGCACACAAAAACAAAGAATCCCTTTGCTGCTTCTTGTCTAACATAACATACTTCGCCAGTTACTGGAAAAAAACTGTTGAAGACAAAAGGTGCCCAAATTCAATGATTTTTTCCAACTATTTTGAAATTAACAGGCCCTTGAAAATTTCTAATTGAAAGCTTTATAAATTCAAGCTCATTGACAATAAACTGACTTTTCTCAGGTTTTAGTAGTAGCTCATGGATTTCCAGGCCTATGCAAACCACAGAATGAAAAACAATCCCAGTGAATTAGGAGTCTTTTTCTTTTTCCAAGCCCTGTCATGTGTATTGTTTTTTATTAATACTAAATTAACTAACACACTATAGTTATACTAATAATGAAAACAAATGTAATTATTATACATACAAATTCTTTATCCAAGAGATCCTAAAATAGAATAAAACCTAGTTGCCTTACTCTGAAGCTAGGAAATCATCATCATCATTATTTGCTTTGTAGAATTAGAATTATTTAAAAAAATTAAAAAACCCCACTCTCTAATACTGAAAATTCCCTTCAAAAAAAACCTGTTTTCCTACAGGGCTGTCTCAGACACATTATTCCTTCATTTCAAAATAAACAAGGAAGATAAGCCAGCGAGCAAATTCTAAACATCCACTGATTCTACCTGGAATATGATTTTTTGCACTGCCGTTTTCCATTTTCAGCAGTGAAAAAGCATCCTTCAGGGATTGCTCTGCACCCAAGTAAAAGATGCAATTAAAAATCAGTCTTGTAAAATGCTATTGTTTCTCACAGACAGGTAGAATAGTACTCACAGTCCTGTGCAACCTGAATCTGAATGAGCTCCTACTGGATCCCATATGATTTTGCCCTGTTCTTCAGAACTGCAGGTACCTGTGTGCTCAAGAGGTAAAACAAGGATAGTGAAGCTGATAATAAAGAAAATCAGGACCTAGACTGGCAGGCCAATTGCAAATATTTCCTAGCTAATAACAAATAGCTTCTATCTGGACACACAATTTTGGTGCGTTTCTGGTTTTAAGAAATTTTCATGAAACATACACAGATGTTATATTTTAAACAAAAACAGTTCCCTTCATCTACTAAATCAAGGACTTAAGCACTACAACCAACCCTTAAAATATATTTTTATGTAAAAGCCTTATATGTGCATGGTGTGTGGCATTAACAGGAAAAAAAAATAAATCAGACAGATGCAATGTGCACCATTCATTACTCCACCTTTGACTACCACTATCAGCAACTGATGTCTAAGAAAAGAGTAAAAAAGCAAGGGAACAGCAGCAATGTTTCCTCAACAGCAAAGGAACTTTCCAAGCCAAAGTTCATGCCTATACCTTAGCTCTGATAACACTTCAGGGAGCTTTTATCAAGAATTCACTAAATGATTTCACAGTCTGGCTGCGTAAAAGAATTTCTAAGGATTTAAATTTTTTTGGAAAGCTTTCAGGTTGAAAAATTGTGTTTGATACCATGATTCTTTGCACCATGAGGAAAAGAGTAAATAACCCAAATTGTTCTTTTCCACACTGTTTGAGGCTAGGTAAAACTCCGGGTTATTGCTTACATAGGTTTATTGTAAAGTTGAAATGTGTCAGTGAACTTCATCTCCCCATATATGGAAGTTGTCTCATACTCTTGATTGCTCACATTTTTATTATTTTCTAATTTTCCTCTTTCACTTCTGAGAAAGAAGTCCAGACCAGCATGAAGATTTCAATACTTGAACACAGCACGGATTTATGCAAGTATATATGCAACACCCAGATGACATTTTCTGATTTGTTCCCTATTCTTCCTTAGTAGTGCACCATTTTGACTGTTTCTGAGTTTGAGACTGTTGCTGACGTTTGAGACCTACTGTCTAACTGCTAACAGCTAGTATCAGGACCATCAAAGCAATATGTATACTGTAGGCTGTTGCCAGATAGGAATTATTTATATTATTTGAATATGACATTTCATCTGTTATTTTACTGAGAAATCACTCTATAACAAAGCTTTTTGCAGAAAGAGTTAGTACTCATTGTCCTTAATCTGGTTTCATCAGCCAAGCTGGCCACTTGTGTGTTATCCACACTCAAATTACTCATTTTAATAATTTGCTGAACCTAGTGAAGAAAATAAAAAATAAAGCTTGAAGACAACAAAGAACTAGTGAACTAAACATTTTGATAGTAAATATATGGGAGAATGATTTGTCTGATTCCTTCTGATCCAACTGTAAGAAAACTTCTTTACACGTAAAAAAAACCAACTTATAAAAACATTTTCAAATAATTGGTTTGTATTTAAAGTAAATAAGTACCTGATCCTGCATAAATAAATATGCTAAGTAAAAAGAATGTTATTATTTGTAATGCTCATGAAGTTATATTAAATCTACAGAATATTGTACCTTGCTTTTGCTGTAGGATCAAGTATATATAGTCACTTAAAAAATGAATGTGCAAATTATGTGCTTTATGGATTAAGAATTGGCTCTTGCATGCTCTTTTCCTACAAAATACCCTGAAACCTGGCATTTATCTTATTTCTGTCATGATGGGGTTGCACCCCTGAGAGAACACGGCTGTTAGAAGTGACTTGATTTTAGTACTAAAGACAGATCTTTCTATGCACAAGTACTAAATAACTATATGTGACTGTTTTAAGGGTTGAACAACTACACACAAAAGAAAAGGAAACAAAATTTAACAGTTTAATCTTAATTCAGGAGTTAAATTTAGAAGCTACATCACCTTCCACTCATTTTTCCAGCTTATGTTTCCAAATGAAGTTCTGGGTGGCATAAAGAAACAGAAAAGTTAAACATGCAGTCTGCTGATGCTTAAGTTACAACATGCAGTAAAATCAACTGTAAGCATGAAGAGACTGTGCGGTCTCATTCTGAATGCATCTCTAGGAAGACTATGTAATAGAGCAGAAAAAGTAACACGCACACAGTAAATGATCATCAGGTCACAGAAGGGCCCCCATTGATTTTGTCATTTGATCTTCCACAAATAATTCTAGAGAAAGCCCAAATTAATCCATCGAGCAAATGTCAGGGAAGGATCAAGCTAAAACACTACCCGATATTCCTGGTAAACTCAGGAATGGCACTGCTGCTCAGACCAAAACTGCAATGGAAAACATGAAAACTCTAAATAATACTGTCTTACTACAATGAAGTTTTAAAGCCAGAAACTAGCACATTTTGGCCAGATAAAGACATATGGTTATGGTCCAGATTTTCAAACATATCTAAGCACTTCACTGTTATTTAACACTCTCAACATGAGATTGGCTTACGAATGTGTTTGTTGGAAAGAGGGTCTCAGTGTTTCCAGCTTCCAATACCTACTGCTGGCCCAGGGCTCCTACACAGCTGGGCAATTTCATTCTACTTAACAAAGAGATTACAGCTAATTAAAAGCAATGTAGTCTTTGGAAAGCAAAGAAAGGAGGGTATTAAATGTTTCCATCACTTCAAACCAAAATGCTCAGATTCAGTCTCTGCTAACAATTCTGAAGTAAATAAAGCCACACTGTAAAATACAGGCTTAAAAAACTTGAAATATACTGAAATCATGGATTCATTTCAATGTCACTTTCTTTTTTTAAAAGAGTTCTATAGATATTTCGAAACCTTCAAAGGAGAAGAAACATGCAGAACACTGCAACATCACCAGCCTTTGAAGTACATGTGGAAGACAACTCCAGTTAAGTGAAATGTTCCTTGTAAAGACAATGTACATTTAACTACAGGCTGCAATATCTCTTCTTCAGATAGGCAACTGTTGGTTTTCTCTACCACCGATCATCCCTAGTTATGAGGATTTTGCAAGCGATCTCCTGCAGATACTCAAGTCAGAACAAAAACATGAATGTTCATTAGTACTGGTGGCTTTCTGTCCTAGAAATGATAGACACAGATAAATTTAATTAATTTCACTAAAAAAAAAAAAAAGAAAAAAAAAAAGGAAAAAAAGAAAGAAAAACAAGAAAAAAAACCAATTATTCACAGTTATGCTGGTCCTCTCCTTCCCCAACTCTATTAATCTTAGGTGAATACTACCAGTAATTAACCCTGACTTATGCTTCCATCACTGTCCTTGCCCTGAGAAGTCAGAGACTTTATTAAGGAAATCACATAACTGCTGTCAACCACTCCATTTTATTGAGCTTTACTTCCATTTTTTCCTCCTGGAAAACAAATTTATCAGTGCACTCAGCCTCCTCCAAATCCCTACACTATTGCATTGCCAGTCACTGTAAAAAAGAAGGTTCTTCAAAACTGCTGCTGTGGTCCTACCCAAGCTAGTCAATGGGTAACACAATGAGAGAGTAAAAGGACCTAGCTCTTACTCAAATGCTCAGTCACCTCCAGAGGTTTATATGGGAAAGATATTTGTCAGAATCTAGATATTTTACAAAGAAAATATTGGAAATATTTCTAGTTGGCAACTCACAGCTCTGCAGTATGGTATCAGTGAAGAAAACTACTACTTTACAAGTTGAAAAGAATGATGATGTGTAAACTCCTGACAACAAAGAAACAGTTACACTGTTTGGGTTGTTTTTGGGTCTTGGGGAGTGGGTTTTTTGGACAAAAAATAATCCCAACTATAGAAAGATTTTTGTGAGCTCTTGTTTTAGAAATACAGGAAACATTTTTGAAAGGAAGAAGCTAATTAATGTACTGGTGGGAAAGATTCAATAAAAAGGTTGGAATCAATTAAACAATTTTCTACCTTGGAAACTCTTATTTTTGTACAAAAGAGAACATCTTTGCAAAACAAAGGCTTTTAGGGTGTTTGAGACTCCGCTCATAAAATGAGGAATACCTAAATTGCTTCTTAAAAAAAAAAATCTAAGCAAGCATATTGTGTAAATCACAAAATGCACAAGAGTAGTATTTTTTTGTTGATTTTTCCACACTACATAATATTGAACTAAGATAATCTCTTCAACAATGTGAAAAGTGGGAGGGGAAAAAGTATCTATCTGGAACAAGATCTGATTTTGACTTTGCAAACATGTTTATTCTCTACAGAAAGAAAGAAATGCAATTTTTTTAATGAGAAAGTAAATTCTTGTCAGGGATGAACAAACAGGAAAAAACATGTCTAACCAGGAAATATCTCAAAAGCTTTTTCAGTTTCACACCGATCCAGTACCCTTTTTATCTGAACATCTTGTCTGTGCATTTTACAAATTTCCTAGCTGTTACAATTCTCCCAGACTGATAGCTGCCAGCAGCGCCAGGTAGCAGCGGGGCCTCATTGTGCCAGCCACAATACAAGGCACAATGGCAGACATTTTTATCTGCCCCACATTGCTTATAATCCAGTGGCTGTGACACATGGCTGACTGGTGATAGCGCAATCATAGCTGTGAAGTAGGTCCTTCTTCAATAACCTTGCCACTATTCCACACAAAGAGTTAAAGTAGTATTTATCACTCCTGTGCAGAAAGGTTTCATTCTGAAGACAATCAAGCATTTGAAATCTCTCCAGCCACTCACTACTCAGGAAAGCAATGAGCTACCCAGGCTTCAGGCTTTACTTTCACCGGTGCAGCATACACAGAGCCAGCATGTTCCACAGCCCTCTGGAAGCCATCTAAGCAGAGTCCTTTTGGACACAATAATTTCATTTGACAAAAGCTGCTGAGGCTTTTCGTTCCCTGTGCAGTGTTTCTGCTCCCAAACTACCAGTGATCATAATTTCATGAGAAGCAGTTTAGAAAAGGAAAAAAAAACCCAAAACCCAAAAACACCAGTCTGGCTGCTTTATGAAGAAAATTGTAAGCTTGCTGCAGATGTTGCTTACTGAATACCTGAATTTAATGCAACACTAAATAGTTGCCCTGGTTTTGTCTCCACCTTCCATTTAAAAACTGGAATCTGAATTTTTGTACACTTGCTGTAGTTTGAATGTTCCAGAAACTGCAGACACTGATACACCACTGCTTATCCGTGAGGTTGCCAGTTTTGTCTGGTAGGCATAACTAAAAATGGACTTTAAACAATACTGATACAGAAGCAGTACATCTGTACCTTGTGCCCACATAAGGATTTTGCCCCTTCAGAGTTAATTCTGCATTCATCCAGAAAATATAAACGGCACTGACTAGCAAGCACTTTCTAAAACTGATTTGCTTTAGAGGAAACTTCTGAAAGGGACCCACCATCAGCAGAGCAGAAGGTCTGTCTCCCATCACTCAACCCTGCCCTGAGGCAGATGAAGGTGGTGTTTTCTCAAGTCTGTCTTCAAGCAGTAATAAAAAGATAAAAAAAGTTACCAAACAAAAACATGATACATGAATAATGGGCTGCTGCTTATCACCTGCTTAATTATTACATCCTGGCTATGTCTTTTCTACAGGCATTTTTAATTTATCTCTAAGAGGATTTATGGGATGGATATGCTCTCTGAAAAACAGATGATGAGGTCAGTGCAGCCCAAGGTATTTCATTTCAGCTTTTGAAATTAACACGCACACGAAGTCCTGGAAAGGTCTCAAAAGAGCAGTGGATTTGTCAAGTGCTCTCCCTCTCTCACACATGCATTGGCAAGGGGAAGTAAAGAAAGACCAACAGCAAGTATACTGATGTGAAAATTAGAAAGCCACAGATGGACATCTCTGGGAGAGAACAGTAGGAACAAACATGCCTCAAAAAAGCATGAGGTATGGAATTTTTTATTCTTTGCAGTTAGTTTCCCCAGTGAGAAAGAAAGTCTCAGCTTTGCTAAATGCACCTTGTTGAGCATGAAGTGAGCTTCACTCACTCTTCATAGTTAACTTTCAGCCGCCATGCTTCGATGGCGGAGTTCATTGAACTTTTGTCTGTTTCTAAAAGAAATACCCCTTAAAACATTACCCTTTGACCAGTATTATTATTTCTATCTATCTTAGCAAACACAAGAAGAGCAGTTCAGATGTTATGTTATTAGAGACAGGGCTGTATAGGATGAGCAAGGAAAATACTAGGGCACCCACTTAAACCTAAACTCCATGCAGAGAGCAGACTGGATCTGGAACCTGGGCACTGCCATGGGAACTGGCACTCTCTGGGGAAGCCACTGGTCTTTTGAACTCAGGCTTGGAAACCATGCCTAATGTGAACTGAAAGCCTAAGGATTTGCACAGATCTATTAAGACATGTATAAGCTGCACTGTATAGGATGTATCCCAACAGAGAGGCGGTATTATATAACTAATGTTAAAGAAAAAGCAGCACTGAAGGGAAGGAGGGGAGGAGGAGGAGAAGGAAGGAAGGAAAATAAATATGAAAAGGAGAGACCCAGGAGATGAATTAGTAAGAGAAGAGAGTCAGTGATTTCACTTTAACTGGGCTCCCCAGACCTTAGTAAAGCCTGTAGCTCAGCTTACTGTATTTAGAAATGGATGACTCTGTGCAGGTTTATTTGGTGATTTGAACTGGAAAAAATTTTCTTGTTGAGAGAAGAGAAAGGGAGAGGGCAGAACATCCTCCTGCCTCACTAGAACTGAAATTATATTTCAGATTCAACTAAGTCTACACCAGAATAAAAGACACCCAATCAGCATTAGTGGTAGGGCATGAAAAAGCAGTCATTTATTTCATGGTTTATTAGCAGCTCCTGTCTCTAAAAGCTAACCTGGTTTTCCAGACATAGTTGGCAGGGAGGTTGGATTTTCAGTTTGTGAGATGCCATTATTCTCCTTCCCACCAGGCCTTTACATCAGAAACAAATGAACAACTGTTTGTAAATTACCAATAAACCAGAAAGTCAATCAGATTTTTAATTCCAGATAAAAACAGAATAGAGTTTCTGACACAAAATACCCTCCATTACGTGGCTGTGCCATCTTTATGCCAGCTGAACAGGAGAAAATTGGGGTCAAATGAAGAGATATTCTCAGCTACTTGATACCAATTCGAAGGTAAAGCATGGCTGGAACAGACAACGGCCTATTAAGTCTATGAAAAGGATATGAAAAGGATAGACCTATTCTGAAGAGGAGAGGAGGGGTTACTATTTGACAACATTAAACCTGAGTGGTCTACCAACTTTCACAGGTTGAGCACTGAGCAGCAAATGCTGTCCAAAATGGATACAAATACATTGTCAAGCTGCTGTGACAGATCCATTATGGGTGAGCAGCTTAGCAAAATGAAATCGATCTCAACTGTCTCACAATATAAATGCCACAAGCTTAGAAGAACTTGAGCTTCCAGTTCCCCAATCCCTTCCTCTGAGATTAGCAAGAGAGAGCTGGCATTAAACAGAAGCAACGGGTCAAGGAAAGCCTTATCCACACGAACCACCCTGGGAAAGACCCTCCTGTCACACACCAAATCTGCCACACTTGACACTTTCCTTTGAATGCTTTCCCAGCAGTACCTGGTCCTGTTGATCAGTACATAGATCATCAGCTAGGAGGGAGTCCTTGATATTCTTTCTATTTTGTGGCATTGAATATGCAGTTTGAAGCAAGGATTGGATTTTAATAAACAAGTAGAGTAGTCTGTATCTTCTACAATGAGGGCATCTACTGCACTTTAGTCTCCATTCATGGTGGCTAGAAGGGCATATTTAGCTGAGCCTTTGTTTTGATACACTTTTCCACATATCCCTGCATTTGGATCTATATATTATACTGCGCTGAATTAGCAAGAGATCCTCTATGAAACTTTAATGTCTGCTCTAGAAGTTTTCTTGGAGTGGATGGACCTGGAGAGAATGGCAAAGCTTGTTATTTTAAAGGAAAGAAATAATAGGAAATCCTGTAAATGACTATTTCCTAATAAATTCACCACAGTGTGTAAGAAATCCTCCTGAAGAGTAGAGATAACACACTTCATCTTTTCTCAGTCCCCACCCTCCTGCCTTGCTACTTGTGGTTATTCTGAAGATCCTTTGAGTCTGGCTGGTGAGTTGCTCTCTGACACTATGGCTCAGCAAATCACCAGGCTCACATCGTCGAGACTTCAGCATATGCTGAAATGCTTTTTGCTAAACAATCACATAAGTGTGAACAAAAATTTTAATGCAGCCTTAACTGTTATCATAAAACTTATTTTTGTGTTAAATGTTCTGTGTCTGAAAATTAATACATTTTAAAAGTTCTAGCTTTTACTTGCCCCTATACGTCACATGTATACCTCATAGATTGAGTTTGGAAATATTACCTCTGGGGAAATGTCATTTAACAAGTTTCAAGTTGCTACCAGCATTTAGATCATTATCATTTTTATGCTCTTTAGTTCATAGGTAGGAAAAAAATGCCACGTGCTATGATGCTTTGGTGTAACGAGAAATCGGCACGCAAGCAGATGTATTGTTTGTTGCCTATAACTGCATTGAAATTTCCTATCTGCAGCTGGACAAGGAGAAGATCAACTGTGAAAGTGTCAGTGTTCGAAAGCATGTAGTGTCATGTGAGACTTGTCACACAAGAATAATTTATCTCTTTCCTCTCCTGCCATTTCAGTTTCCTGCCATTGCAGCCCAGCCAACACTGCATGGCTCATTCATGATACAGATTCCTCAGTCACATCCAAGAGCTGGTTAACATTCCTCATACAAAGCAAATACTTTCTCACATAGTTGCCTAAAGGATTCTAAAGTCACCGGTGTAATTCAGAAACCATTTCTATTCCCCACCCACTCAGACATGCAGTCCAACATTTACTACAGTACTGCTTTTTAACACCTATGTACCTTGATATTTGCAGGAATGAGTATGCTAGTACCAATTCCGGCTTTGGAGTGTTTTTGAGATAGAGAAGAAGGGCATTTGCTCTTAAACAGGCCAAGTCTTCACTGGTCAGGATTTCTGTTTTTTTTCTCATTTTGTGTGGGTTTTTTAAAACATCAATAGTCATATTATTGTAATGAACTCTAATTAGATATCCAATCTAATAGACTGAAAATTTTGCAAAACAGTCTCAAAGGACTGCACCAGTACCATTTGATGAAAGTAAGTGCTCTCCAATCTTCCAGTGTGCCCATATTCAGTGAAAAGAGATATCAGTTTATGGAAGCATTTATGTGAACTAAGTTAGCATCGTCAAATGATGACCTTATGAGATTGGATAAAGACAGAGCCATTGACACAAACAGGTAGACTCCCATGAAACCAAAGGAGAAAACCAATGAGACATCAAACAGAAGAGCACTAACTAAAAATCCCAAACCAACAACAACCACCACACACACACACACACAAAATAAAAAAAACCAGCCTCCAGTATTCAATATTTACTGCACATATAATACCAGGTTGTTATTGTTACTGACATCTTTCTGAGCCTCTGCATGTTGCAGTGCCCCCCTAATAGAAACAACATTGGCAGAACAGAAATAGCCTCATTTTCAGGAGTTATATCTCCACTAAAAGTTTATTTTTGTTTTTCTCAACTCCCAGTTCATGTGAGGAACAGTATCTGTAATAAATAATTCTAATAATTAATTTAAAAGCAAAACAATATAGTAAAAATAAAAACACAGAAAGTACCTTTAAGAATAAAATCTGAATATGTCTAAATTCCTTTATGTGTTCAGTTAGTCTAGTTAACATATACTAAGCATGTTAAAGACACTTAAAAAAAAACAAACAGTAAGAAAAAGTAATCAAGGTTCAGCAGGATATGATTTATGGCAACTTCTTTTTTTAATAAAAATGTGTAAAGAAGATTACGATCATCTTGTGATGACTAATTTTTAAAGGTGAATTTTCTCTGACTTCTTACACATATAGTGCATGTTCACTGCACGATTTACCTTGTTCCTCTCCCGTACTTTTGAACTATACTTGGATGGTGCTCCTTTATTTTCTAAACACACCAGTTATCAGCATTACTCCCTAACAGATAAGCAACTTTTCCTAAATACTTCCAGCCATCCTTAACAGACCTGCCTAAACCTGGCCTCTGTGTCTCTGATTTCAGCCCCTTTGTCCTTTTGCTCTATTCGAGGCATGCAGCCGGTAATTAAAGCAGAATGAATCAAGAGGGGGAGCTACCATCACAACAAGTAATGAAGCACTAGGAGCAAGAGAAACCTGAGGCATCAAGCCAGGGATAACAAAGGACATTTTTAATTGTATTTCTTCACTTTCCCATCCCCACCAGCTTCTCGTTGTAGCTCCTCCACTATAACCTCTGCTACTGAGCTCTCACTTTCGGGTTCTTCATCTCGCTCTCAGCTCCATATTTCTAGCTTGCTGGAATTTCCTTCCCTAAACCAGCTGCCTGTACCTGGCTTCCCCTTTCAGCAAAGTGCTATTCTTACAAGAATAAAAGTCACTCCACCCATCTCCCCACATAATGAACTGTATACACATCAAATCCACTGGCTGACATAGATTTTTCTGATTTTTTTTTAGGACAATCATAATGACACTGTGATAAATTTTAAGTGTGTTCCATAGCTTGACAGCATTGTGTGTGTGTCTCAGACTCTTATTCTGCCACCCTCATGTTTCCAGTTTCAGCCTGTGGCATAATTTATATCCCATTTCTTCAGGATCAGACCTTCCAAAACAATGGACACTTGCTCCTGACACAGCGAGGGAAAAATGTAGCCTCTTTTAGGAAAGATCTTTCATAATGCAGAGGAGATACTCTCACATACATGCACACACACACAAAAAACCTCTTCTGAAAAGATGAGCTTATAGAGTGTCCTTTGCCAAGATGAATCTTTCCCTTCCTGCAAGGAAGGAAAGGTTCACATATTTCTTTAGCACCATTTTTCCTTTTTCTGCTTCCCACAGGGAAGCAAGAATTGATTTATTCAATCCATAATAAAAGGCAACATAGCAATGGAAAAATCTATCCATTTGATCCAGTGTCACCAATCACATTTATACAACACACACACAACACCAATTTTTCTCATACACTCCTGCAATACAAGTACACCTCTCATTTGAGGAATTCATGCTCAGACCGCATTAAGTGCCTTACTGTATAATTTATCACAAGGTGTTACACAAACACAAAGCTAAACTAAGGCTCATTTTATCTGGGAAGGGATAAGTTTATGAACTATAAATCACAACATACTGACATTTCAGAAGCTACTCAATCCGCGTGTGATACATAGATCTAGATGGCAAACTGGTCTGGTGCTAAAAATATATAATATGTTTTGCATTCATTATTATTGAATGTACTGTCATTTTATCATCCCAGTAATACCAGTATCCCAGTATCCCAATGATACCAGCAGCTACCAGTTTATCTTTGATGGTCTGCACATAAATGAATGAAAAAAGGAAGTTAAAAAACCACAAACATATCTGATACCTTGCTAAGTGATGGAAGTACAACAGACTGAAGGGAGTTAAACTCTCTCCTATACAGCTTCATATAAAGAAAACTCTGAAGTATCAACAAAGTTCTGGAAATTTATTGTTATGTTCAGTCTCATAGAGAAAACACTGACAGTTTTTCCTACCTTCATTTTTAAATTCTAACCATAAAAAACTGACTGTACACAACAATATGTATTGTAAATAGGACCAAAAATCCTACCAGGAATATATATCTTGTCTAGATTACTTCAGGAAAAGTTACCCTGCAGCTTGAAGAATGATATCATTAAGAAGTCTCCTAAACTGGATTTCAGAGATGACAAGTTAATTTGTCATTTCCTTTTTTTTTTTTTTGCATACTCAGGAATTTCTACTGCAAGATTCAGTTCAACTTCGTTTGTCAGATCAACTATATCCAATTAAATACACCTCTTCACAACACATCTGCGTCAGTGACAGAAGTAGTGTAGGACACCTTCAATTGCCTAGCTGCTTCTGACTGCCACAACCTTTCCAGTAATCATTTCCACAGCAGATGTCCCTGAAATAGGGTTTCTAGAAACTGAAAGGGTTTCTAGAGCCTCATGCAAGCTTAGATCAAATCCTTTCACATTTCTCTCCACTGTTTCTCTGGCACTGGAGCAGCATCACATACTTCAGGGTAAGCAAAACTCCTGTTTGATCACACCACTGATTCATGATTGTAAGACCAAACAGGTCTGTAGATCTATGCCTTAAGTATTAAATAACTGCCATGAATAATAAAATTCAGTGAACAGAACAATATAAAACTCTACTGTTAGTTTAGCCTCTCTTTTATGTACTAGTGACACACTTGAATACTTTCTTTACAACACTGTCCATCTGATTAAGTAGCTGAAAAGAAGAGAGAAAGACTGCCGCTAAGTAATTTAGCAACATCTACTATTATTATACCCAAACACTTATTTATAACTGTGGACTATGCATCAATTATACCAGATATTCTGAGCTGTCTCCCCATTAGCCCAAATAACCTTTTCACACTAAAATATCTTGCCACCTTATTTCAAGAAATGAATTATATTGAAGTTACTTTTTTGTTCACTTATCTCCTGCCGTATATTGTTTCTGAATAAAAGGCTCATTAATAATAATCTAAATCTTACTTTTGAAGTGTCATTTGGGAGAGGGAAAGGAGGTTAATTTTCATTTCCCTTCCACCAGCGTAAATGAAAAATAAGATAATACATCTATAGTGTGCACTTACACTAGCATAATCAAGGTCAATATTTGCCACATGCAGTAATGTAATAAGATGTGTTAAAATCAACTTACCTATCACATCAGATGTCCACGAGCCACAATTCCACCTCAATCTGAGGAAACCTTGACCTGTTAAATATGAAGCAGTACATTTTCACCTGTGATGAAGTCTTGCTCTCATTAGAACAGGCTAACAACTCACAGATTTATGTGGGGAAGAACCAAAAGCACTTTGTCACCACAGGCAGCTTAGCATCCCACAACTTTATTTTTGCTTTCTGTTACAATTCAAATATTTACAGATAACTTAGATTTCCAAATCAGTAGCCTATCTCACTTTAACCTTCATACAGAGTGTGCACTGAGGTTCAGCATTTGATTCTAAGAGGCATCTCAAAAAGATTTACAAAAAACCTTGAAGGTTACTGATTATAAAAAAATTGTACACACAAATTCCCACGGTGCCCTTTGATACAAATCTGAAGAGACCAGAAAGCAAAACACACCTTTCTTGCTTTCTTCCAATTTGCATCTTTGCTGCTTTCTAAATATTATTTGTCTCTGAGAGTAAAGTCAAAAGAAGGGAATGGAAAAGAAGAGGAATAGAAAGAAATAATAGACTGACAGGGAGAGGATGGGGCTGTTATCTGCCAACAGTATCAATATATTAATGGCATTTTTGTAAAATTAGCTCTCTGAAAATTGTAACTGTCAAGTATTTAGTTTTCTTATATTCACACAACCTAACTGAGATTTTAAACAGTTTTGCTGAAAACTCTTGAGCTATAAAACAAGGTAAACAAGACTCTTGAGCAGCCTCCATTCACCAGCAAGTAAGCAGAAGTTAGAGGTGTCCAATCCTCATTAATGTATGTAAAACATATTGCTAATCACAGAATCATAGAATGTTAGAAGTTGGAAGGAACTTCAAAAGATCATCTAGTCCAACCCCCCTGCCAGAGCAGGACAGCCTAGAGCAGGTCACACAGGAATGCATCTAGTTGGGTTTTGAATGTCTCCAGAGATTGAGACTACACAACCTCTCTGGGCAGCCTGTTCCAGTGCTCTGTCACTCTCACAGTGAAAAAGTTCTTCCTGATATTCACCCGGAACCTCCTATGTTCCAACTTGCACCCATTCCCCCTTGTCCTATCACTGGACATCACTGAGAAGAGCCTGTCTCCATCCTCCTGACACTCACCCTTTACATATTCATAAACATTAATGAGGTCACCCCTCAGTCTTCTCCAAGCTAAAGAGACCCAGGTCCCTCAGCCTCTCCTCATAAGGGAGATGTTCCACTCCCTTAATCATCTTTGTGGCTCTGCACTGGACTCTTGCAAGCAGTTCCCTGTCCTTCTTGAACTGTGGGGCCCAGAACTGGACACAATACTCCAGATGTGGCCTCACATCTTTGTGAGGCTGCTGTCAGCTGCCTGTAGAAGGCCTCATCAGCTTCCTCATCCTGATCAGGTGGCCTGTAACAGACACCCACAACAGTATCACCCATGCCAGCCTGCCCCTTAATTCACACCCACAAACTCTCAGCTCCCTCATCATCCACCCCAGGACAGAACTCAATACATTCCAGATGCTCTCTCACATAAAGAGCCACTCCAGCACCTCACCTTGTTGACCTGCCTTTCCTAAAAAGGACACAGCCACCCATGACCACGTTCCAGTCATGTGAGCTGTCCCACCATGTCTCTGTAATGGCCACCAGATCATACCCCCTGACCACACACACATTTCTAACTCCTCCTGTTCATTCCCCACACTGCATGCACTGGTGTACAGGCATTCCAGGGAATGAGCTGAGCACGCTGGCTGTGCCCTAGGGGGGTGGGAGCCTTCTGGTCTTCATTAGTACTAAAACACTGCCCCAACGGTGCAACCCCAGCTACAGCCCCCTTCCCCCTCAAGTCTAGTTTAAAGCTCTATGAATGAGCATTGCTAACTCAAAGAACCCAAAGCCCTGCTTGCAGCACCAGCTTCGGATCCAGGTGTTTGTGGACTGGATCCTATCCCACCACACGTCATCATCTACAAGTGGAAGGAGGGAAGAGAAGACAACTTGCACCCCAAATGTTAATATTGTTATTATAAATGTTAGTATAGTGTTAATATTGTTCTTGAAAAGAAAACGAGTCAAATTTCAACTCTCTATTAGCATGACAGTAATATAATATAAACTTTTATTATCTGACTGTGAGTCTGAGATGATACAACACACAATCTACACCTTTTGGTGCACAGAATTGTTGTGTGCTATATTAATTACCTCCAAAGTGAAGCACAAAACATGAGTCCACCATTACTGACTTAAATTGTTTCACTGACTCCACTTAAGCAGCACTTAAGCTTTTAGGGTAAGCTAGGAAAACATGCACAAATCAGGAACATTTAACCTGTGGCACCCAACATTGATTTTTATATGCAATCTATATTAACATTGGCCTTCCTACATTTTCCTTAGTCGTACGGGTGCAGGGAACTCCACTGCATCAGAATGAGGTCAGTAAGCAAAGGCTTAAATCCCATTTCTACTCAATTGGATGGCAAAACTTCTATTAACTTGATAGAGAGCTATAGCAGTGCCTGAATAGCAAAAGATATTCTGCAGGCTCCCTTTTCTTGCCTTGGGCAGGAATTATAGGCGTCAATATTTTAGGATAAAAAGGAGGAAAAAAAAAATAAATGAAAACACAAAACCCAAACAGTTATTTGGGAGAGTTAAGACAGGGAATTATTTCCATGGTTTTGTTTGTTTGTTTTGTGGCAAGCTGTGTTGACACATAGCCAAGTGCAAACAAGAAAATAAAAACCTCACACTGTGTGACATGTCAGAAGGGAAAAAACAACAATCTGGTTTTATAATGCATCAGGAAATTTCCTCAGGAATAACACAGTCGCAGCATGCTGCACAGTATAAAGAGGAAAGAGATGCTGAACTGAATAAATGACTGGGGGAGAAGATTTCTAATGGACCAGTTAAAGACCATCGAGTTTATGATATTGCCTGCAAGCAAATTGCCTTGTCACAGACTTACAGTGTCATGTGAGAGGAGAGTTACACAGCCCTTTCTGCTGATTTGCACCACTTGTTTGCTATTACAACAGTTTTCCTAGGGAACATTTCAATCACTAAAATATATGAGCTTAAAGCAAGCTGAAGGATGCTTTGCAGCTCAACTTAAATGCATTCACTGCTTTCAAACAATCCAAAGCTGATTTCCCCCCACTCCCACATCTGTGAGATAAACTTCACTCTGTTTTACATTTCCTTAATTCTGTGTCTTGAATGCCTTTGAAGTAATATTTGCTTGGTCCTTGAAAGTAGTCAAATCTTTGTCTTTCTAATAATTAGGAGTAGGAAATTAAAGCAGCTCCTTCAGTCCCCTGCTGTTCTCAGAAGGGTCTCTGTTTTTCTTGAAGATGCACAAGTCTTGTGGACTTCAGCAGGTTATCCAGGAGTCTGAGCAGACTCTGCCCTAGTAACAGCCATAACTGAGAGGGGCTTTCACAGCCTCTTCCTATGAGGATCATAAAACATTTTAAAAGGGGAGTGGTAGGATAAACACTGGCACGTCTACTACATCTTTATTATCAGTTTGCTGAAGACTGAAGGGAAAAAAATACTTTTTTTATGCTTTAAGATCTGTAATGTCTTTAGGAATATTACTACATTTTATATCTATAGTGCCTTTCTCTTTATTTGCATTTTTGATTATAGAAATGTTTATGAATCAAACTCGGTATAATATGCAATCCTTAATATTGACATCCATCTAGATAAAAATTATCTTGAAAACTCACACACTAAGTTTAATACTCAAAATTTTTCTTCATTTAATTTCAAACCTTGTGTTTCCTCATATACAGAACTGAAATAACATTTCCTTTTTAGATCAAGATGGAGTTCATGACTCAATCTTCATTTTTGCTTCTTTCTTTCAAAAGATCACCACCTTCCAGTGCACAGCACACAATCATGCAATACTAATGAAGCAAAAGGTCATTGAATGAATCCTACTATAGATGTGCTCAGTGCTGTTTGTCTACAGCGCAGCTGTTTACAATAGGAAACATTTTATCTTTGGACTAGAACTTAAGGGTAAGAAATGTACTGTATGAAAGCTGATATAAATGCAATTAGAAAAATGTTGAAGTCACACAAACCAGCATCCAGTTTCTTAAAAGAGTTAAAGCTTTCAAAAAGAGTAATTTGCTCAGTAAGCAATATGAACTAGTCAGTGTGCAGTGTTATTCCATTTCCTCTTAAGGCTGTTTTATATTTCCAGAATATGTGTTGTTTTATACTCCCTCAAGTGACAATTTAAAGAACAACCAAGGTTAAGTTATTGCTCCACAATGTCTGAGACAAGACATTAATTTTCTGCTTCAAGTATAGGAAATGGCAACAGTTCAGATATCACACTACCTCTAAAGACATAGGCTTGTTCAGCCACCACTCTTCCCAAAAAACCAATTATGATGGGCTAAACAGAGCAAAACTAGGTGTCCTGGAGGATAACCTGCTCCCCCCACATAAAGGACAGACACCAAAAGTCAAGCAAGTCAAAGACTGTGGGATCCCTGTGGTGAAGACCTCTCTCTCTCTCTGGCTTCCAAGAGACCAGGTGCCTTGGGAAGATGTTGCTAACATGACTTTTAAGAGAAATCCCATGATGTTGCTTGTCTTTTATTCCAGCCCACAGGGTGATAAAACCCTGTGATACAATAATTCCTGTGTCATAGCAGTGGTGCATCAAGACACAGTAACTCAATGGCAAAACAAAAAATAAAACACATGTGGAAAGGTGAGTTCTTGACTTGGGGTCTAACTTTAATTTTCTGCACATCATACAAACCAGCACACTCTACTGTAGTGATCAACCAAGATACGTTTTAACTTTGTCCTGTTTCCTATCTATGAAATGCCATAAACTGCTAGATATGGATTGCTTCTTTTATCCAGCACACCAGGAGACTAGTGGAAATTTATTTGAAAGGAGAAGACTTTAGATAGAAACAAAAAAGGCAATGTTGATTAACATAACTTGGTATTTTCTTTTAAAATGGAGTTTAATATAACTGAAATATTGAAAGGTTGGGGATTCAGGTTACTCACTCAGAAGAATCAGAATGAACATGAGCAATACAAGCTTTGTCAAGGCTCTTTCCAGCTAAGTTTTGTTATCTGTGGTCTTCTGAAAGTGAAAAAAAACAAACAACAAACCCACAAACCAAACCAACTATCCAAACGTAAGAGATTAGCTAGTTAGACTGTTTAAACAGTTTTTACTCATTCTGCAAAACACACAAAGGAATTGGTATTTTCAAAATATAAATGTATGTCCACAAAGAAATGAAATTACACAACCAACCTAATATCTTGTCGCCCACACAACTTATGAAATAACAATAGTTCACCACTGAAGATTTAAACCTGAAATCCTGTAACTTAATAAGCATGTCATATCACTTGTTTTGTAAGTTGTGTAGGAATTTATGTTTGTATAAAGGACAGAAAGAAACCCAATACCCCCTCCACCCCCCAAAAAAAACCCCAACACAATAACCTCTACCAAACCGTTGTGGTAATGTCATAAGACCATTTTACAATGGAGGCAGTGAAGACTGGTAGAGTGTCTGTCCCTATATTACTAAGAAAATACTCTTTTTTTTTTTTAAATAAAAAGCAAACAAAAGCAGCCTTACCAAGCAACATTTGAATTTCATGTTTTGTATTTGGGAATGTTCTATCTTTAAACTTTGAAAAGACTGCAGTGTTTTAGAATTGTGTTGCAAGAAGCTGGACCTTGATAATTCACTAACATGACTCTGAGAAACATCGCAAGCTAACACATTTGGATAAATAAGCAAACAAGGCAGAAGTGAGGGAAGGAAAACAGCTCTGCAATACAGCTCTGCGTGGCAGTTACCAAAGGCTAAAACTAAGATACAGTTGCTAAAGGCATCAACGCTACGATATTTTACATGTGTTCAAAACATTTAACTACAATAACTCATACTATATCGATTAACATTTTCCAGTATCATAAGCAAACTCAAGTAAACTGCAATTATTGTGCAGACACGTTTCTGACACAGCAAAGCTAAAACTAGCTATGTAAAATGCAACAACTTCTTAAAAGGCTGACAGTTGCAAACTGCTAAGGTCAGGTACCATATGCTGGGAACAGTGATGCAGCAGCTGTACCATGCCAGACAATTTGTGTAATCAAAGGCATGCCGAAACTCATAGGAGCCTTAGCATCTATCAGGCTCCTGCAAATCACTTAAAGGAGAAGTGAAAATTAAACTCACTGCACAGAATGACAAAATCAGACTGGAGTTAATGGCACATCAGAAAGATCATTAAAATTAAGCATTTAAAAATTCACATGTGGACTGAAAACAAATACAAAAGTGTCTCTAGCACATATGGGTCAGATACCTTGTACTGCTGAGATGTACTCTCAACAGAGCCATATTCAGATACCAGGCCTACAGGCTCTCCTTCAAGAATGTGTCTTAGATATTTATATTTGTGTTTCATAACTCTGTTTATAATTCAGTGGGAGTTCTAGGTACTCAAGAAAACCTAACAAAAATATTTATGCACCTAAATTTCAGTTTACATATATAAATTTAAATATACATTTATGTTTGAAATTTCCATCAACTATTAAAAGATTGAGTCAGACTGTACCACTATGTGTTGTACATCTCCACATCTCAGGAGTTTCTTACTTCTGTGTTTTTTTTTTCTCTTAGTTTGTAAGATTCTTATCCCTTTACTCTTTTTAAATAAAAACTTAAGTTTACTGCAAGTAAAAAAATTAAATATATAAAAAACCCACATCAAAACCCTAAATGACTTGGAGTGGCAGCAACAAAACATTTCAGCTTCTTAAATTCTTCCCCTGGTTCATCATTTCAGAACCATAAATTTTTAAAAGATTAACATAGGTCTAAAATATTGATGCCTTCTAAGAGATCTTCAGTACCTTTCTAAACATTTTGACCATCTGTAGTGTTCCTGCTTGTCATATTTCAAAATCCAAGATCACAGCTGTATATGCAGGCTCTTTAGCCTTTCGAAACAGTCATACAAAAGAAGTCACAGAAATAATGCCTTAAATAAATGCAAAGGGCTGGGTATTGTCATACTCACTGAACAACTTCATTTACAACCATGGACTAAATCCATTACAGATGTTGACAGCTTTAGATCTATGTAGTACATTTTGGGGAATAAATGCCACTACATATTTAGCCTTTATAGAGCAAAGCTTTTATTTTGTGTATAAATCTGCGTTTAATGAGCCTTGAAAGAGATGATTGCTAAATAGCAGCCTGCTGCATTCAAGCCCAACTGCCTCCAATTATATTGTTTATAATTACATAATTGTACAATATAATGTGTGTCCAACAATCCCTGTGTTTTATTACTGCACAGCACTGTGACACCAGCATAAATCACCTTTCCACTTTCACAGTCAGCCTCTTTCATTTTGCTTACTCAGCCAACACAAACACACACAGAGCTGCACTTTTGACTGCTGAACACATCAAACCAGCTTACCAGCCTCAGCAGAAATTAGAAAGTAATGGAACTGGTCATCTCTCAAAGATGAAAGGAGAAAGAAAGGTACTGTCTATACAAGGAAGTGAGGGAGAATTAAAAAAAAAGAAGAAAGAATTAGTTCAAAATCATACATGGTGTTTGTGAATTCACTTTCTTTGGATGTTTCCGGTTGGCAGACGCTTCTGAATATATTGCCTATCCAAAATTCCCATGAGAATGAGTGCAAAGCAGCTAACATTGGCAGGTGATGTTCTTAGCATTGTTCTTACTCCTATATGGATATTGCTGCATTTGCTGTAATGGCACTAAAATTAGCAAGAATCTTATTAGCAAACACACCATTATACTGTTAAACACCTACACAAATTTCTCTTCTTCCCCCGTCTCCAAAGAACAACATTTCTTTTTTCTGTTTCATCATTTGAAAACTAACCCAACTTTTAATCGCCAATTCAATACACTGGCACTCAGCCTACACTTGTAATAATTCTTGTCATAGAAATGTAAGCCTCGAAGTCACCCATAAAACTCCTTTTGACTTAATAGGGATGATATTTCATTGTTTTGACATTTGCTAGGCACATATTCCAAAGTAATAAAACTTTTGTTTGTCAATATGACGTAAAGCCCTCTGCCTCCCTCATCCATTCCCTTCAAGCACACTCTCCACATAGGATTTTATTCTTTTCTCTTTAGTCCTCACACCCACAACACTTGACTTTTTAATTAGTGAAGCTCTGGTACTGTAACCCCTTCAGAAGGGCTCTCATCAGCACAGGGCAGCACACACCTGCCTGTTACACTCACCCGTTTTCTCTTTGCTACTACCGGCTGCTGGTAAAGCATTGACTTTGAGTTGCTCCGTACTGACTTTTAAAGCCTGCAGCTTAGCCTTATTCCAAATAAATACACCAGAATCTGACAATCTGAATCAATGGCTCATTTAAGGTTTTCAGTGTCGCTAGGTGGCTCACGCTTGAGCCCTTAAAAGGGGGCTTCAGGTGTAGGGCTTCACATCTTCTGAACAACCCTAGTCTGTCCTCCTCGCTCATCAGCATTTACACACCTTGAAAACTCCTGAACTCAGAGGCATTTGTACAGCAGAACACCTCTCCCTGGGCTTGAAAACTGAGACTGTCGTTTTCTGAAATCTACTGCTATCGTTATTTTAACAACTCGGAAAATAAATTGGTTGCAAACTATGATTATTTTTTTCAATGTTACTAAGTAACTTCATTATTGCACATTGGTCCTCAAATAGTCCCTTAGCTAGACTCAATGACTGTAGAAAAACAAGGCACCTGAACTTCTCTTCAGTTTAAATGTTGTTTTGGAACTGAAGATTAAATTAAAAATTAACATGTAATTATAATTATGAAGTTATTTTAAAATAATAGCTGTATCACTTTCTTTGATCTTGAGGAGAAACTTCATTATTTATTGAACTAACCACTTCTATATGCCATCTCTTCTAAAAATTCTGCCAACTGTGACACTTAATACAAATTTTTGTATTGTGTTGAATAGAAAAATATCAAGTAGTAAAGAACACGATCAGTGTTTCTCTCATGGTTTTGAAGAACTTGTTGTCACAGCAAGAAATACCACACAAATTCCAAACACAGCAATAATAACCTGTATTTGGATTTAACAAATGGTTTCCTATAGCCAGACAAAGTTGTTAAACAAAATACTAGCAGAAACCAATTAAATGAAACATCCAAAGGCACAAAGGAAAAGGTGCAGCAAAGAGGCAGCCCACAACGAGTATCACACAGTCATGGGTCCTCTTGGTCACTTCAAAGAAGCCTGAGGCTGACTGTGGGGCCACAGGAAAAAGCAAAATGCTGTCAGCCCAGGACATGGCAACATTTTCATTCACAGCACAGAGACCTCTCACAGCTTCCAGATCCCCAAACCTACTCAGGGGTCCTGACCCAAATTCCAACTGCTGTACTTTCCTAGCTAAAATAACTAGCAGAGTTTCTCAAGGAGTCTTCCTCAGGTGCTTAGCCTCTTCCAATGTGAGAATCTGTGCAGCACCTTGCCTTGAACACTGATGCTCATTACAGCAACAGGAACGGTACTGCTGATGGAAGAGATGCTTTCTGCTAAACTGTGAGAATATATATACTACAAATTACTAAACTTGTTAAATAAGATACTTTTAAAATTCAGAGTCCCTTCATTTGCCTCCTTGTTTTTAAGTCTCTTGGATTTGCTCTCCCATGTTCACAGGCTTTCCTCAGCGAAAATAGGGGCTACATGTTTTGGCTTTTTCAAATAAATGCTAAGGTTTCAAGTGTCCTCCTCATCCTTTTTCCATTTTGCTACAGAGGAAGGAGTGAGTATCGTGAGATCTGCAGTAAAGAAAAATGACCATTCTAAAGGTACCTTGGGTACATTACCTGGGAGCAGCTCCATAAGACCCCGGTGTACATGAGCAGCTGCCTGACACATGAAGTGATGACAGATGATGGCTGGCAGTGGAAATCTAGGGCAGGAGCAAATTTAAAACTGGCAGGGAAGGCAGAACTGACCAGATGAAATTTTAGCAGTTGAGGAAAAAAATAAGTATTAAAAAAATATAAAAATAAAAAATAAAAGCAGTTTATATCTTCAATTTTGAGTCACTTTTTTTTCATATATGTACGACATTACCTTTGAAAGTCTTTTCAGTAAATTTATCTACACTTGGTTCTGTTTGACACCTCTGTAAATTCAGAACTGTCATGGTGGTTTGGGTTTTGTCCACATGCTTTGAGGTTGTTTTCCTTGACTGCTGTATTTGGACTCCTTCTCTAGAAATTACTGAATCCATGTTGCTTTGCACTTTCAGAATAACCATGTAACACAAGAAATTGTCTGCTATAGACCAACTGCTTCAGAATATTTTTTGTTTTGTTTGTTTTCTGTTGTTTTTTCCTCTCTGTAGAAGTGGCATCATTAACTGAAGTATTCATGGTTTTCAAAAAAAAAAAAGAAATAAGAGTGCTTGTAAGGAAGAATGATTAAACAATAGTGTATGTTCCAATCCAATTGGAAAACACAGAAAGTAGAATTGAAAAGCAGACACACACGTATGTTAAATTTAAGAGGAGAGAATGAGTCATCTTGTCCTAACCATTGACAAAGGACACTTTCCACCACTCAGAGGTATAAATTGACAGTAGATAAGAAAGCAGTAGAGAAAAAATATTAATTAGATATCACAATTTTTGCTGAGAAATAGAAATCCTGCTGCTCTGTAGATGCTAGACATACTGAACACTTCAAACTGATCTCAGCTTACTACACACACATGGATGAACTGTTACTCCCGCAGGCACTGCTACCAGGTGCAGCAATCTTCTGGTTGGTTCTCCCAGTTATCCCAGAAAAAAAACAACAAAAAACTTCCTTTACCATTTGCAAAAGTCCAGGAGAATGTACATGGTTCAGCATGCCAAATTGTATGCACTTTAAGCCCTGAATTTGCAAAAGCTTAAATGAAGTTTGGGCAATAAAAGCCTTGCATAATTTACTATTTTTCCTAGAATATGGGAAAAAAATGCACAACTGAAAGACTTCACATAGTTATGTGTGGTTGCATACCCAGTAACAGTATTGCTGAGAAACAGCTGTTACTTTGACTTCCAGCTCAACCAATCTTTGAAGAAGTGCTCAACAGTTACCAGATTTTCCATACATTAGCTTTCTTCACAAAGTCGAAATATTGAGGGCAGAATATTCATGCTTCAACAGGTTTATCACAGAATCTGTCTATTTTATAAAATAAAAAAGCACATCAGTGCATGTGAATTTAAAGTTTTCACTTCTCCTTTCCTTGAACAACCTTGCACCAAACACCAAAATTAAATTTAAACAACCTATTTATTTTTACACAAAAAAGATTTTGAACACATTTTTCTATCCCTATCACTCAGACAACTCACCACAACTAAAGGACAAATGTGTCCTTTTTTCCTGCCCCCATTATTTAATGGATATTCATTGAGTGAAACAGTGGTGAAAGCAGAACTCTATTTACAGGTCCATCAAGTACAGTATGTCTTGACAGAATCAAATTAAGAGCCTGTAGATGCCACTATACATTTGAAATCATACAAGAATATTAAAAAAAAATAATTAAGAAAAAAAAAATCAATGAGATCCATTTAACAGAACATGCTAAAGTATTTATTGAAAGAAGTGGAAATTAATAAAGAAAAAGTAAAGGCAGAAGAGGAGTTATTCCCTCAGAGTTAAATTTTGTTCTGTACAGAGGTTCATGTCCTTGCTGACAGCTGGCAGGTAATACATTACTGCAAGTAACCAATATATATCCCTTGATCAAACACTATAAGACAGCATCTGGAATTTAAAAGTCAAGTGTCCATGTCTTTTAATAAAGTACACAGACTTAAGTAAAAATTATATTTACACATGCTGAAAATGCCCTTCCCCTCCCTGTTTTCTCACCACAATCCTTTTCTTTCCTTGAAAAAAAAAAAAGTTTCATTACCCAGTGAAAACATTATTAGCATAATTTTTAAGGCTGTAAGATATCAGGCAGTCACTCATGACACCGTAGATACCATGAGACACAAAAACACAAATTTGAGCATTAGTCACACACATTTTGACTGTGCATGTCACACAAGGATGGTTTAAACATTATAAAACATGAAAGTAAAGAGAATAATGGCTTTCCCATTTCACAGGTGAAATACCTAGCTGATTCCAAAGCCTGAATTTCTGGGTGTGGTACTGATATCATGAACAGTTGGCTTTCCACCTAGGATTCACCTGTAAGAAGCCTCCAAGCTTCCATTACCTATTGCCAAAACAAAAAAGTCTCTCTCCTGTCTCCCAAGCACTAACAAGTGCCATTCTCTGGCCATGCATTCTGAGCTCTCTGCTTGTGCCCTGTGCAAGGAGAATTACTACATATGGCAACAATTGTTCGTTGGACATTTTAAGATTAATTTCAAGTTATCTGGCAGCTATACAAGAGTCCAAAATGCCAACAGCCATGTGTCTGGAGCCTGTCTGTACAAAGGTCTTCAGCTCTTCAGAGGAAATGCTTACTTCTTGCAGGAACTGAGCCCCATCTCTGAATGTTGCTCTCTCCCCTCACATTAATTATTCACCTCCTAAAGCAATTTGCCATCTTACTGGGAGAACAGCTTCACGCAGGTAGCTCCCTACCTTACATAAAGGAGAAAGGACAACCTAGTTCCCTTCTGAGAATTCACATGTCCTCTTTAAACTCCTCATAAATCCCCACTGGGAACCTTCTCTGAAACACTCTAGAGTGTTCTCCTTTCTGAAAATGCTGATATTATTCTTGTGTCTCCTATCAAAGAGTTTGTCACAGTTAAGACAGGAAGAGCTTCCCTTCTGGGCCTATCAGTATTCCTTTGGGCTGTCAACCAGGGAAGTTTTCAGCTCTAAAATCGTAAGATAATCTTAAAAAAAAAAAGCAGCATTTGCCTTAACTCTCTGCTACTTCTAGAAGTTCTTAAATTCTCATACTTGCTCACCAGTCTGCTAAAACCATTCATGTGATCTTTTTTACTTGTTAATAGTACTGAATCAGTTTTTAGTGCTGCTGACTCATACCAATATTTCCCTGCCTGAAGTCTTACTCTGTGTCTGGTTGGACTTTTTAGCAGGGTTCCATTGTATGAAATAGGACATCTTTTTTTTTATTTATTATCATTATTTTTTTTTTTTTTAAGTGTGCTGCATCTGAGCTAACAAATACAAAGGGATCCAGCCTCGTTTTGCATAGGAACTGAGATGTCCTGTGCATCTGCAGCACAACTGCAGTTGTGATGTCCATGCCACAAATGAAAAAATAAATAAATCAAGAAACAGCAAAGCTAGAAAACATAGTGCCTATGTACTGAAATAGCTTTTGGGGAACAAGGCTAGGCCCAATCAGGCAGCTGAGGTGAACACAGGCTGCTCAGGGCCAGTGCTATCTTCATCCAAAGCCACCTCATTTTGCCTATGCTGCCTTCTGAAAACACGTACAACACAGACACACCTGCCATGGATGTGCATGCAGCCATCTCGGGTCTCAGGAAGATTTATTTCCTCAAGCTTCACACTGCAAGACAGCGAGAGGCCACTTCCACTGTAACAGTGGCCCTGGAAGCAGTCTATCCACATCCACACTTATTTGAACATGGTCTGTCAAATGAGAGCCATCTTGGCACAGAGCTGGTTCCCTGTCACCTGCCATGGGCAGCACTGTCTCCTATCCTCCACCAAACCATTGTCACCTTAAGGAAACACAATCCCATGCCATTAACAGATTAGCAAGAACAGGGATGTGCACTTATTCTTGGCCGTAATGGTGGGAGAACATAAAAAAAATAATCACTGGAACTGAAACTGGAGAGCATTTTTCCATTCTCAAACTGCAACTGCACTCACACTGCTGCTTCAGATCCAAGTCCCGTATTTTCAGGAAGAAAGCAGGAAGCTGAAAGGAAGCTTCTACCTCGGTATCTGACATATACACATTTTCTCCATGAAATTTCAGTGAAAGAAAACAAGAAGAGCAATGGTCTGATAAGGTTCTAGACTCAATTAATTTATTATAAAACAAGATTTCTGTGTCTGGAGGGGAACTACTGCATGGGAAATGGTGATTCAAGATAATGTAGCACAGTTATGGCACACTTAGAAATTCTAAATACAAGTGTGCTTAGATTTTTCTTAATGTCTCAGCTTAAAGGGAATCTGAACTCCCTTAAAAACAAGCTATTTTGAAACATCAATCACATTTAGATTATCACACAAATTCTGAAACAAAAAAGGTTTTATATATTTCATAAATGTTTATATGTCAGGATGTTTCCTGATAGAATATTCTTGTCACTCCCATACTTCCTGCTTCAAGAAGATAATTCTTAAGATAAGAAGCCTCAACAAGATACAAATTTGGAAACAAGACCTATACATAGTCAGAAATTTCCTACTGTCTTTTCCAAAGCAAATTAATTCTAAGAAATAGAAAATAAAGATGAAGAAAATCTGGCACTGTTAATATAAACCTTGTATCTCAAACTAAAAATGAAGGTGCTGTAACCTGTACACTCCCCTACGAGTCACACAAGTATTACTCAAAAAGAACAGGTCTTTAGTTATTAAATACATGTTAGGTCTTTTTAATTTTTATTTTTTAAGCATGAGTGACAGTATAATCTAAACCATTTTATTAGATCAGTATCAAAAGTGTTCTTGAGGTATCTCTCTGGTCTCTATCCACAAAGCACACTAGTCCCCCTACATCCCATCATGAAACATCATGGTTTTAATCTTTGTTTAATCTGAGACATCTGAAAATACAGTTCCATCAATTAATGAGTTTTCCAAATAACTGCTACAGAGGTTCTTTGAGACAAAGACACTAGACAATAATCGAGCAAGCCCAAGTGTTGCAAAGATAGTCCAAAGCCCCAAAATGTTCACTTTCCCAGAAACTTTGGAAGACAACTTACAACCTTCCCTCCATGGATGCTACTACAAGCACTGGTGTATTGGGAAGGCCACGGACATCAGTACTGTGAAGACTGCAGCTTACTCAAAGCCTTGAAGGATGGTTCCAGAGAGATTGTCACAATTTACAGATGTGCCCAGAGTTGGACACTTTACCCTGAGGTCCCTTTCTGCCTCCAAAGCATCTCTGCATCAGGAAAACACAAAGATGGCTTAAAGCATTCTTGCTTTTAATTTAATTTTTCTCCCAAACCTGCATTGTGCTTCTGAAAAAGCAAGAGGGAAAGAAAACATCTATCAGGATATTTCAGTATGGATTTGCTTTGAAAGAAAGTCTGCAACATCAAATGGGGAAGATAACTCCCTGTAAAACGTTAATAACATGTAATGAAGATCTTTATACCTTACACTTCAAGGGCAAAACCAATGCGAAGATTTTAAAAGATTCTCTAATATGTTATAGATGTGACATCTTTTTTAAATGCAAGAGGACTTCAGATACAATCCAAAGATGTTTCTCTCCTCGGTTTACAAAACCAAATTCTTCATGTCTAGAGGGCTCTTATTCACTTTTTTCCAAAACTGATTTATGAGGTCATTAGTAACAATGATTACTGTTTGTCCTTATGGTGTCATCAAAATATTGTTAACTTCATTTAAAGGGAGTTCTGTCCCCTCCTCTGTCCTACCTATCATCTAGCCTCTGTTTGCATTGATTAGTATCATAAAACAAGAGAAAAATCAGGAAGATTTTCCAGCCCAAGGACTACGACTGTATAAAATTGTGTCTTGGAAGAACTACACAATTTCACCAGCACGTTATAAAGCCAATAAAATACCTCCTAGAGCAGAGAGTTTCACAGATAATTTTCAGGCATAACATATTTTTATTTGTGAAAGTTAAGTGAATTTTGATCCTTATTTCTGTTGAAAATTGTAGGTCAAAACCTCAGTTATAACAGTCTCAGTAACAATGAATACTAGTCAAGTTTAAACAGCTATGAGATGGGATTACAAAGACTTTCCAAAGTCAAAAGTGCTTGATTTTAATTAGCAGTTTCCAAAACCTCAGCGCACTTCACACTTGCGTGTCGTTGGTGATGAATAAATCCCACATTAGTTACTAGTAAGTTCATAACCCACCATCGTTGCAAAGCAATGAGGGCACTATGATAACACCTGGGTTTGGAACACCAAGCCATTGAACTGCTTTCTAATAGTACCTCTGGGGGACTTCAAGGTTTTATTTAACCTCACAATAGTACTCTTTAGGCTACTTAGTTGTATTTTTTCTTTTGTCAATCCACATTGAGCCTCTCAGCCAAAACATGAAGATCTAGCTATAAATAAAGTATAGAGATGGGAGATGTTGAAGAAATGCACTTCTTTTCCTAGTCAACATTTTCTGGCAGATTTCCATTAAAACCTTAAAGATGTGCATAGCTGAAGGTGAACCAAATAACATGGCTGATACTATTGGGATAGGTCTAAGTTTGCGAGGGTCACTCAACAAGCCACAGCTTATGTTCTGTCTTGCTAAATAGAGCTCTAGAGTAATAGATTATTCATTAAACAAAAAACTGAAGATGTTAATTGAAACAGGAGTCATGAGAATGAACATTGTGTGAAACATACATAATAAAATCTGAAACAGATAAATCTGTCTGTTGTGGACATTCGTGTTTAGGCATTTAAAAATAACCATTGTAAATCTGAATAGTTCCAGCCCAAGTCAATAAATACTGTCCTTTGATTACATAACTTTACTGATCTTGGGGGGGGAATATTTTTCTCTGTTTTCCAGATCATCTGAAATATTATTTTTGAGTTTTGATTAAATTTTTATTATTTTTTTTTGGAAGTACAAAACACACACACACAAAGGTTTCCCTGATCTTATGTGAATTCAAATCACTGTTCTGAGAAGCTTAAGCTCTGACTAGTTTTGACTAGTTTATTTTTCCTAGCAATTCATATTAAATCAGAAAAAAGCCAGCTATGCCTATTTAAAAAAATCCTTCAAGACATGGCAAGCAAAATATAGGATATCATTCCAAATTACTTAAGCCTCAAACCTTTTAAACCATTTGCACACTTCAATACTGAGTCAAGTTTCCCCACTGATTATTCATGTGATATAATTGAAAGCTAAAATTAGATATCACAACAAAGTGAAAAATTATGCACCCTGGTGGAAGAGCTTGCCGCTGCCCTGCAGTTATCTTCATCACCAATACTTAGGTTTGACTGGGGATTTTTTTTGTTATTGTTGAAACAAAGTAGAAAATTTCCAGAGAAACCACCTTGCCACACTTCATGTTGTGGTTCAGCTGTTTTACACTCACACTTGTCTTTGTCAGCTTTTCTCTGTTGCCCTGACTATGTAAAGGCAGGAAGGGAGCTGTCATGGTTTAACACCAGCAGACAACTAAGCCCCACACAGCCACTCGCTCACTTGCCACTGGGTGGGATGAGGAGAGAATCAGAACAGTGAAAGTGAGAAAACTCATGCATTGAGATAAAGACAGTTTAATAGATAAAACAAAAGCTGTGTACACAAACAAAGCAAACCAAGGAATTAATTCATTACTTCCCATGGGCAGGCAAAGTGTTCAGCCATCTCTGGGAAAGCAGGGCTCCATCATGCATAATGGTTACTTGGGAAAACAAATGTCATCTTTCCAAATGTCCTCCCCTTCCTCCTTCTTCCACCTGCTTTATATCCTGAGCTTGACATCATATAGTATGGAATATCCCTTCGGTCAGTTGGGTTCAGCTGTCCCAGCTGTGTCACCTCCCAACTGCTTGTGCACCCCAAGCCTCCTCACCACCCTCCTCGCTGGTGGGGAGGAGTGAGGAGCAGAAAAGGTCTTGTCTGTGCAAGCACGGCTCAGCAGTAGCAACATCCCTATGCTATCATCACTGTTTTCAGCACAAATCCAAAACATAGCCCCATACCAGGCTATCCCACTTACAGAGCAGAGTCTGTAGTGGACTATAGAAGCCAACAGAAAAACTCAGGCTGTAATTCATAGTGGACATGGCAGTAGCACTGTGAAACAAGCATTTTTAATTGTGTCTTGAGGAGGGAAAAAAAAAGAGAGAACAACAACTTTGGCCATCTGATTTATTTTTTTTTCCCTAAAATATCCTAAAGTAGCATGCTTTTTGGGGAGTGAGAGAAAGAGGGGAGTTTGTTGAAAACCCAACTGTCAGAAAAATAACACCAAAAAATAGTCTTAACTAGTCTATTTAATTCCCCCAAGCAGATAATAAATTCTTTGATGAACTTCCAAAATATCCAAGGACATGCAGAATTGTAAACAGATCAGTTTCTCTAAAGGAGAAAGATGCTTTTATATACTTTATACTATGCTACTCTTCAGTTATATATATTTTTGCTCTCAGTGTGGAATTACAAATAATACAGGCAGATAAAATTAGGGAGACTATTTTATTGTATCAAGTTTTGTTACTACACCTGTACTGTAGAAGCCAAAATGTTTCAAGTCTCTGAATGCATACATGGCACTAAGTACAAAAGCCACATCTTTTGTCACAGATTTTCTTTTGGCTTAACAAAAGAAAATGAAAATAGGGAATATATTTATAATTTACCTTGGTTCAAAAAAATTCACCTACAAGGAGAAAACTGAGATGTTTGAGCAAACAAAACAACCAATCCTTGTAAGACAGTGGGCTTAAATTGCTCCTAGATGCATTGTAAAATATCATTCTTCTGAGGTAAAGAAAACAGGAAATGGTAATAATTAAGGTTTTTAGCTGTGTACTTCCTGAATTATCATATTAGTAGTTAATGACATGCTATTACTGTATCATTTTGAAGTCAGCTAAGCAGTAACAACTAGACTATGAAGCATGAATCATCATGGCACAACTGAGTTTCAGGAGATCAACATTCTTACAAGTAGCAATGTTCAATACAATTTAATGATTTAATCCTGAAAATATCACTCACTCCCCATGTGCAACAATGGAGAATCAAGAAGCCACAAACATCACAAATCATCATTTGGTAAACCCCTGAAAAGAGATGCTGAACATGCCTCTGAGACAAATTCAGAACAGTTTGACTGTATCCTGAAATTCTGGTAACTTTCATTGTTAGGCCACCTTTAATTCATTTGCAGCAAATAGCTCACACACATATGCAGAGGCACACACACCTCCATAAATACCTAAGCTGTTTGACTATACCCCAAAAGTGTGACTGGAGCCCTCTGTGGACATACCTACACTAACTCGGGTACTGGTAACCACAGAGCTGCTGCAGCAGAGCTCAGTGTGAGTGGCAGAGCCTTGCCAGCAAATACCAGCTATCTTACAGGGAACAACACTGCTGTCACCAGACTACAGTCCCAGTCTGCCCTAGCTGATACCGCTCCATGCTAATGCTCCTGGAGCTGGATTGTCCAGAGACAGTTGGAATATCTTTGCACAAGCATCTTTTCACCAAGACCTTTTTTCCCTGCAGCTGAGCATTAAGGTAAGTTTGGGCTGAGCAAATGCCTGTAGAAAATACGTGTAGTTTCTCAGGCCTCATGCAGACCAAGCATCCTATTCCTATTTCCCAACAAAACTGATTGCAAGAGAATCAAGACATACAAAAGTTTTGTTCACACTGATCCAGTTTGATCAGGTGTCAATGGAACTAAAGATTTGGTTTTGGACCTTCTTAAAAACGAAAAGACCAGTTTCTGCCTTGTGGTGATGATGAAGCTGATAAATCCAGAGATGGAAAGAAACTTGCATCTTTATTTTCAGCAACTAACTAGGGCTAATGAGGGATAAAGTGCTACCCCTTAATGAAGGTTCCCAAATCAGCAAATATTAGGGCCATTTTAGTTACAGATCCCATCATCCTGACCCACCAGCTCTAACTCAAAGCAGCTGGCAAACATGAATGTACCTTCTCCAAGACACCACCGTACCTTCAGGCCTCATGGAAGACAGAGCAGCACTTTTCAGCTTCCATCTTAGGCTTTAACTTATAACTCTGCATTGCTTCCTCATAGATCTGGTTTTCCTAACCTTGCCCTGGTATACAGTTTTATGTAAAGGCCAACATGGATAATGCAATGAAGTCTCAGCAGGGAAATAAGCAGGTATACACATTGTAAGGAGATGGTAAAACAGATTCCTCAAACGTGGCATTTTGAATTGCAAATCCAGAGGATAGATATCATCCCTTGACTGTTGAGAGTCAGTGTTAACATTGTTACACTGCATAAAAAGTGGGAAGTGTGAGTGCATATATTTGTGTTGGAAAGAGAGGCCATGAAAATAAGGGAAAGGATATAAGTACCAAGGCCCAGATATGGAGGTATCACAGTAGGGTATAGGGAAGGTAGTGAGAATTAACTATGCAATACATAGTTGATAATGTGGCTTACTTAATATCTTACTCATTTATTTGGTTTGGGCAGCCTTCTCCAGAGCACACAGAACAGCCATAAACTGATTTCAAACAATGTAGGTATCTTCAAAATTATTTGGTGCCTCCATAAAAAAGCTGGACAAGAGAAAGGAATTTATTCTTTTTCCTAAACCCTTTTAAAAGAGTCACCTTTCATATTGTCATCTCCCTCACTGCAAACAACAGGCACATTATCAAAAGTGAGGGCATAACCCTTGAAACAACTCTTTCAGGTTCTTGGCAAACTGCATGGATTTATTCCTTTTACATTTCCAAGGCCCTCTCCAAACTTACATATAAGTACAGGTTCTGGTGATGAAAATGACAGCATGGTAAGGCCAGATTGGATGGGGCTTTGAGTACCCTGGTCTAGTGGGAGATGTCTCTTCCCATGGCAGGGTGTTTGGAACTAGATGATCTTTAAAGTTCCTTTCAACCCAAACCATTCTATGATTCTATGATACTATGACCCTCTCACCTCAAATGAGTAAAGCAACAAAAAAAGCAAAGATCTTCAGAAACGTTTAAGTAATTCAGTGCAGACCCATCTGACAGCTGTCTACCTGTAGCTACAATAAATGATTATTTGACATGCTATCATTGACTTTCATTAGTCAGCTCTTCCCTTCAAAACATCATGTTACATTTAGTTTTAAAGATTCAATCTCGTATTTCTTTCCTCATTTTTACCAGATAAACTTCAAAATAATCCAAAATTATTTTAGGACAAAAACTTGGTGAAGAAACCACAAACTTACATTCGATTTACATACTTTTAATCCTTCTTTATTTAGAAAGATCATAAATAGATGTATAAAACCTAATAAATATTTGGGAATCATTATTTTCTAAAGCAAGAAAAACAGATCTAAACAGGGTGCTTGGCAACTTATTTTTAAGGTGGATGCTTTGATTTTGCAGAGCTCCCTTACATGTGAATTTCTGAAAGCATTAAAAAATTCGGATTATTTTGTATCATGGTTGAGATTCCTGGCATTATATATAGATAACTATTCATTTGTTTCATAGTCCTCTAGGGTGCATTGCCCATCTACATGGTATACCCGACTGCTAAGCCTGATTTTTTTTTTAAGCCAGCAAATAAGTAAAAAAAGTCCACATAAATCTGACCACTCTCAGTTGGATAAATTTCTCAGAGGCTTTTACGAAGTTTATTCTCCACTAAAAGCTGAGAGAAGTGCATACCTCATTAAATTTTGCCAGATAAAAAAGCAGTCCCCTCCCCTGTCCCTCAGATTTACCACACAGATAAATGCCAAGTCAGGCAGAAAAAGATACTTCAGAACAAAATGATCCAGATTCACAAGAAGGAAAAAAGAAAAAGCATAGAGACTTGCAGGATGTAGAAAAAAAATGCATAGCCTAGAATTTCAGTCCCTCTCTCAGTATCACTAGGGAAAGTTTCTGCTAGATATGAAAAATAAAATGTATTCTCTGTACTGTCCTTTTGGAAATGCATGGAGCTCTGGTCAGAGACTGGTATTTCTACCTCCACACTTTTTTTTTTTTCCAAAGTCCACAAAGAGGTTCTCACAGAACTTCATATCATCTTGGAAGGCCAAAATAACCACCAGCTCAGTAAAAGTGCTTCAGCATCAAGCTGTATGAAGCTAATACCCCTTTGAGGGACATGGGATGTGCCAATTTCATTTAGATGGTTTCACTTAAAGAATTGCAATGCGTTGGCTCAATAAATCACTTCTCAATGGTGACACTTCCACCATTACTCTTCTTCTAAGTATCTTTTTTTTATTAAAGGGTGTTACCATATAGAGATCATCTACTGGCTTTTGTCTATCTAGTTTCAGGACTGGGACATGGCATGAAGACAACTTTTTTCTCTTGGTTGATGATCTTCACCTACAGAATGGTAAATGTGTCACAAATGAACATGATTTTTGGTCTACCAGTTGATTCTCTGGGACTGTCCCTTTTGGCTGAAACAGCAGCAAACCCAGGGCAAAGGCAAGGGCACAAACCTCTCCCCCTGTTGTTTGCTTCCATGTCCAATGGGGCTTCCCTTTGAAAGGACAAATGCAGCTGCCCTGACCAAACCATTCTAGCAAACACCAGAGCAGGCTGGAAGTTTCCTAAGACTCCATGCCAGCCAGCCCTCCCTGCTCCACAAAGCCCTGACACAGCAAACACAGGGCACTGCCAGTCTCCGGCCTTGCAGACAACCCCAAGGTGGCCACCCTCATGCCCTTCTTCCTGCTCCAAGCAGGCCCATGCCCATCAGCCTGGGCTGGCTCCTGAAAACGCTGGTCCTGGAAGAATCCTGCCACCTTTTTACTTATTTATTTTAATCAAACACTGGGAGGGTCTGGCTGCTATCTTCATGCAGGGTGGAAGCATTTTTACATTGTGGGATGGGAAAGGCAGGTGTCATGTTCAGGTCTGTTGCACATACCTTGTGAGATCCACCCTCCCTTCAGCCCTGTTGTCACTTCACAGCTAATGCCATCTCTTCTCCTTATGCATGGACAGAAAGTTAAATATCAGAAATAATAATAATACTCACTACTTTGCAGTTAGCACCAACTGTGGTGGTATTTCTCCTGCTTTAGGCAGGACATGCCAGCTATTGTTATTTAATGTCAGAGGATACAAATTGTGACCTTCCATGCTATTTATCGTTAGTCTGGTAAATCTTAAGAGAATGGAATTTATTATTTTAATACCCAAAAAAATATTTCTGTCCACCATCTGCAGGGCAACACAAAAAGACATCAGAAGGCCAGGAGAACGACAGACAGTCACCCCCTGACAAAACAAACCCAACGATCTACAAATGCAACTGGATGTGAATTTTTGCATCTGTAAGCATCCTTTAGGATAAGTTAAATATGCTAGAAGGTGACTGACAATTTTCATCAGTCCTAAAGACTGTGTAATTTAAATGCAGGCTTTCTTCTCATCTAATACAAAGTGCTGAGCACAGAATCCTAAACAAACACCGTCAAATTTAAATCTAGTCTGTATAAAATCTGAAACAGAGAAAACTGTTTAACCCAAGGTGAGCCTGCACACTGTCACTGCAGTGCCATCTGATTGCTGGGACAGCACCAGGAAAATCTACCCCAACTGAAAAGGAAAAAAGGATAGAGAATGTTAAACTCCTCTGAAAAATGCCAAGAACAAAAAAATCCCTAAGCCCCATAACTATACTAGTGTTAGATGGTGACCTGTGTATCCCTTGACTCTCATTACAGCAAAGTGCTGTGTTAGTGAGAGACAAATCCAGATCCTTGTGCACCCCAGTTGTCAACATTCTGCTGAAGGATTGGGTAACAACCTGATGAATCCTACTGCCATTTACAGAAAGTCTTAGAAGCTTCAGAATTACAGGAAAGTAGCACAGCAAGTCATTTAACTTGGGAGGCACCTACATGCACATGGGCAGGCCAGCTCTGCTCCAGAATCAGTTGGTGCCAAGGAAGTTTATGGAGATCAGATTCCTCCAGTGTTCCAGATTATTCTACATTATATGAGCTGTTATCCCACCTCCATTGACCAGTCCGTTTCCAAAGCCCTAGTATAAGCCAATCATTTCATCTGCTCTTCCCAGCAATATTCACAGAAAAGAATTTCCATCATTTTATCTGCAAATTATTTCTGGGAGTGTATTACAGGGGCATTCTTTAACATCAGCATCACTGTCATCAGCCATCAGCTCCAGGGGTGGGACTTAGCCATCTCACACCAATTTGTTTTTTCATAAAACTGCAAACCCCAAAGATGTTTATAAATACTTCAGTAATGATTAACCCACTCACTTATTTTGGCTATGAATATACATTCATTTTTAAACTTTACAACAGCCTGTTTAAATACGGCTTGTATTTTTTTCCAGCACAATCCTGATAGCCTTACACAAAAACACATCTAATACAGGCAGCTACTCTTCCCATTAATGATAAAGGCTAGAAATATGCTGTTCTGGGCAAGCTGTCCAAACAACCCTAATTGGTTTTTTGCCAGATGTCATTCTCAGAAGTAACTCTGACAGGGCCCTCCATGCCCCTTTCTTCCCTCATCCCAGTCAAACTGACATCCTTTATAGTCTAGCTACAATTAGCAAGAAATAGCTAATTTCCATAGCTATGCTTTTGACAAATGTTCAGGAAAGGATGCTTGCAATCATCCAGTTTCTCCTAAGTTAGTATTCGATTTGCAGCCACTGAAGTGCTCTCTATCCTTGTAGAGAAAGAGGACTGCTGGCCAGACTCTTTTCAGTAAAGGGAATAAATTTCAGTCAACTTAACCTCCTCTGAAGAAAGATATCAACTTTTACCTACTCACTTTCTGTCCAGACTACTAACATACACTTAAAGAGCTCTCAGTTTTTCTCAGGATTGAGATAATTAAGCCACTGTTTGGTTAAAACCATATTGGTTTAGTACACTACATCAATGTCCTCCTAAAGCATAATCACAAATAACAGTTTTGTATTTTTGGCTTCTGGACAAAATATTGTGTTCTCCCATCCTAATTTTCATTAAAACACATCAAAAAGCATGATAAATTCTTATGAGGATAAGGCGATGCCTCAATATGAAAAGTGAGTTACATGCACATCTCTAATACTTGAAATATCTCTGACAACATTAACTTTAAAGCACACATTTAATTAATATAATTACTGCTTAAACAACTATAATAACCAAAGTATTAAACATTTATCTGATTATGAGATTTCACTGAAGCCAATAAAACTTGTCTTTCTTTTCGCAATGTGTCACTACATTTTTCTTCAGTTTTTAATCCAGATGCAATCTGGCATGACAAAAATTGCTGGCTTCCCAGACGCAGTCTGATAAGCCAAATTCCATGCTGATTCAAGCCCTGCTTCAGCAGGATCATGTGGGTTTCAAAGACAACATACAACAGTTGCTGTTGTTGAGAAACTTCTGAAGAGAGATGAATCACCACAGCCAAAATAAAATGGCAGATTACTGGGATTTCTTTTATGGAACAAGGATCTCACTCATTTCCATCTCTGCATTCATCTACTACATGTGCTTTTCTGTTTGTGTTCTGATATTACATGAATTCACAGTGGTCAGTTCCTGCTTTTGTTGCTGTTATATCAATTTCATTTTCATGCACAGAACACATTCCACTGGAAAAACAAAACCAAACCCAACATAAAATCACAGACAGTTTTTCTTCTGTATAATCCTAAATGGATCCAAACCTTTCTTACGCTGCCTTACTTTTATTACTGATAATGAAACGTGTGGAGGTAATTTTTGGTTTGAGGTAGTTTGGGTTTTTTAAATTAACATTTCCATTTTTGTTGCCACAGTTTGGACTGAAGTTCTTCTTTCTATTTCAAATGCGACAGAACAATAAAACAGATTAAGAGTCATACTCTGCTTCTCTCTATTTCAGCTCTGAAACTGAGATGCATTGCCACTGGCACAAACAGAATTACCCAGATTTAGATATACAAGAACAAGAGATAGAATAATCTAAATATAAATTTGGACCAAAAAAATAAAATAAAAAAAATATCAGGCTTACCTTCACATGAAAGCTTCTGATAATATTGCAGTTGACAAAGGTCATTTAGCTAAGTATGCGTGGGTACAGATAAATATCTATATAGGTTGTGCTTGTAGCCTGCAAGTGTCCATTAGGGTTTAGTGGGCACATGCATGATCACTTTTGGATGGTGTATATGTTCAGGGGTGTTATTTTAAGAAGTACTTGAGAAAACTAGGAACTAGACAAAAACAAAGCCTTGGAACTTAAACAAGTAAAAGAGGAACTGCGATGGACAGTGAAACCAGAACAGTGTGACAAAAGCCAGCAGAGAGCAGCCTCAAGATTAATTGTTTTCCATTTCTTACATTCTTATGACAAACTTCTAACAATTTCACAGAAGCTGCAACATCATTTGTGGCAAAAAATGTGAATAGAGATGAAACCTGTTTAACTAAGAAGAGAAAGCAAGTGGGGAAATAGGAATCTGGAACACTTTCACAAAAATATTCTTTTGGATCATAAAATACTCTTTTATAGACACACATGCAGGCAGACTTACTGAAAACCAGCTAATATTGTTTCTGTCAGCACCTGATGCAACAGCAGCATGTGCCTATTTACCAAGAAAGATGATTTTTCTCAGTAAGTTAATGTCCTGAATTATAGTTTACATAAACCACTGTTGTTAATATTCACACTGAGCAGAAAAATAACTCTGATTATGCCTTCATACATTTGATTTTTCTCTACACATATGGTCCATGTTGGCTTACTCTGTTTGCTGATGATGAATAGAGAACAAGTCTTGGGTATAGCAGTCTATATTAAGCATATATTTTATGGCAACTAAACGAATTTGAGGCAACAACAAAAAATATGTATCAAAACTATCATATTTCCAGCATCTATAACAGAAGATCCCAACAATGCACTTTGAATCTTCCTTCAGATTCTCAGATCTGAAGTCATGTCACTCATCTTGATCCTTAAAGCACCAGGGCAAAAGACAAGGTTAAGGAGTAAAGTACCATCTTAGGGGAGGGGGAGAGGGAGGGCAAGAAAAAGAAAGATTATAAACCTCAGAAGTCCTAGAAAAGTAATTCAACATCTGCTCAGATGAAGCAGATGACAGCACAGCAGCTGATGTAGTTAGTAAGCACATAACCCCAGGGATAACCCCTCTTTTCTCCTACCCTTCCTCCATCACCTTGAGGAGCAACATCATCTAGTAACTTTGAGAAGAAGGAATCACTAACCCATTCTTTTCCCAGTGAACTGGAGTTGCCCGTGGCAGGGGGATAACTCTTACTAACTTTCTCAGTAGGGGACTCAGTAGCAGAAGTCATAAAATATGTCCTGTAGTTTTTTTATACCAGTCTGAAAAGATGACAGTGGCAAAATCTTGAACTTTTCCTTCCTTCCTGTCTTGTCTGACTACTGCTAGGTATACATGTACATGACGGAAATAGAGAAGAGGAAGGAAACTTTTTCAAAAGGATGTAGAGGGCAGACAGTTTACAGAGCTGGAAAGTTAGTCTGATCACATTTTAAGCCTTTAAGACTATGACTAAGAACCACCATATAATTTAGAAAGAACAATGCCCCTCTCAAAAGACAGTTCCTCTAAATTTAGAGGCTCATCATCCAAGTTGGACACAGTCCAGCTGGACTTTAGACCTCTATCTCCACCCCTATTCACCATGTAGGCTATTTCATTTAAATGTGCTGAGGTTTATATGTAGCACCTTTTGCCTAAATATTTAAAGCAATTTGGAAAGCATTAGTTTCAACTCATGCACAAGAAAGGCAGGAAAAAAAATAAATTACCTGTCCAAGGCAGCTTCTCAACCTGCACATGCTCTCAGGACAAATCAGTCTAGGCTGAGCACATCTACATGCAACAGAAAGTAAGACACATACCCAAGCTAACCTTGAACATGCCAGCATCAACACTGCCAGCAATATAAAGTTATCAGCACAATGCTCAAGGCTATGCTTAGGAACAGGGAACAGCAGACCCCAGAGCATCACTCTAACAAAACCATGCTGTGTAAACATGTAAACAACGTCAGCTGTGGGCATGGTGCCCACATAAACCTACTCATTCTCAGACACAGCATTAATTTGCCTGTAGGTGGAGCTCAAGAATACCTACATAGCTCCTGCAGTTTGTGGGATGAGTACCGTCTATCTCACACACTCGCCCCAGCTTCCTCTTTAGAAGTTTCAGAAGCCTTATGTCAAAAGCTAACCCAAAAGTTTTTGATAGAAATTACTACTCAGGGTCAAAGCCACAAAATGTATGTTCAGAATCATGCCTACCTGGCTGAAAAGATAGACTGCTCTTACTTTATGTAATACTCCATAATTTTAATTACAGTTGCTTCTATGAATAGATTAACAGGATGGGTATCTCCCAGAAAAGCCATTTGTCCCCTGTCCCCAGATAGGCTCAGCCCCTTTCCTGTAAGTCACAGGGAAACAGCTCACAAGCATGCCCCCCCTGAAGACCTGACAAACCAAGCACTACCAGCCAACTCTCCATTTTCATTTATTCTGATACCACAGCAGCAAAACAGCATTCTTCAGAGAGTCTTATACCATGAGCAGAAACAAATAAGCATCTTTTTTTACATTTGTTTGATTCCTTGATACCAGATAGGAAGAGAGGTACTAGAAACATTAGCTTCTTCATATCATATGCTCTCTCATTGAGATATTAGTGAGGTTTCATTAAGTCACTCTGTTGTTAATTGCTGATGTTTAATTTCTTTCAAATCTGAACAAGTTTTGAAACTGGCATTGTTTTATTGTATGCACGTGCAAGCTAAAAAGCTGTGAGTTGTTAGGAGGCATCCTATAAGAGTACACAGGTAGTCTGTTAAATATTTCTAATTAAAATTATTAAAATAAACTTTTCTTAGTAGTAAGACAGCACATCTCAAATTCTGCTCCAAGTTATACTCGCTGTCATCTCTCAAGAACTAAGACAAATACAGCTCCAAGTTACTCCTCTGCAATGCTATCTGAACATAACAGGAGATAATTTAATGAATGTGCTAAAATCACAAATTCACAAGGTAGGTAAACTAGGTCCATATTTCCGAAGGCAGGATCAGCCAGCTATATCCTAAAGGAATGCTGCACATTGTCAGTTTTGAACTTCATAAGGCAATCATGGCCAGAGTGATTCCTTCTCTTGAGAAAACTTAACATTTGTGAAATCCCTATAAGTCTAGCAACACCATTTAAGATTCAAAGCCAATACAAACTGACCAAATCCTGATTCCATTTAAAACCAGAATGAATCTATACTAAAGCTACTAATGGCCAAAAGGGATTCTGGATTTACATCAGCACAGATAAGACGAATATGTGTCTCTTATTGAGAATCTTGAAGGGCAGATGTTTGTGTTACTTTTTTATTTTAACGGAGTGACTGAAATGATTCACTAAGCTAGTGTCCGTTAGGGATTAGTGGGCACATGCATGATCACTTTTGGATGGTGTATATGTTCAGGGGTGTTATTTTAAGAAGTACTTGAGAAAACTAGGAACTAGACAAAAACAAAGCCTTGGAACTTAAACAAGTAAAAGAGGAACTGCGATGGACAGTGAAACCAGAACAGTGTGACAAAAGCCAGCAGAGAGCAGCCTCAAGATTAATCGTTTTTCATTTCTTACATTCTTATGACAAACTTCTAACAATTTCACAGAAGCTGCAACATCATTTGTGGCAAAAAATGAGGGAAGCCCATAGTGGGCATAACCACAGAACCAGACACAGAAAGGAATTGCTAGATAGCAATCCACAGCACACCGGAAGTGCAAAGGAAGAAATCTACATTGAAGGAACCAACATGGCAGGGTTTTCGCTCAGCAGAGAGATTGACCTGGTTCAGTTTGCTTTATAGCAATAAAAAGGCTAGCCAACACCACCAAAAAGGTAAACAAGCACAGGAAAACAATTGGTGAAGCTGGAACCTAAATAAGCATGAGGGCAGCTTGAAACTAAAGAGGCATATCTAGGACGTTCCATGGGGTGTCCCAACTTTCAAAGCAAAACGGTCATGCTTAAAACTGAAATTGCAAAATGACCCTCAGGAAATGGCATCCCCCAATCTATCCCTGCATAATTTAGCATCTGACCTTGTCATTACTGGGTTTTTTACAAGATTTTTCTGCATGCAGTTCAAATTAATTTATAAGTTAAGGGCTCAAACAAACATATACAGTGCTTCTCTAAAATATGTAAAGATCAGATTTCAAAAGGTTTCCCTTTCTTCTACATGTACACCCTTTACAACAGCAACACATTTCATGGCATTTTTTTATTAATTACCCGATTTTGAAACTCTCAATTCTATAGATGTTGTATCAATAGCTAAAAAGTCAGAACTAAACTTAGAAATCAGTTCTCAAATGTACATCACCTCTTAACATGGTTTGAATTCATTAGGGAAGAAGATAAACCACACTGGTTCAGCAACAGATGCAAGACTCATCTATAAAAATATTGAAATTATGGAAATGCTGTGATATCACTGTTGCATCCTGCCACTTATGTGGTAAAAACTCCAGGGATTCTGGTAATCTTTATAAGCTAAAAGAATAAACCTATTTTCTAGTTTGTGTGTGACAGCACCAGGTAACCAACAAGTGCAATGAAGGCTAAGGAATGGGTGTAGACCATAGTAATGAGCTATAAAAGTCGCTGCAGGCTTCCCTCTTACACCAAGAGGGAACAAACCAAGAACAGGAGAGGGCATTGGCAAGAAATGAGCCTGGCACATTAGCTGAAATGCTATCCCCTATGCAATGCTAATTGAAGCACTTACCGGTGCACCCCTTCCTCAAGCCTTGCTTTTCCCACTATACAAGAGTAGCAGCAGGACTTCCATTATCACAGGATGGGGTGACTCTTTAGCAGCTTTCTCAAAATTTGAAACACGTACTCATTACTCTGCATTTGTGTCATGCAAAATTAAGTTTTCTTGAGTCAAAATGGAGAAACTCAAATCCCAGACCAGTTACCAGTAACTGAATTAACAAAGTATGAATTAGCTCAAAATAAACAACACCTCCTTCACTGGCTGCAAAAATCTCTGATCATCATTAATTCCGTTGTAGTCTCTTTGCCACTTCATTTATGCAATTTTTCTCACCCATCAAATTTATGCACCAAGATCGAGCTGCACAATCTGTTAAATATACGCTAACTCATCAAACTCCACATGTTTCAGGTAGGCATTTCCATTTCAACAATGCTTTCAGCTAAATTAATTTTTAGGAGCAACAAAAGGAAGCAAAGACAAATACCATAAACTAGGATGCTGGAAGCCCAGGTTCAAGTGCCCGAGCTCTCTCTCCAATGAGTGATACAGGATTTAAAACTATTTTGAACTGGACAGAGAGAAAACCTAAGGTGTGGTAGACACTCTATCAAGAAGCCCCTCACTACAAACCAAGCTATTTCTTCCTGAACCAAGACTCACATACTTTCTATTTGAAAAGAGAAATGCATTACCTTTCAGACATCAGATAAATGCAAAGTCCCTAGAAATGTTTAATTTTTCTTACAATATCTGAGAGAAACAGAATTTAGAAGCCTTGGGGGACCAGATCCTGTTCTTGCATTGTAGGCAATGGCAGATGCTCAGAGACAGGCTCTTTCATCCTGATGCTTTACTTGTCCCATGTCATGCCAAAACATGCAGACGTGAGAAGAAGGGAAACAACAAAACAAAACAAAAACCAACCAACCAAACAAAACAAAACCCAAAACCAAAAAGCCAAATCCTTGAGTTTGGTCCTGCCAGTGAATCTCTGCTACCTTTTCACCAGGCTCAAAAGAAAAGAGCTTTCAGAATGAATTGCCAGAGTACTCCTCAAAAAATAGCTGATATTGATCTGGAAATCACAGTTGGTGGTAAGTTCATTGACGTTAATTAAGAAATTTCTGCATTGTTTCAATTGCTAAGGGTAGCTGTAATTGTCCCTCAAAGCATCCTGACAATGAATGACAATAAATCAAGTTAAATATACCAAGTGAGCTGCAGTATCAGGTGGCATTGTTTAAACATTTACTGTAATAATTTGAATGACAGGAACAACTGACCAGAAAAACAATGTGGAGTTGAATGGCCCTTGAATAGCAAAATAACACTTCAAACACTGGCACATCACAGCCATCACTTCTATTTCATCCTGTGAAACAGCAACAGGTTGGACAGACGGAGAAAGAGAAAAATACACAAGGAAAAATTCAAATTGTGGTGCTTTCCACCCCACCTAATTCTGCAGCAGTCTGTTGCACTATGCAACATGTCACATTTTATTTTCTTCAGGAAACAGTTTTTTATATAAACTAATTGAAAACAGCAAAATCATTATAACTTATTAGGTATTTAGCTACTCCATGTATCAAAATAATTTTTGTGCTTGAAGAGGTCTGTATCAAACATGGTATATGAAAGGGCAGTTGGCTAAAATAAAAGAGAAAATAATGATCTGCAAAGAATCTCCCTCCCCTACACCAAGTTTTGAGGGGAAAAAATGCAAAACAAAGATAAAACTAATTTTGCATTTTTTAAAGCTACTAAGATCTATCATGGGTATCTGGGGGGATGATTGGGAGGAACAATACACAAGGGTAAGGGAATGGATTAGAATTCACAAGTTGCTTTTCTTTTTTTGCTTTGGATGGAAAAATTGTAAAATAAGCATTTGGGAAAAGCTTGTTCTTGAAAATGTTAAACGGAAATCTTTGTTAGCTTTTTTCAGTTTACATTTATCTGATGAAGTGCGATAGGGACACTTTTCCAATAGTCACTCCTCATGAGTCCTGTACACGATTCATTTGGATCATCTTTTGTGATGATCCTCCTTGAAATGAGGAGGAAAAGAACATTCACTAACTATATGAAAAGATAGCACACACAATACTTTTTTAAAAAGAATAAGTCACAAGAGACTTGAAAAAAAATATTTTTCTTACACTAACATGCTTACTTAGAAAGGCAAAAAATATACTGGAACTGAAGCATAATGAGGTAGCTGATTCACAAGCATTGCTGGGAGAGCTACTTAATGCTGTCAGTACACTCACTATCTTCAATGGGAATTGTGGTTCTAAGCACCACTGAACATTAAGCTATTTCCAATTAGTAATAATTTATGAAAATGGAGTTTGCAAGAGGTACTGAATCCCTCAAATACACTGTAGTTGAATTCAAATTGCATCAGATACAGGAACAGCAGGTACCACTATCATATATAATTTAATGTAATGGGACTTCTGTAGCATCCAGCAGCACTGCTCTGTGGGCTGCTCTTGCAGGCAGCTGGAAGAGCTGCTGAACAAGTGGCCTCTAAGAAGTTTTTTGGGTATCACAGTTCCCCTGAGCTGAAAGCTCCCTGTGCTGCTGGCGAGGGCAGCAGAAGGGCTTTTCATTCCTGTTTGATGTGTTTTGGCCTCTGAATTAAGGACAGAACTTGCAGTGTGGGGGCCATATGTATCCCCATTGAACTCAGAGATGAAGAAAGAAATTAAGTCATTTAATTCCCCTGGAATATAAGCCACTTTCTGCATGAGTTATTAAGTCTTTTCAAGTCACTTGGAGAACACAGCTGGGAGTAAAATCTGTCCTTCTGGGAGATATTTTAATTGCTACTGATGCTAGGAAAGACACAGAAACCTTCTGGGAAAACCAAGAGTAAAAGTCTACTGGGAAAGGCAACATGTAACCGGGAAAAAAAAAAAGTGTCTCATGACAACAGTAATTTGCAGATACATGTAGTGTTTGGGAACTTTTTGTTCCCAAACAAAAAGAAGTGGAGAAGCAAATGCAGTAGTATAAAGTATAGATTTCTCTGTAACTTATTATCTTTTTTTCAAACAATTTTGGATACAAATCTTGTCTTGTATAAGTGTAAAAGCATAAGAAACAAAGTAAAGAATCACTATCTTTAATTTATAGAGATATTAATAAAACCAATTTTGCCTTGAAATTACTTCTTCCAGTACCACCATCTCCAGAAGTAATTACACATATGTATCCAACAGCAAAATTTTGTTGGAGTGTTTGAACCAAATTAAAGTATGAGGTAATTAGTCCTGTAAACTAGAAACCTTATTCAGCATCGCTTGCACAGTCGAAACTCCTGCTGAAGCCCCAGGGAATTCTGCATAATTAAGGATCAAAGAAAGTGGCTCTGAAATTGCATCTGAAGAAATCTGGCTAGAAGTAGGCTCTTCTGAATCCCGGCTTCTGGTTTGGAAGTATTACCAATATTCATCTCAATGATATGCTTCAAATCAGAACATAGGGTGGGGTAGATCAAGATTACAGGAGGACAAGTAGTAGGTAAAAGAGGACTTCAAACATTAAAGCTCCCTTCTGGGAGAGATCAGCCCTTTCCAAGCAGGACAGGACCTCCTGACTTCAAGTCCTAGGAGATGCTGCAGTTCTAAGGGGACTAGACCAACCCACCTCTCAGCTGTTGCCCTGCCTCCCCAGTACTGACACAGGCATTTGTCTGAGCCAATGTCTGGGCATTTTATCTCAATAAGCTGTCAAGAAATAATTTTTGATTGCCCTGGATTTATGCTGTCTTAGAGGTCTACAAAGGCTGTGAAAGGATGGTACCACAGCACCTAGCAGATAGATTGCCACACACAACTGTAGGTTTGCAGCACAAGGGCAGAGTGGCACAAGAGAGACCCTGATGCAAACAGATGAGGCATTGTTTCTCGCTTTCCTCATCTCACCTCTTCACAAGCACCCATTCCCTCCACTTTGAATAGGTTCTGCATCCTTGACTAACAGAATAAACCAACTCTATCTGCTAAAACAGAAAACTAAACCCATAGGGAGGAATAAAACCTCATCATTGTCTGTTTTACTGGCAAAGTGTGCTGGCTGACCAGTAAATATCAGGGTCGAAACAAGGGAGAAGGCAAAATTACGTAGCCACAGTTTTGGTTGGAGTGGGGAACAGGATTTACCAGTTTAGGTGACAGCCAGCTATTGGATTAGGTCAGTGAGGTTTTGCAGCCTGAGAAGCTATTTCAAACAGTTTGGTCTACTCTGAGCATCACTGTTGAAAAGCAATCCAAAAAAATGCTAGGAATCTGGTTTATCCTCTACAAGACAAGCAAAGACATGATGATGTCTTGCCCCTTCAGTGCACTTTTACAGAGCGGGCTGTCTGCTGATTTGTCTTTCCCTTGATAAATGTGCAGAAAAAAAATAATGTCCTTTTAAACAATACCCTTTTAATTAGAACAATTTCCTTCTCTTTAAAGCTGGACATAGAATAAGTCAGAGACATTAAATTAATTTCAGATTAAGCGCATTTCAATAAGAAGCGGAGCAAAATGGGAAAAATAATAAGACACCTTTCTACTACTCTGTAAAAGGCTTATTCTTATAACCATATGGAGTGTACCCATACATAAACGGGAGAGAAATGTCAAACTTGCTCATACAGTCTCACAGACATCTAAATATATCAAAACCCAGGTCCCACAAGCTGAGAGCTTTTCTATCTAATTAATTTTAAAAGGGACGAGGCACATAAGTAGTTTCCGGTCTTTAAGAGTTTGGACTCATTAAAACCAGTGAGGTACTGTATTTAAATGGTAATTTTAAAATTAAGATGTTTATTTGAAGACCTGCAAAGTTTAGTGATGCATAAGGAAAAGGTAAAAAGGCAGGAAGAAAGTGATAGAAGGTTTAGGGTTGATGGCATAGTCCCTCAGTTATCTAGGCACATCCTAATGGAATGAAGCTGAATAAGGGGAAGCTCAGATTAGGAAAAGGTTCTTCAAGAGGGTGGTTGGTCACTGAAAGGCTTCCCAGGGAACTGATTGCGACACCAAGCCTGTCAGAGTTCAAGCAGCAACTGGATGACTCTCAGTCATATGGTTTAGCTTTAGGTAATCCTGCAAAGAGCAGGCGGGATTTGACGAGTGCCTTCCAACTTCAGATATTCTATTATTCTATACTTGCTGAAGTCAGTAGAAGTTCTTATGCAGTATTTTCATTACTGCCTATAATACAAATATTTTTGAAATACAGGGGAATTGATGAAGTTATTTTGGTATTCAGAAAGTTGAACAGTGACATGAAAATTGGACAAATTGTCTATGTAGTTAAAGGGATTAATCACAGCACCAAAAGAAAAAAAACAAAAACAACACAGCACTTCTCATGTAAGAGATACATTCAAGTGAAAACTTGTATCACATGAAGAGCCAGGAGAAGAATTCAGAAGTTTTAACTACAACCTTCAGCTAACCCCAAGATTCGAATCAACTGTAAAGAAAAAAAATAAAATATCTACAGATCTCACTAGACAAAAGAAATAGCCAGGCTGACCAAAGTAACAACTAGAAAATCAACTGTATTTTTCATAGATTCTTTGCAAGTACAATTTGCAATATATAAATTTAATATATGGGAGACTATATGCTATTTTAATAGTGTAACAAAATGCGCACATATGTATACACACACTTCTAGAAAGCTTACAAGACACAGTAAGTTACATCAGCATATGATGAGCTAATATAAATAGACCTGACTACTTATGATAGAATTACCTCACAATGGAAGAAAGGAGTTTCTGGTAACACAATTACCAGTTTTGTTGTGCTTGATTACACTTACATAAATCAGCGACCAACTGGCAAAAGGCAAGTTTCTAGCACTGAGGGAAGGAAACCAAGAAAGCAAGGGAAAAGGAAAGTGTATGTGGCAGTTTTGTGAAAAATAAAGCTTTCTAGAGTGTGCTTAATGGCACTAAAAAGAAAGTATATGGATATGAGAAAGGATTATGGAACATAGGGAAACAGAAGGGGCTCTAACCACACTGGAAGCATGACTTGAAAGGCCACCTTTGGTGTTGTTTTATTCTAAGAGGCGAAGTCCCTGTCCTGTTGCCAACTGATGCATAGACTTCATTCCCTTTGAAGTTAAATATAGTTGTGCACATTACAATAGCTACTGTTCTGCTGATGTCTCTCATATCCAGTTCCAAGAGCCATTGTTCTTCTCTAGTTTGTACTGATAAAAAAAGAATAAGGCTTGAAACATTGACAAACTGTTAACTTCTGTTTGGTTATAAATGCAATCCAGACATTCTCCTTCCTTTCCTCTTAGAGCAGACCAGTGTAATGGGTCTCCTGCTTGCATTCAAAAGTATCAGTTTTGGTCTAGTGCCAGTTTTCATATTTGTAGTGCGGTATATAACCTGTTACATGTCAAACTAGCACACCCAAAAAGTATCTATCTGGAAGAGGGCCATGCCCCTAAAAGTGAAGATTGATTTATATCTCTCTTCGTCATATAAAAATGCTATACACTTCAAACAGGGTAGAAGCTGCAAAACTAGAGTGTTTATGGAAAAGATATGTTTGTTTTACAGGGGAAGGATAGCAGGCATTTGCCAGAACCCCTGCATAAACAAGTGCTGCTGCTGCTTATTTTTGGGTAAGGGAGTATACATAGACTGACTTCACATCCAGAATTCCTACACCACTTGATGACAAAGGGATCAACTTGACAAATGGCTGGTAGTGTACGCACAGGAACACAAATAACCTTGATGAGCCCTGTTACTGAAGTATAAATTGATTAATAAAAATTTCTAAAAATACTAGATTCCTTAAAAGACATTGACAATGCAGGTAACTTATCCAAGCTAATGGATGCAATATGCTAATCAAAACCAACATCTCAGTGAGAGACTGACCATTAGAGAGTCATCATTAGAAGAAATGAACTCTTGAGTAAGAACACTGTCAGAAACCTCAAAATAAAAGCTTTAGACAATATTCATATTTCTGTCAGGACAGCAGGTACTGGCACCATTTGGGAATCTCTGCTTTATTGAACAAGATGCTGCACTGCATACATGTAAGAAAAAAATCTCTTGGCCAAGTACGTTTATGTTGCTCTCTGAAAAAAGAAAAACAAATCAACCAGAGCTGAGAATAAAAATGGCAGTGTTATGGGACAGATTTCCTCTTTGTCCAAACAGAGAAGAAAAAGACAAAAGTTTGATTAGGGAGTATTTTAGAAATGGTTAAAAAAAATTAAATAAACAAAAAAAAAACCACAGCCCTGATACTGCTGCTTCTCTGGAAAAAACTTTACCCCTCCTTGCATGTCACTGTTGTCCATTATCTTTGATTGTAACAAAGAGGGTAACCAAATGCAAGGTGTTAATTAACACTCCTTAGTGTTAAAGGCAACTAACTGTTCTCTATTCATGAATTCCAGTTCCTCCTGTAACTGGTGAAGCCCTGCATCTCCTCAGGCCTGTTCTCCACTCTCATTCACTGCAGGAATAATCTGAAGTAGTTTTTTCCTCCCAGCCCTGCCAGAGAGAAGCACATTCACAGCAGATCCCTAAAGCTTTCCTAAAGTTTACTTTGGGCTCTTATGCAGTCAGAAACCTCTACCCTAGAGCTCAGCGAATGAAGTGTAGGCAGCAACGCAGACTAGCCATGGTGGGACAACAACTCTGTATACTGCTCAATGCTGGCAACTACTTTCACATAACAAGTATAAGACTCAAAATAAATTAACTGTATTAGCAACTTGCAAAGCCCTAAATGGTGCTGACCCACATCTCGCAATACTCCTGGACCAATCTTGTAAAAGTGGTCACTGACCTACACAGTCCCTGTCCCTCCTCTGCAAAAGACTACCTCACTCACAGCAGAAATACCTGAGCAGGAGAGCTACCAGTCATCACATAACACTTGTTTACACTGAAAGCAGCACAAGTTCTCTAGACCACTAGATGATACATTGCAGCACCTAGGAAGTGGATGTAAGCCCCACGGAACTCTCTCTCACATAAAGTTGGCATCAGGTGACCTCCAGAAAAAAGGCACTGTGGCCAGTTAAGACTGTAGCTGTTAAGATTTCTCCAGCTATCACAGTTGTTAAATAGAAGTCATTAATTCATCACCAGATGAATTATCTGAGCCTCAAATACTGTTTAGTAGCAAAGTCCCTCCAAGAATCTCCAGGTAAGATAGACAATCCCTGATGAACACCAATGTGGGAGTAAGTGTCTAGCTCCTTCCACTTTGCTTAAAATGGCATAGACACCATGCAAAAGCAGAATAAAAAAATTCAGTGTACTAGGAACAAAAGAAATTGAACAAAAGGTGACTATCATGGAGTACTCCCAAATATAATGTTCAACAAACCTACATCTCTTTGGGGGTGAAAAATCCATCTGCATATACATGTTTCATAACATGTATATCATGTTCTACAGGAGATCCAGCCAATACTGATTTTTTTGGAATTGCTGAGGGAACAGAAAGATACAGTAGGATTTAAGAGCCAGGGCTTCATGGTGAAAAATCTTTGATCTTTTGTGGCAAATTTATTTTAGAAAGCATGTCAACTTATCTGATTTCAGTTCATATCACTGTTAGCATCAAACTTGGTACTAAGGCCAGTGATTCACCATTACTACTGAAAACAGTCAGGAAAAATTGTTTTGGGACTTTCTGGCATAGAAAGGGAGTACTCCCTAGTATTGTAAGTCTAGGTCTTGTCCTTAGACTTTGAGGACTAAGACAAAAGCAGCAAAATACTACTCTATATCAGTCTAAAAAAAGCAGTAAGATTTCAGAAGAGGAAGAAAACTAAGAAACTCAGGAAAGCACAGAACACTTGCACAGAAAAGAACTATAAACTACAGTATAAGTGTTTTGGTATTTTACCTTGTTGTGAACTTAGGAAAAATAAATAAATCTATTAGACAACAGACAAGAACTTTAAAATTAAATGTAAAGGCTGGGTCATACCCCATTCCTTTATGACAAACTCACATTTACCCAAACTCCAAAGTATATACTTGGAATGAAAAAGAACTAGTAGGACGCTTAGAAACCTTGGGTATTTTTTCAGCAAAGATGTTGAAATTGTGAAAAACAATGAAAAAAGAACAGATATTTTGCAGTAAGAATCTTCTATACTGCTTTTTAGCTTAAAAAGAAAGAAGTAATGGACGTCATGCCACAAATACACATATTCCTACAGACCTTGCCTGTGAAGTGCCATTGAAAGTGAAAACAGAAAATGATTCAAACACACTGTTTTTTCTGCTGCCTTCCCCACTACTTTTGATCCCTTAGTCATTGCACCCAGCAAACAAAAATTAAACCTGCCTTCAGGCTGCACTAACCCGAGCTGTGACAGTGAATCACAGACAAGTAACCATCTGTTGGATCTCAGGTTCCTTCGCTTATGCCATTCCTGAGCTGCTAGAGAAGGCTACCTGCCAAGCCAGCTTTTTCTAGGCACATCCTTCCGCTCATGCAGAGCCTTTGAGTTTCTACCTAATCCTTCCCAAGGTCTCTCAGGGCCAAACACGTGTCATACTCAGAAGCACTTCAGTTTCAAAACTGCAGGAAGTTGGAAAACAATGTTTCCTTTCACAAATCAAAAAGTATACTTCTTCTCATACTTACGCAAAAGCCACACTATAAAGCCTCAAGATCCAAAGCCCATTTGAAAGCCGCAGGAAAAAATATCACATCACAATTTTAGAAGATAGGAGGTCTGTTTATCAAGCTTTGTATAAATGGCAAACTCAGTTTTTACTGATTCTTGCTCATTTGTGAGGAAAAGTAAATACCTTTTGGACATTATAATCACCCAAAAAGTTTGTGGTTTATGCGAGGACTGGATTCTTTAGAGGATCACAAAGACTCCTAATTAGTGAGAGTCAAAATCAACCCCAGATAAAATCTCTGCAGTTTAGCTACATCTCTTCTCTACCACAAGTCTCAATTATTTCCAACCTAAAATACTACTGTTGAATATACGATACTAGTCCGGAATCCTTCTCCTATCAACAGTTAGAAATAAAGGCAAAAAAGTAATTACACCAGGATTTTTGTGCTCTATTTACACTTCTTTATGGTCTGCTCGGAGTTGCTCTGGTGGGAAACACTCTAAATATGAAAGCAATGCATCTGTGGGAGAGTTAGGCACATCATGAAGCCATAGGCATAAGAGCACAGTTTCAGCCAAATGTGTTACAGGAAATACTCTACTTTTTAAAAAAAAAAAATAAAAATGGACAGGCATTACAACAGAACAGCTCCAGGGAGTGAAGGAGACTGTGCAAGAGAGAGGGAGTTGTTGAGAATATGTAAAAGAGGAAAAAAAAAATAAAAGAGGGTATTTTTATTTTTATTTATTTTTACAGGTGACAGCTATGTGCTTGTCACCTTTTACTCTTCATGGTCTGTTAAATACTTTTCTCCTTTAAGTTCCTGTTACAGTTTCAATTGTGAAGCTCAATGCTGCAAACAAGACATCACAGAAATGAATCAACTTACCCTAAAAACACCCCAGACAAGAAACTCTTGCTATCCACATTTTACACCATAAAGGAACTGAGAGCATAATGATTAAGAATTTCAAAATAACACTGATGGCAGAAGTAGGAAATGAACCCTGACTTCAAATCAGTCTGTTGTGTCATGATTACTGAATCATCCCACTCTCCCCCTAAGAAATCGGAATGATAAAAGGGGATCAGAGGATTGTTGGATTTTTAAAAACAAAATAAATCAGAAGCATGCTCATTCTTCACTCCCTGTTAACTCTTCACTGTATGAAAGTCTTACCTTCGTGTTGCATAATGTAGGTGGCAAATAAGAGCCACAAAGCAACAGAAAACAAGGCCTGAAGTGTTACGGTATTTTAAACTTATTAATGAAATTAGTTTCCATGAAACCAAAGGGAAGACAGTACTGGCCAACCCAGAAAGTGTGTGTGCAGGAGGTACATGCAAACCTGAGACTATAGAAGGACAATAGCATGCTGTTATTTTTACATGGAGTTACTGATGTAATTCTACATGGTTCAGTGGAGGGCTCTTGATTTCATACTATCAGGCAATCAAAACAGAGTTCCACCTGCTAATACATCAGCGCTCAAAATTGATTTTAAAGTGTTTATAAACCTGCAGGGCATCTGCAAAAAGGTTTATTTTGGGGTGTGAAAATAAGCATATTTTCATGCAGTCTTATGAAATTTTAGGAATAGTAGAGCAAATTCTCAGTTGGAACAAGCTGTCCATTCATCTCAGTAGAGCTGCCTCCTCATATTTACGTATTTCCAATTGACCCTGTCAGAGGTGTTGGCGACTATTGCTTTTAAAAGACAAGCATCTCAAACTTTATGTATCTCAATGATAAATTAAAAAAACCACACCCCACCCCTAAAACAAACCCCCAAACAATCCACTACACAAACTCAACAACCCATAATAAATTCAGAATACTGGTATTTCCTCCCCTCCCTAGTTATGCATCCAAGCTGCTGTGCTCTGCCCCAGAAAGCAGAATAATTAATTCTAATTTACGTATCTTGTGAATAATTTTTAAGGTCAAGGATCTCACCAATCATGCTTCCATGACAAATGTAGGGGGGTGGGTGTAGGAAAACAAAAATAAACTTGAATAGATTTGATGAGTAAACAAGTTAAGGTAAGATTCCTTCTTAAGCGTCCTGCTAATATTGAGGACATCGCATTCTGCAGATGTTGTTAAAAAGTCTGTTGTCCCATTTTTCAGTCATGTCCATTCTAGTTTAAGCTTAGAATTTACCAGACACAAGCAAGACCCTGTTTTGTCCTGTCACATCCAAATCCTAGAATAGTTTGGGTTGGAAGATCATCCAGTTCCAACCCTCTTGCCATGGGCAGGGACACCTCCCACTAGACCAGATTGCTCAAAGCCCTATCCAACCTGGCCTTGAACACTGCCAGGGAGGGGGCAGAGACAACCCCTCTGGGTGATCTGTTCCAGTGTCTCACCACCCTCATAGGAAAGAATTTCTTCCTAATATCCAATCTAAATCTACCATCTTTCAGCCTGAAACCATCCGCTTTTGTCCTATCTCTACATGCCCTTGTCAAAAGTCCCTCTCCAGCTTTCCTGTAGGCTCCTTCAGGTACTGGAAGGATGCTCTAGGGTCTCCCCGGAGCCTTCTCTTCTCTGGGCTGAATAACCCCAAGGGTCTCAGCCTGTCTTCATAGGAGAGGTGCTCCAGTCCCCTATCTTCTTCATGGCTCTCCTCTGGACTCTCTCCAACAGCTCCATGTCCTTCTTGTGTTGGGGCCTCCAGAACTGGACACAGTACTACAGATGGGGTCTCATGAGAGCTTCTCACTTCAGTAAGAAGTGTAGAAGTCTCATTCTGGGAAAGATTTAATTTTGCTGGCTTGGTAGAACTTCATTACACAATTGTCTTGTAGTACCATATGAAGAGGCTAAGTCTGATCTTTTCACTACTGTAAGCTAGTACTTACCCAAGTTTCACAAGATCTTAAGAGATCAAGGCTTTATAATACTTAACATTGACCATAGCAAGCAACATGCGAGATTCAACAATCTTAGGAAAGTAAAAATCCTTAATGGAACTTTCACTAAGTATTCTTTTACTTTCTAATTTGAACTTCAGGATCTCCTCTGGGCCCACCCTCATGTAAGAGGGCACTACCTGAAGAAGCTCTGACCTGTTCCAGAACTGTAAGGCCAGAGAGCATGTCTTGGTTGCAACCTGTGTGTTCTCTAGAAAGACATTTTGTAGTCCAAGGACAAGGATGCTTTGGGATTAGGAGAGGAATCTGAGATATAACAGACATTGTTCCTGTTGTTAATTACCGAAGGCAGTTACATCTTTTTTAATATGGCAATTTAAAAAATAAAATTACTATAATACATTTGAAACAAAAGGATTAATGAATAATTCATTGGTATATGGATGGTGTAAATGCATCCTGGCACTTAAAGGAGATTAACTAATATATGAAATTAATCATTAAAAGAAAATGCAAATGAGCTCTCCACTGCAATCATATTTTATTCACATTGTATGATATTTATAGCTGTGTTCTGTGTATAGCAATAAATACCTTTATGAAAACAAAGGTATCTAAATTAATTCCATGCTGTTTAAGCAGGCCTTAGGCTGTTTTCTAGATACATACACAATTTTTAGAAAGGATTTTTCTTTGGAAACAGAAAAAAAGCAAACTTGACATTAATATCTTCATTTTTTCACAAAAACCTTCTTGCATATGTAATGTCTCTGTGTAGCCTGTCAGATGCAAAACTAAACAAGATCCTGAAATGGGCTCAAGGTTTACAGTGTCGGATATGTTATTTTAAAGAGCTAAACACTCCCCCCAAATACCCCAAGAAGAGAAATAGGTCTCTAAGCTTTTTACTCCAAAGATTATCTTTTTTTCCCCCTCAGATTACACTGGTTCAAATGAAAATGCAGTTTTTAGGCAGTTTTGCAGCTTTCATAAAACATGACCCAATTCTCAGGCAATAATAACAAAACCCCCCCCATGTTCTGTTAATAGATATAAAACTAAGGGTATGGGTTATTTTGGGTGAATTGAAATATCTGAGACCAACAAGAAATACAAAAAACCATTTTACATTTCCTTCTCCCTTTTCTACAACTTTGGTATCTGAACCTTCCCCTTTTCCCAACTCCAGAATCAGGGAAAAGTCTCCTTTCAGCTGAATGATCTCCTGCAAGCACGTACACACAATTAAGTCAGTGTGAGTGCTCAGTTAAAGCTCTAACAGGAGTCTCTGCACTTGACACCACAGTAAGGATTCTTTAGTTATTGGGCTCTCTGACATTGCTACAAACTGATTTCTGTTCAGATCCATAACTCTTTGTCTCTGATCTCCCTTCCACAAAATTTAAGCTGAACTTATTATAGCAAGCCCAGAAATGAGACAGTCTGCTCAAGAGCACCTAGAAACTCAAACCATAGTGTTTCAACAATACCAACAATTAATTCTGTACAGCATAGTTTCTCAAGTGTAATAAACCCACAAAAACTGTTGAAACCTCATTATATAATGATAGCAAGCATTTTCAATAGTATTCAAGATACATACCTTAGGGAAATGTAGACTTAATGCTTGGTTTACATATGAAATTTCTATTTCTCTTCCATTTATTTTTTTCAAGGTGCCTCAGCATACACAACTATTTCCTAGCAACATAAATTTAGCTTTGCTTCTATATTCCCAGTGATGCTTACTCATGTTTGACTGGAAACATACATTCTATACCAAATTTCAGGCAATAGTAAGTCTAAAATGAGGTTTACCTTATACTGAAACTATGCATTATAGTAAAAGAGTTTACATAAATTATAGTATTGTTTTGTGAATATAAAAGCTTGCATTGTTTTCTGGTTTTTGGTTTTGTTTTTCTTTTATTAAATATACTCAAGTAGGTGGAAATATACACAAATAGTCTGTTAAACTGCATGAGTGTCCACACAGCATCACAATAATTGTTGTCCCTTTCAGATTTTTGTAGTCAAACAGATACTCCAAGAACACAAAAGACTTTAGAAGAAGCAATCATTTTTACAGAAGTTATCTTACCCTGACTAAGTTCTTATCACCCGAGTCCCAAAGTGTGGAGTCCATTGAATTGAATGGGAAAAAAAAAACAAAACAACAACCTTCGAAAATAGAATACCCTACCTCTACCCAGGAGAGCAGATTTAGTCCATCTCCCTTCTCAAAAGGACAGAAAAGAGGATATCTGTTAGAACCAAGAGAAAACAAGGTCTTCTAGCCTTTCTACCTGCCACACTACGTACAATTTGGGCTCTTTCCTCAAGAGCTGGACCTTGCATGGACTTCTTAAAACTAAAATATCCAATATCTCCAATCATATTCAAGAAGCATAGGAGTTTTCAGTATCTGGAGTGGATATTTTTGCCTTAGAAAGAACAATACAGAAAAGCTCTTCTCATGAATGGAGTTCTACTTTGAGCAGCAGCAAAAGCACAGAAACTCTGTTCTGTTTGTTTTGAGGACATTTGGATTCTCCTGTTGGTGTAAACCTTAGCAGGAACCTGGCATCTTTAGGGCCAAGAGAAAGCCAGAAATCTCTGTCAAAGCTTTCATAAAACAGCAGCTAGCATCCAAAAGGCAAAGATATTGACAGGACCACTGTCATTGTGTGAAAAAGCCATGCCTCCAGTTCACATATATATGCAAGTTCATACAAGTATGAACTAGAGTACGTAATCTAATGTATACATAACCATAGAGTATGAAAAACTACCATGAAACTGTAAAACAACAAAAAAACCCTTAACCAATGCCTTTTGATGGAACTAAAAATTTATTGTATCACTGAAATTACTTAGTTAGCCTTTCTTAATATCACTTCACTGAATCTCATTTCCTAATTCTTGTGCTTAGTCTTAATACACTTCTCTTTTTCTGAGAAAGACACTCTTGTATTTGAATAGAAAGTATCTTTCCCAAAGATACCTGTTTTTGCCCTAAAGGTCTAGAAGTGCTAGGTTACCCACATACTTCAGTATTCTAATAGTTTACTACAACTAATTGTTCTTAAACTGTGCCACATTCCCCGTCAGAAATTTCCTCAACTTCTAGACACTGGATCTTGCTTTTTTCTGATGAGACTAAGTTTGTTCTCAAGCACAGCCTCTTTGTGTAGGTACTCAGAAGCTTAATCCAAGAGACAATTTCCAAAATTGTTCTGATATCAAAGCATTCTTTCACATAAAGTTGTTTATGCAAGATATTTTACTCAGCATTACTTATAAAGAACAATGACATCCGACAGGCGACACAAACATCACTGTTCCATGCGGATCTCAATATCCTTCTCTCTTTCCAGCTGCAAATAAGCTTGTGAGAAACAATATCCAAGGAGTCAATGTGGGTATAATTCCTTCACTGGATGGCTTGACTTCAAGGACAGTTCTGCACTAGTGAATAGAAACACAGCGATACTATGTACTTTTCCATACACTTCCCAGCCAGGAATCCACAAAATATCTTTGTATATTTATTTGATTTTAACAAGGATGCACAATCAAAACAGTTTCAGCATTTCTCTGAAATGAGAACATCTGTTATGTACTAAGAGAGACATCCTAAAATCTAGCATTATGCAGTATGTTTCTGTTAAGTAGTAAAGCATTCCATACTTATGTGCATCAGCATCAGGATGCCAGGAACTTTACATATAAGCTGAACATTCATCTGTTAAATATTGCCAGTAATCAAATCCTATACTTCCAACCCTAGCATACAAGATTCGTGAGTCTTTTGAAAAAACCTCCTTGAAAGATTTGTCATCGAGATCTCAGGATTCTCATGACTCCCTGATAGATGTTTTCTTTCTGCCAAACCTTTCTTGTCTCTTAGAGAATCTGTTTCATTTTATGTATGACTTCTTTGTACAAGTAATTATAGGAAAAAGATGTAAGAGAAAAGGCATACTTATCGTTGCTCTACTTCAAAAATAACAAAACTTGCCATAGAAATAAGTTTAGCTTTGATAACCTCCTTTAATTAAAGTTTTGCTTCAAGTCTCTAAATATCATTGAATGAAGTTGTGTTAAACTTCCTCAGGGGTTGTGTTATGGAGTAGACACATTGTAATCAAAATGTTAAACAAATCTTATGAAGCAGAAAAAACCATTCCCAATTTATGTATATACTACCCTAATTCTTGTTTACATTATGATGAGATGGCTTAGCTTCCATCGCTGTTGCTCTTTGCACTAGTGCATTTTTTGTAGGAAAATTTGTTTTTTCTTTTAAACAAAACAATAAAATAAAATAATTATCCAGTTATTCTTCACACTACATGCATGATGAAGGACATACTAAAAAACTCAATGATCAAGCAACACAATAAAAGCATAGAAAAAAGAGACAACAAAAATAAATGAGCCACACAATTGTGATTTACAGGAGATATTTCTCTGATTGAATTCTGTTTATTTTAACATTAGAATTTATAACAATCTTTTCTCTGACTTTTTTTTACCCCCAGATATTATTTCTTCCTTTCGATTTTTGGTCTCTCCCAGAATTTTAATTAAAAAAAATACACACCCTAGCATTTTGAAACATTTTTTTCCTTGCTTCAAGGGAAGATGAACACACGGCTTATTCATGCTTGCATTTAGTGGACACTTGTAGGCATTATCTCAATTAGCTTATTTTCTGCCTTTAAATTTCACAAATAGATGGCAATAGGACTGAACAGAACTATCTTGGATGAAACATGAAAATTAATCTTTACAATATTTATTTTTCTCTCTCAACTGGGGGCTTGGGTTTGATAGAAAGCTTATAGCAGTTTCTGTACTTTAAGATGATTGTCCACTAAGTCTTGTGAAACTACAAACACCTTGCCATAGTCTCACATCCTTTGGACTGTGCAGTTAAAAATGTTCCTATCTTATGTTGGAAACTAGAGATAACATTTGTTATAAGAGTATACACTAGAGGAAGTGGAAGGCAGCTGAGCCCCTTAAGTCAAGCCAAAGTGCCAACACATCCATAACACCAACATAACATCATCAGTGCTAGTGGAGAATATAATAATGATGCATTAGACATCCTGTAACTCAGCAGAATTGAAAAAATTTGTAGATGTGCAACAACTGAACTTTATGGAGAGAAGTTCTTGTAGTTCAGGTCAAACAACAACAGCTTTTCACATGCCATGACCGCTTGCATCAAAACATTACTAGCCCTGATATCGCCAAGCAGGGACCAGGACCCAGCTCAGAGTCTCCCCCTCTGACCATCCCACATTCAGAGTGTGGACGCAAGCACTTCCTAGAGAACAGAAGCTATTCTCTGCCTGTTTCTCACCAATGAACAAATGCAGAAGTATATACAAACAAATGAACAAAAATGCCTCCAAAGAACCCAAAACAAATGGGAATGGGATTAAAGCTCCAGCTAAACTCAAATGGAAAGGAAGCTGGTCCATCTTAAAAACTTTAAGCTTCTGCCTGCTGTCCATCTTCAGAGCAGAAACTGTTTAAACAGAACCGACTCAGGACTTTGATGGGGAGAGCCTAATAACTTAAAAACAAACACAAAACCACCAACAAAGTACATTTGAAAGCATGGTTATTTGGAAACAAAGAAAGGTATTAAAAACAAACAAAACATTTTAATTTGGAAGCTTTCAAATATCTTCTGGCAGAGGACATTTTTTCCCCAGTGGCTGTGTTCTAGGTCTATGTCCAGAAGGCACTGGTGAGTGGCCATCTGTTGTGGGAGCTGGCACCTTCCCTCCAGATCAGGCCTGTGCTCTGATCCTGCACCCTCCCCTCCCTCCTTTCCATGGACACCCCAGCCTCCTTCATCCCCACACCATCAGGAAGAAGACCCAGGCAGAGGGACCAGAAGGCACTACAGCACTGCCCATCCCTGTGGGATCCCTGATGTGGCCAGGCAACCAGGACAGAGAGGCATCCCAAATGTCAGCCCTTCTGCAGGACAGCCTCTGTGGCACCAGGACCTGTTGCAAGAACCATCCCTAGTGCAAGATCTTCATGAAGGTATAACCTTCCCCAAAACGAATAGCTCTCTACTCAGAGAACACCAAGAAAAGAAAGAAAAGATAACAGTGATAGCTACCTTTAATCGCTTTTGTTTTCTTTTTAGAACTTCCTCTTCTCCTCTACTCAGTCTCCAGTTGGAAGAGTCATACACCAACACATACCACCACCACATATATTCATATAGTCTGATCCTACATAGGGTGGTATATTCAGATATGAAAGACACATTTTTAAATGCTAAAATGTCTCGGCTGGCCACTGCAGATATTTCACCTCCATAAATATTTTGCAAAACCTGTAAATGGTCTAACCAAATTAGTATGACAGGAGGAATGTCTCACAAAATTTATTACTTATTGCTTGGGGTCAAAACACTGCATTGCTTTTATTTCACCATTCTGGTGTATTGTCTAAATCTAATCTGGAATAAAACAATGTCAGATAGGAAATTTATGATAACAAATAGTCAAGGAATAATGTCTTAGACAGTACTGCCCTGTCTGTAAAGAACTGCTTCCTGGGCAGTATCACCCTTGCAGAATAATTCTTGAGTAATCCCTCTCCTTACTTCTTTTTTGTGACTATTCACACCATAAAAGAGCTCTCTACCAGAAGACTCTCACAAGCGGATATTGTATTGCAGATACATCTAAGAAACAAGTTCAGCCAAATCAATAGAAGCAGGGCAATTAATCTCAGAAGGGAATCCATTAGGATAAACTTTGCTCTCATTTTTCTGATGCCAATTGAAGCAACTTCCTTCCCATAACAGGGTTGCTCTGAACAGGACTGGTACAACAGAGCAGGAGTTTGGTTGACCTCCCTATGGATGAGCAACAAGTAAGATTCAGTTCCTGTTACTGAAAGTGTTTTTAATAGTGTGAAAGTACAAATGTTTGTGCTGGATTTCTGAGATGTCCCTAAGAATTTTAACCATTAGTTGTCTAAGCCATGCTATGCTGGGCAGCACAGCTGCAGCCATCCAGTGCTGCCTGACAATCCCATTACTCTGTCAAGAGGATTACACTCTCTGCTCTGCCACTAGGTATCTTCATCCACTTACTTTAATAGGGGGAAAGGAGCTTTACCAATGAATTTTATAGCCTGGTTTGCAATGCCGCCCTGAAAGAAAAAGCTGGAAATTTGCACAAACTGTTAGAAGAGCTTTAATAGCCATACATTACAATAAGCTTTTTAAATAGAAGTCTGTGATTGAAGCTGATTGCATAGCTTCTGTTGTCTAGGTAATTAATAAGATTGCATGGAGGGATTTGCTTGCAATACATTTAAGATTTTAAATATTCACAAAGTATTCTTCCTTTTCTTATCTGCCTAGACCTAATCAGTAGTTATTGTTATTTTTTATTACTTGTTAAGCATCTTCTGTGTGCTTAGTGCCTGCAGGATCCTTCCTAGTAGAGTGAAAACAGTATTGAGTTGTAAGGAGCATAAAGGGAATTCTTTATTCAGGCTATGAGAGAAGGAGTGTCTCTCAATCTCCTCATTCTACCAGCACTGCTCTTACTGCTTCATATCAGCAAGCAGTGTCACTCTAACCAAAGTCTGATCCCCATGCTCCTGGAAGGGAGTGAGAACCACTCTGTGCTGGCTCCCCATCTGCAACAGGACCTCAGACAAACACAACTCCCCTCTGGCCCTGGCAGGTGCCAGCTGTGCTGCCCTCTCCTTGGGAGTGTGTCTAGGCAAGTGCAGTCTTACCGGAACAGCTGAACACTGTGTTTGGTAGAGAGCTATCCCAACCCTTTCAGTGACTGTCATCTCTCACGCATTACAGTCCTATGTATTCACATTTTCTTTTTTTTCCACTTTACTATTAACATGGCTAACAAATTAATATGGGTAATCAATTAATAACCTGTACAATACATCTGTATAAAGTTATTCAGAGCTTTCTGATCTCTTGCCCATTTTGCTGGACATAAGAAATCATTTTCAACCTGATATTTAGTCAGCTTGTAGAATTTTAGTTTCCAATAGAAGAAAGGCTTATAGGCTTCCATAAACCCTGGTGCTCAGTCCTAGACTGAAGAACCAAAGACTTCATTCCCTTAAATAAATAATCAAACAAATAAATGATCCGGCATCAACAGAGCTTTTAGATTTCAGTATCCCATAAAAGGGCTATTAAAACCTTTAAAAACATTTTTATCTTTAAATATATTTTCAAAACCACTTTTGAACCAATTAATAATCCTTTATTTTAATATCTACTTAGAGCAATACCAAGCAAACTTCAGTTCTTGCAGCAAGAGACCACACCAACCGGTGCTGCAGGGACAGGGAGCCCTGTACTACTTTGAGGGCAGTGCTGCTCAAGAGAGCAGAACTAGGGGCAGCTGCAGAGCTCTTGGTCAAGAAGCCAGTAGTAAAGATTCAAGCAGGCAGCAGAGAAGGATTACTTTAGTTTTGGAAAGAAGGATACCTCGACTCAGGGACAGAGCTCACTTGCAGCATACCATATTCGGTATTCTCGCACCTATGGTTATAAACCACACCTAGGATAGTTCAAACAGCCTGCTGAGATTAGGGATTTTTTCCTGCATTCCTGCAGATGCTGCTTTTGCTCATTGTTCCACATGAAGCCTTTAACTCTTGAGGGACTAACTGAAAGGGGAAAAAAAAAATCTGTCAAAAAGCTAATCACTCCAAACAGATGAATGTCAAAATAAATTAACTATTACTTAATAAAGTACTCATTCTCCGGCAGTCTGTCACACTTGACTGCAGTAGACTGAAAAATGCAAGCCTGAAATTTTGTTTTGACACAAACAATTCCCTAGGATTTTCACTTTTCAGAGTTTCCCAGCACAATAGAAAGGGAAATTAGCCTGTATTACATCTTCACCCAAAGATTAAGCAATCTGATTTGTCAAAACCCAGTTAAAATATATCTGTGCTATTCCTATTTTTGGTCATGTATTGATGAAGACACACAAAAATACAGGAGGAATAGGCCATATCTTTTTTCCTCCATACGTTTATTTTTCCAGAGCACCCATATTAAGGGCTCCTTCATTTCTTTGTCTGCACCTGCTTCTGCTCCCCTTCATGCCTGGTCCTCTTCCCTCCTCACTTTCTCACCTTGGCCTCAAAAAAAAAAAAAAAGTAATCTTTAATTTACCCTCTAATCTGCTCTTCCCTGTCATGCAACAGAGCTTGTGCCTTTTCCTTTCCTTACCCTTTCCCCCCACAACCATTTCTTGGGAAAAAAAAGAAAAGAGCTGTTAAACTGCTGTTATTTATAAAGGTTTTCAGTCTTTCATCTTTGCTTTGTGGCCAGAGGAGACAGAAGACAGTGGTCATTGGAGGAGATGCCAAGAGTCTCACCTGCCCTGGGCATAAAACAAAAGACATATTTCTTGTAGATCTGGAAGGACAGTAGACTGGTTAATAAAAGTATAACTCAGTACATTTACCACATGCTGTATAAAAATAGCTGCAAACACCTGACTTATGTGAATGCTATCCAGAGACCTGCTTCTTGCAAATGGTTTTTCAAATAATATTTTATCAATGCTTTCTTTTCTAAAAAAAGGTGGGTTTAAGTCTTTCACATAGTAAGTTTCTGAGAGTAGGCACTACCTATACCTAGCTATTTGTTTGTGACCTCAAGATCCTCCTGAATGCCCTTGAGCAAAAAATCCCACCTCGAAAGAATAATATTTTGGCTAGAAACATCAAAAAACTTGCAGTGTTCTCCATAAAAACTTTAATATAGTATAACCTGAAGTCTGTCTGTCTCCAACTGGATTGTTTTCAAGGCGCATCCTATTTCTACACATTTCATATTTATTCCCCCCCGCCCTGTAGCTTGACAATTAAATCGTAATTCAGCTTCCAAAAAGAGTTGTCTTTTTTTCTGGAAAGGACTGACACGAACAAGTAAGTATGACAAGTGTCCCCCTGTTCCCTCTGTCATATTCATTCTTGCTGTCACTACCATACACAGAATCACAGAATCCTAGGGGTTGGAAGGGACCTCGAAAGATCATCTAGTCCAACCCCCCTGCCAGAGCAGGGTCACCTAGAGTCCATCACACAGGAACGCATCCAGGCGGGGTTTGAATGTCTCCAGCCAAGGAGACTCCACAACCTCTCTGGGCAGCCTGTTCCAGTGCTCTGTCACTCGCACAGTGAATACCTACCTCTCCCTTTACTATCAGGCCTCCCTAAATCGTTTGTGCATCTTTCAATGCAGTTCAAGAAAAACATCTCTGAACAGGTGTCATCCCTGACCATTCAGTCAATGTTCTGCTACTTTAAATTTCCATAGATGCTCCCAGGTCTCAGTGATTACAAATCTTCCTTTCAGCTCATTTATGACCAAAGACTGTTGCAGCCATAGAGTTTTCATTACCTATACACTCAAAAAGTTGTATATACACACAAACCTGCCCCACCCCATTTGCCCAGTCATGTTAGAGCACCTCAGTGACTCAGTAGCTTTCCCAGCCTTGACTTTATGTATAATACAGATTTCAGCAATTCTTCCTTTCCTTTTTTTAGCACTGGAACAAACTGCAATGCTAGGGTTTATTTGTTTCTTTGTTTGTAACAGCCACAGCAGTACACAGCAATCTACTTTTAAAAATAGAGGTCTGTTTCTAAGGTGCTGCATAAATTAGATTGTAAGCATCTCCATGTTTGAAGACAAAGTACAAAGAACAGAGCAACAACACGTGAAACAAAATAATTTATCTGGCCAAGTGCTAAGCTGAATAGCATTAATGCCAGCAATACATCAAGAAATATTCAAAAGCAGTTTGCTGTTGCTCAAGTGTCACTTTCCTATCATGGTGAGGATCAATAAGTCTTCCAAATGGCTTGACAGCCACACAGAACAGATTAGCATGGAAGTTAGTTTCACTTGAAAGAAGACCACAGAAGATTAATTTGCACCAGGGACTCCTGTGCACCTTTACGTTTCAGAGCAAGAGCCTAAACATAGAATAGAGAGCAGAAAAGCACTCTCCTCCAGGGACTAGGAATTTTATTAAGTTAGAGAAACTTATTTGACACATAGTTAATGCTATTTGGCTGAGCGGTAACAGGTGCATAAATTAAACATGATGCAGCACTATTTTGATATGACAACAGTGATGCCAGTACCCAGACTACCTTGGTAATTTCCCTAGTCCTTCATTATTCCATCTCTCTTTGATTAGAGAGAGGTGTGCAATGTGTCCTGCTGGAGTCTCAGAGTGAAGTTAGAGTTAGAATACAATTGGTCAGCTTGGAAACTATCACTGACTTTTTATAGCTTATTTCTTGTCATAAGGGTTTTCTGTTGTTTGGGTTTGTTTAAAGCAAAACTAAATTATGAAAATTTTAAAAAGTTTAGGGTGTGTGACTCCAAGGGAAAGAAACAGAAACAAAAAACCTAAGCCTTTTGAAGGGCAAGTAGGCATTTGGTTCAAAAAAAGAAATAAACAGCAATAATCAAGACAAAATGCTTTATTTAACTGGGACCAACCTAGGAGGATATCTTAATTTCAAGATGTTATTTCAACTTTTTATCCCTGCTTCAGGTGAGGAATTTAGTTAAGTGATGGGGAGATGCATTAAAATTTGCAAAGCTGACCTGTGTCAATCTTCTCTACTTGTAATTGTCAGCACTTCACGGAAGAAATCATCTGTATGTCACTTTCTCTGTATGTCACTAAACTGATGATGGTTTCAGTCATTATTATGCAACTTGTGGTTCTAAAATTTTGCTCTCAATAAGAATACCAGAACATCAGTAATTCTCACACAGGAGAAAGTCAGGGGAGAATGGAGTTAATTCTCTATGGCCAGCTTTTCTATTCCCAGTTGAATTCCTCCGACTTTCATTCACCATTGAATCAGATCCTTCCAGCTACAGGGGCAATCTGAGACATTTAACAACTATCCCTACTTGAGCTTGGAAGACAATTACAGGCCATTTCTAACTTTCAGAGAAACAAAATCCTACCCTCCCCTTCCAACACAGGGTACTGGACAATAATATAAAGTTCTCAAACATCTAACCCTGAATTTTAGCATTCTGAAATCTTCCTCAGGACCCGTTCATGTTTCTTTTAGGACCTGATAGGAGGTTTAAATGGGCTCCACATAACACAGTATATGAACAAACACATAGTGCACGTAGGGTCTAAAACATTTGGGTTTGCTCTAACAAAGTCTTGTGCTGTAGCAGGACTTTGAGTGTCGATAATGAACTCAATTCCTCCAGGGTTCTCTGGGCAAGGAGTGTGTTGTGGGGAGGGAAACAGTAACAGCTGTGAAGTTTTTTTTTTCATTTTTACTGTAAACTAAACTTGTCACAAAAAAAGTGCTTTGTGTCTCCAGCATTCCCTTTTCCAGCAAGGTAGAAATAGAGACCAGGACATTCTGGTAGAGGAAAACTGACCAAAACCAAAGTCTGCAAAATGAAACATATAAAACATTGAAAATGAAGGGACGCCTTTCCATTACTACTATCCAGTAACAATCCAGAGTGAATAAAATATGACTAGTCTGGTAAGTAGAAAATTTCTCTTAGTAGTTCTACAAAACATCTTATAAAAATTCTAAATGTACAATGAAACTGGTGCCCAGTGCATCATTTAAAGGCAGACATCATCTTCTACAATACTGTTGTTTTGTCATGCTTTTTACTTGCTATAAATTCACCTTTTAAAGGGGAATAGTGCGAAAGAACCCAAAATATCTATGAGAAGAATATAAACACAAGTAGCCACGAGATCAGAGCAAACACATATGTAACTTCAAAAAGGCAGCATCTAGCACTTACAGGTCAAGCAGAAATTTCCTCCTTAATTTTTAAAGTTTCCTTAATTTGGGTACTTCTTTTTTTAAAAAAAACATAGGAAGAAAATATTTTTTTCATATCAGAATATTTTGAAACGGCTGGCATATATTCCTGCATTTCAGAAAATTAAGTTATTAATTTTGGAATGCATACTTTCATATTCCTAGGGTCACTTAGTTACATTAGAATACCTTGCCACATTTTGCTCTTTAATGGGAGGATCAACACTACCAAAAAGTCTACCTAATTCTAGAATGCATCAGACATTATTAGTCTGTATTCAGAAAGGCTAGAAATTGCAAATGTGAAAAAAAAAATAGAGAGAAATCTAGTCCTCTGAGTGGGCAAATATACCCTAGATCCAACCCCTTTCCCAGCTGTGAGATCTCCCTCTCACTGGCAGAGGAGCACTAAAGGAATCTGTGTTAAGAAGATACAATTTGTTACCTTCTGGGGAAAACAATGTTCCTTTATTTTAACATATGGCCATCAGATTTCGATTTTGGAAAATATACAGCAATTCAGTATATATAGTACTGGTGGGTAGTGTTTTAGTGCAGCTCTAGCATGTTAAGTATTTAAGTCATGTAGGTATCATCTTGCTTTTTCTATGTTTTCACAGCAGATTGTTTGTTATCAAACTCAAATTTTCCCAGAAGGCGGTTGTGAAGTGTACATACAGAAAACAACCATAAGCACAATAACAAATCCAGCAGACTTCAGTATGTGCTCTGCTGTCTCGCTTCACTTATGCACATATTGCCGATCAATACAGCCATTTACCTGCTATAAAGCTGATACTGTCAATTAATATTACAGACTCACAATTATGTGCATCAGCTAAGGAGCAGTCCTTCCCTTTCCCTCTACATAATTTGCCTCCTGGTGGTCTTGAACAAGAGGACACAGCACCATTTTCAGTTGGAAGACCTGATAAATCACATGAACTTCATGTGATTCATGCAATTTCATTAACCACGTGAAGCATGTTTACTATATTGCTAAATAATTCTCAGGTTCTCCATCTGCTGCTACGTCCTTCAGATAGACTCTGTCAGTTGGGGCTATTCCCCTGTATGGGCAAACCCAGACTGATGTATCTCAAAGATCTCTCTCCAACCCAGACCTTGCAAGGATAGTCACTCCCACCCTCCACCTGCAAACTAAAAGCTTTCTTCAGATTGTCCACCTTTGGGCTGAATGAGTCAAGCCATCTCATAACTACCATATTCATATGATATGTATATTTTCTTATAATACAAGCCTAGTTAGGCCTTTAATATAAAATCAGTAATACCACATTCCATACCTGCCATGTCCCCAAATATTACAATTTTTAACTAAGACTGTTAAAGCACCCTAAGAGACCTGGTTGTCTACATTCTCTTATGGGTGATGAACATTTTATAGTAGCTTTAAAAAATCTTATACATTAATGCAAGGAAAGGGACAACTGGCCACTGGACACTTCTACACCGCTGACTCATTGCCAGGACAACTGGCCGCCGACCACCAGGGGGAGCCCGTTCAGCACCACGGACAGAGCCGCCTTCAGCACCATGGTCAGCACCTGGGGCGCAGCGGCTCTGCTCTCAAGGCCCTGGTTTCTGCAAGGGAACGGTGTGCGTGCGGGGAGCGCCTGTGGGCATGTCACAGTGCCTGTAGCACGGGGGGGTAACTGCAAGGAAAAAGCAACTCAACCAAATGTGAGATATTTTCTAAAAGTAATGTTAAAAAAATGCAATTAAAAAACCATCAAAACACAGTTTTCAAAAGTGAAGTTCAGGGCTGCCACCTGAAATGAATTGTTTGTAATACGTTTGATTGAGTTACCTTTATCTCATTGTTAATTTTTCATTTCTCACATTTGAGTACTCACATCTTAATCTCCCTTTCACACTGGAACGAGGGTAACTCCAGGGGCCACAGCAGATGCAGTCAGAAAGCAAGGACAGATTCACATCCCTTGTTTGGAAAACTCATCAGAAACGTACAAACCACTTAAATAAGAATTGAGAACAGAGTATTTGCTGGTATGCAACATCCTTCCTGGGTTACTGAAAGGTTGTCATGCTCCTCTGTTTTTCCCCAAAGGCATACCACTGCTGAGGCAGCATGTCACAGCTGAAAAGCTTATGGTATTCCTTTTATTTCACTTAGAGACATGCTATGCAATGCAACAACCCTAACTGCAAAATACCATCACAGATCCCATCCATCGATCAAGCATATAGTGTTACTGGGCTACTTATAATTACAGCAGCCACAAAAAGGCTAAGAAACTGGGGGAGGGAAGAATATCCACGTATCTGTACTTTTTAGATCACACATATGGTGGATTAACTGTGTTTGGCATATGAACTTTTAGCAGAAGGTTGCATATTTCACACTTGCAGTTATGTTAAGCACACTTGTTTCTTATGCTTAGGGAAGAATTGTTTAGAAACCTTCTTCCTGATTAGGCAACCAGGCTGAGACGTAGGAAACCAGAGAGCTTGTATAGAAAACCTTATATCAAGAGCATTCAAGTTAAACATGGGTCATACACAAGCTAAGTATAAAGACCAACAACTGCAAAGCCAAATCTCTCCTTAGAGCCACAAGGTAAATCCTGAACTTGGCAGAAGTCAGTAACAAAACTCCTATTAGCCTCACTGATGCTTTAGATGTGTTTGTGCAAGGCCTAAGCTGATATATCCACAACACCCAACAGGGAATGTCCTACTGCTATTAGTAAATCCTAGCAAAGTTCTGCACAAAAGGCAGCACTTAGCCAACTCCACTATTTGGGGTAATAAAATAGAATAACTCAGATTATGAAAAGTAAACAAAACAACCAATACACCCCCCAAGACCACACACACTGAAAGCCCAAAACACAGATAACATTAGGTCTAAGATTATATGTAATACATTCACCTTTGAAAGTATCCATTTGATGCTGTCTGTAAAGAGTTGAGGAAGCATCAAGTGCAACCAGGCGAAGCAGACTTGATACATGCTGCGTTCCACAGCTAGCAACACCCCACTGCAGCTGGTGTTTCTGGGGAAAAGCTTCATGAATTCATAACATCAGAACTAACAGGCTGGTTGTATTAGACCCCATCTGCACTGTACAGCCATCTTATTTCACATGTCACCACAAAGAAGGACCTGTTTGGTTTCTGCCAGCATTGCTTCCCATGTGGGTAGCTGTTGCTGTATTGAAGTCCTCCCAGGGCAGGAGCAGGGAAAAGAAGGAGGCAAGATGAGAAGAATTTCAGATCCATGGGATAGGGATTACTGTGAGGAGTTGTGTGGCAAAAAATTGTACCAAACTCAAATCTGAACAGTGTGCCCTGTCCTGCAGATTAAAACAGAAGAACCCAAAACCTATCCACATCCCTGATCCTGAAGGTACCACTTACAAGGCCAAGACAAGTACAAAAAGCTTTGCTTCTTTCTTCCCATGACATTCAGTTTTGAGTTGGAACACCTGCAAGCTTGACCTGCCTCACCTACAGGTGCCCCATCCTCAAAAGCAGCTAGCCAGCTGGCAGGCAACCAGTGGGAGAAAAGATACAGCTTAAAGGAAGGGAAAAAATATCACAGACAAAAGCAGGAAAAGACTAGAAGGGAAAGAAGAAAAAAAAACCAAACAGTAGAAAGGGCAGAGAGCATAAAGATGTGGAAAACATCCATTTTTTTAATCATACCATACAGGTGCTGCAAGCACCACACAAATCGTTTTTACATTAAATGAGGGTTAAATCTTGAAAGCCCCGAAATATGTTTACTTAGACATATGAAACCAAACTTTTGCAAAGACCTCACTTTCCTTTAATACTGCCAGCCAATGGTTGCTATTACAGCATTTTAAAGCTTCGAAAAACTTGCACCCTCCCCTCACAGAAAGTCTTTAGATAAAACGCTGACAGATCTGGCATCAACCTTGTCTTCTCAAACACTCACTGCAGCCTACAATTAAAACCACTTCAGTGTCATGGAACATGTTTAGATGAAGCCCTGTCAATGATGAACTCCTTGCTCACAGAAGGACTTCCACCCTCCAGAAGAAACAAGCCAAGTGACAGTACTGCTCAATCACAAGAGCAGTACAGAAGCATGAATTCGATTGTCATGTTCTTCAAAAGCAGCACAGGAAAGAAGTTGATGAGGCTTTAAATAGTGCACACATATTTCAACAGCTTCTCCACAAAATATTATTAATAATCCCACTCAGACTATTAGAGAGGAAACTCCCCCTCACCCAGCAGCAGCAGCTGTCCTGAGAAGCAGCATGCACCACTACTACTTGGGAAGAAAAAACACATGCTCCTTTAGCCGTAAGAAAAAACAAGAAAAAAGAAAATTTATAATCCAAGTTAGATTTTTTTTCTTCTAAGCCCTTCTTAAGCACATTATATCAAATATAACCATTAAATCTCAATTGTCTCCAAATATTTTCAGAGAAAAAGGAGATCCACAGACAACCAAAGTTACATATTTTTACACTAATGAACAAATACATACTAGTAGTTATTTTTGTGTGATGGTACAAACTATGTATAAAAGAATCGTGTGGAGTCTGCACATGCTCACTTGCAAGTTTAGGAAACATTCATGAAGAGGAGGTCAAAAACATCTCATTTTTCAGTTAAACTGTGCAGTCTTTCAACTACTGCTGCTACAGCTGCAAAACCTGTGCTACAACTCAACAAAATGTAAAGGGTATGAGATTGATTTTAAGGATACAAAGCCATAGATACAGTCACTTGAAAAAGTAATCGAAGATAACGTGGGCTAATACAAAAGAAACATAAGGTTCTATTTTATGGGGAAAGAAAGGGACAAGTGCTTCTCCCTGTCCACATGCCTGCCTGCTTCCCAGAGCCGCAGGACCGAGAGTGTCTGCCACCAAGGCAGGCAGGGAAAGACAAGATCCCAGGAGGCTTGTCACCCACATCAGAAACTGTTAACCACTGCTTAGAAGCAGGATGACAGACCCACAGAAGGTCCTTCATTCAGTGCTGCAACCCTGTGACTTCTTGCAACATATTATGGCAAGGTTAAAGACCTAGTGAGACTGATACACAGTACTGTGGGACTAGACCTACCCATAATCATTATCTATGATACAATAGAGAGATAAATGTAAGCCTCCACTAATGGAATAGAAACACGTGAATGCAATGATTCTTCTCAGGTTAAATTTACATCCAAGTATCACTGACTATGGTAGTGAGGAATGAGGTTTACAAGCTTTATCGTAACATTAAAACCAGAGCCATGCTCTCCCATACGCCTTAAGCACGTATTGAACTGCAGCATCCCAAATCTGATTTGCTTACATGAACTCTACATCAGATTAGGAACGTCTTCAAGTCCTTGAACTGAACCGAATCCTAAATATCATTTGGAATACTTGACTCTTGCCTTCCTTCCACCCCCACCCCCTACCAACCCCCAAGAATATCCCCACATCTCTTAGAACAGGAAAATTATGTACTACAAAGCATAATGATCAATTGAATGAAAAATCTAGATATTTTCTTGTATGATGGAAAAGGTATATAAAGAAAGTATTGTGAGCACACCAGTTAAAAATTAGGTGGGGAGAAGCCTTAAAGAGCAGCAATGTAATGTAATCTTTAATGTGATTTTGTCAATAAATGAGTCTGTCACTAAAAGACAACTGAAAAAGTCTGTAAGGCTAGGCTACTAGGGCTGAAACATAAAAGACCACGGTTTTTTCATGTAGGTGTCTCATAACTGGTGCTGCAATAGTTTGTGTTCTGGCTTATCAAGGGTACATTTTCAGTAAATAGAAACAGTGTTATTTATGATTCAGCAGCATATAACACAGCTGAAAATAAATCCCCAAGATATATTTGGAGATAAAGGAGAACAAATGAGATTTCTCTGATAAACCAATTTTAACTACAATCTGAAAAAAATATATTAAATAAAGCTCATCAGTTCTATAGATTGATTTCTTTCACTTTCCTTGGAAACATCTGGGAGTGGCTAGTAGGAGTGACAGGTCACTGAACCCAACAGATCAGAAAGCTGGCCTAAATGCTCATTCATAAATCCCTGTAAAAGTGATTAGTTTTATCTAAGAGGTGAATCTTACCTTCATCCTCGCTCATATCCATGCAGCTTTAGATTACTGCAAACAAGAAATGTTTTGTGAGAGGCAAAGCCTAAATTGTATAGAATATTGTTGTCAAAATCTTTCATATGTTGTAAAGAGAAACCAAGTTTAGCTTTAAATAATTAATCAGATACTCAAAATAGCACTTCATATGAAATATTTAGTGGCTGCACAAGGCAACCATGACAAGTGCAGTGTTTAGTTGACTTTACAAACAGAAGCCATGATTCTCCTCTTTTCAGGCTTGCAAGTCAAACTTCAGTGAGTTCAACAGCTTCACAGGGATACAAAAATCAGATGAAATTCAGACAACACATCTGGTATAACCGGTCCCATGTAAATTAGGAATAATTATTCTTTCTACATTTACAATGATTCCCCCTCAAAACATATAATATTTTCCTTTTAGGTCAAATTGTACATTGATAAGCACCTGAAACTCCTGTCTATCATCTGGTAGGAGAAGAGCAAGAGCAAGTTCTTCAGTTATATGGGTTGGCATCTCACTAGTAAGGGATAACCACCAAGACACTGAAATACAGCATTTGAAAGTACACTTAAGTCTCATGTTAAATTCTGCAGCACCCTAAACAACAAGCTGTAATTTGACACAATTTGAAACCACCTATTTTGTATTATTTATTATGCTTTTAATATGAGCCCATATACACAAGGTCTCCTTAAATAGGTGGAGATTCTGGATCAAAACTACATCATTTATTATGATTTGCATTTCTGGATTACAGAAAAATAATAATCAAAGGCTAAAAGGAGACCTTCNCGCTAGCAGAAAGCAGAGTAAGTTTTATCTTGGGCAATTTAGGTCCTTCTTTTTTCTTTTTCCAATGCCAGAACTGCAGCAGGTGATAGGGCAGCTTTCTGGAAGCTCTAGTGCAGCTTTGATTTATCCCACCACGGATAAATGTAGCACGTACCAGAAAATCACAGCCTCTTCCCATCTACAAAATATTCTATGTGCAGCTAGCCTCTCCTTGCTAACCCAACTCCAAAGAGACAAGCTGCTGAATCTCATAGGTGCTGACTGCCACAAAGGCCCTTCAGAGCTCTCTGAATCCACCCGCCAGCCATCTCTAATCTGTGCAACAGGAACATTCTGGCACTTAGGAATATGAGGAGCCACTAAATACAAAATCACTTTGCACAGAACACCTCTCCCTAACCTGTTCTGAGCACTTGATCTGGTACACAGACTATTTCTGCTTATCCTTCCATATTTTTTCAGTGCCCTACTAGCCTGTAACATTTTAAGTGTATATCTGCTTCTTACATACATGCAAAGTCTGTAATTTGATGTGCACTTTGCTGAACAATCAATATAAATTCAGTCACCCAGGAAAAGTTCCTGAATATATCCTTCTAATTATGCACTAGACTGCAATTGAGTGCTACTCCGACATTAATACTGAGAGTAATCCTTTCCATGGCAGCAAATGGTGTAATCACAGACCCTGAAAGCACTAAATGCAGGCAATACCTAAGCATAACCTATGCATAAGTGTTCAAATGATAAAAAAATAAAAGACTATACATTCTACAAGTGTAGAACTGTATGTTATTGAAGTATCGACTAAATATTTCAAACAATTAATCACTACAAAGAGTGTCTGGAGTCATTCATCTGTCTTTCCTAACAAGTGTAAATATTTATTCACTCTTCAGGAAAAGCAGCACTGTATGAATAATTGATTTTTTTAAACAATCATTATGATGTCCAAATTAATGTAATTAAATTTCCTTTTCACAAGACATACTACCAGTAAATGAATCCTAAAAGGAATGAGAAAAGACGGACACTAACATCAAATCTTAATTGGCATTATAACCTCAGAAAGACACAGTGAACTATAAAATTCTCCATCACTAGGCCAGAGATACATATTGCTTATAAATCCCTTCTTCTTTCACCTATCCCTTATCATAAGTAGATGTTATGGTCTGTTAGAGTCCACATACAAATTACACAAAATAAAGGCAAACAAAAATTTTGTCGGCTAAATCCTATTACAACTGGTGCCAGTGGCAAGACTCCCATGGACTTCAAAGGCAGCAGGATTTGGTGGGGGTTAAGCATTCCAAATGGCACTCAAACAACAGATGGATGTTTGCTGTAGTTCAAAGGCATGAGACATAGCTTATGCCTTATGTTAAAATCTTATCCTCGCTCATAAAATTATGGAAAGACCACTACTTCTACAAGTAGGGGACAGGCTAACAAAAGTACCTTGCGCAAGCCACCATCCACCTGCTCTGAAACTGTGGTGAAAGTCAGCTTACTGGGATGAGGAAGAAAAACAGTGAAAGGCAGCTGTATGTGATCAGAAATTGCCTACACTCAACAGCAATCCAGCTGTCCACTGCAGATGCTGGGGACCAGGGATGCATCCTTCCATCCAATATTTTGGTCCACTACAGCCATGAACTTATGCTCAGCATTTCACTCATGCTACAAAAAGATGTGCGCATTCTCACACCAAGTGGTTGCTTGACCTTAGTTTATCATTAAAAGACTTGCTTTTATTTTGTAATTGATATGACCTGTCCTAATCTACAAAAATCTACTATGAGGATCTACATATTAATGAAAATTTGATGAACAAGCACATTAATATTCAACTAAAATGGGAAATCCAGACATTTAAGAGAAAACAACCACTTCTTACTGCTTGTTTAATCTTCTGGCACCTCTCCAATTTATCCCATCTTGCTGGCTTTCCTACACACCCCAAAAACATTGTTCATGGGTTTGTTTTCTGTTTTCTCCAAGCAGTACTTTTATACAATCATGTCCATTCAAAATGGAAAACTTAGGATACCACGCATCCTGTAGAAAGCAGTGTCATCACATTTCTAGGACTGCCAAAAATTTTGTACCAAACCCAGGAAATCCCCTAGCAAAGAGGAAGGGTTTCATAGCCTTAGGAGTGGGTTAAGCACACTCAACTGAGAGTAATATTGTAGTATTAAAGGACCTGGTAAAGATTTGGAAAATACATTTACATCAAACCCAGCCAACTTATCACCACCCATGGGCAGAGTATCCAGGTGCTGGACTACACAGGCTACAGGCACAGAGGCATCTGTGCTGGCTCCAGGCAGAGCTAGCTTGGACTCCACACCTGAATAACCAGGCTCATATGGCAGGTGTCCAACTGGATTCGGTGAATATCAGCTCGCCGATGTCTCATCTCCATTACACTTTTACTGTGCAATTTTTATAATGCGATTTGCATACTTTGCATTATCCATATTTGTTTTTCAAAGCCACCCAGTGTCATCATCCCCTGTTCTGCCTCCAGCCACCACAAGTAACAAGGAATCTGTTGCATAAATGAAGTGGCATTTACAAAGGGGTGGGGGTGGGATTGGAGAAAGCTCAGTAACATCTCCATGAAACAAAAATAATTCATCGCAATTGAGAGAACCATTCAGTAAGTATAACATCAACTCCAAGCAGTTCTTTGCTCTGATATTCACATCAACGTTGCTGTATTCTCTTTTGTAAGTCCATTCTCATATTCCCAATGCATGGAAACCAGTTCAAAGATACTCCAGGCTTCCAAAGAGTAGCCCAAACTGTTTCAGAGTTACCATTCAGCACCTTGCCAGAAAAAGAAAACAAAAAGGCCCTTTTGTTTTGGGTGCCTCTGACTGAGAAATGACTTTGCTTTACAAGACTCTATTTCACATTCTCTCTGAGCATGCACAGTTTGGAAGCAAAGAGCTCTAAAAATGAGAGAGCTATTAAAGGCTCTTTGGCAAACTGACAGATTCTATGCAAGCAGCCCTGACAGCAAAACATTTTGCCAGCAGTTTGATTATTACACCTTAGAATTGAGGGCTAATGCAAGATTTCATTCACAAATAGTTACTCTAGACATTTTTCAAAACGTAAATTCAAGATGAGTATCAGAGGTTTACCATGCAATAATTTTCCTGTCCTTGTATGTAAATTAAATCCGAGACAAGCTGTCAAATGAGGTCTCTTTTAAGATGCAGTGAAACCATTGTTACCCTAAAGTTCATACCCTTGTGCTTAATATAACATGGATCTCTGCCACCTTTTGCCCCAGAAGCTGTCCCACACCTCAGCTGAATCCACTCTGGCCAAAAAAACCAAACCAAACAAGCAAACAGGCATGTTATAGCAGTTTAAGTTATCCTGTAACACTGAGTGGTGGTGAAAGACAGCAGTGAGAGAGTTCTCATAGTTCCCACATAATATTCCACTACTGCCCCTGCAAGAAAAGTCAAATGTAAGGCTGTGTAAATAACACATTTCTTGGCTTGGCCATTGGAAAAAAAACCCAAACATGAATGCACAAACCCTCACAATGCTTTTGTTTGTATTCAGATCAAATTAAAGGTTCTACCAGCTCCAAAATTAAATACCCAAGTTTGAGCACTTAGAAGGAAAGGAAGGATGCACATAAATACAAAAGTAGAAAGCAGCTGTTGCCCCTTTTCATCCAGTATCCTACTGTGCAGAGCATTTCCTTAGTCCAAGGTAAAATAAACCCATTACATACCAGGAGAAAAGCTCACTGCTGGCCTATCAGCTTTTCTAGGGTGACATAAAACTTCAGACAGAATTCCTAATTTTGCCATTATACATGCGCTAGAGAAGATGTGTGAATCAAAACCTTCATCCTCTCAGACAATACAAACACGTGCTGTCTTGCTTGATAAATATCTCCATTTTCAGTGTGACAGAGCTGCAAAACAGGAAAGAAAACTCCAGCTAATAATATGCCCTCCTTGCAGCAGCAAAAGTCAGAATACTGACATGGATTTAGACCTTTCAATCAGAAAAAGCATTTCAGCTAGTGTCTTCTATAACTCGGAAGTAGGAAATATTCTCGTCATCCCAATATGGGTTGCAGGGGAAAAAACCCAACCAACTCCACAACGCAAAAAACTCATAATTCCACTACCCAATTTTTTTCTGAGTCAAAATTATTAAATAATTTCAGTATGAATTTGCAAGTAACACACAAATCTTCCACCAAATATTCAATATGAATTTATTTTGCACCTATCTAGTCAATAGAAGCAGTATATTTCCCTCTTCCCTTTCTTCTCAGCAGTTGGAGAACAGACAGCAGGATATTTCGCTTCAACTTACTATGACGTAATTATTATTTTAAAATAAGTCTTCTGGTTCACGGATGAAGATGGGAAGTTACAGATCTACAAACTCCATAACACCAAAACTACATTCTTAATGTTTATTCATAGAATGCAAACTGGAAAGGAGACTTGCAAGAGCAAATGAGAATGCTAAGTTTGATACTGAAATTTCTGCAGAGGGACTAAAGAAGCAACTTAAAGGCAAAACTGAGCAAAGAAATTTCCATCCATCAATGGCAAGGCCAAATAGCAAGGCAAAGAAGAGAGTAAAGGTTACTCTCTTTAATGGCTTTACAGAGATACAGTCCTTTTCCTATGTTCACTTCCTCTTCTGTCTTCAGTAAATGACTATTATAGTGCTCAAACTTCCACATATCTACTCAGCATTTTTTACTCCGCACTAGAAAAAAAAAAATAAATATCTCAGTGCCAGGCAGCCATTTACACTTGCAATACAATGAAGTCAGTCATATTTTCCTATTCATTCCCTCATCTACAATTATTCAAGTACTAAAATATCATTCAATGAGAACCAATTTCTGCATAATTAAAACTGAATCCACTTGCAATATTTCCACTATTTCTTTCTTCCAAGCCACCTGAGAAATGGAAGGATAACTAGCATGACCAATACCAAGAGCTTCTATCATCACAGATGAAAGCAAGGTATAAAATTCATCTTTATACAAAGGCTGTAAATCCTCCATATATCACAGGTACAAGCATCGAGTAGTAGTGATGGTATAAAACACAGAAGTGTAAAAACGGTCTATATTAACTGCTCAGTATCATCTGGCCATGCTAGAGCGTGCATTGTTCTGTGCATGAAGGAAAATTGGAAATTGTGTCTGCATTGAATAATTTATTTCCTCTTCAGAAACTCATATTTGACCTCATGAACTCTGTTCTCTGGAGCACTATACTAGCAAGTCCTCCCTTCTCAAATCCCACCCCCAGTGGGAATGAAAGGTACATGGTCTAACAGAAAGCTGTCTGAAAAGTGGAAAGTCTTCATGTATTTGAGGTGAAGCTGTGTGCTTCAGGCCATCCTAACCACCACAGAATATCATGAAATCTAAAAAATAAGTTTTGGAAAGATGAAGAAAACTGTTCATTATACTGTTCTAGACTTTGATTTTGTTTCGTTTGTCCTGTCCCTTCATAGCATACATGAGAAATACTGGAACAGAGCAGGCTGTCCTGATAAGGGCCAACACAGATGTATGAAATATAACATATTGAGAGGACAAACCAGGAAATGATAGGACTTAATGAGTTGCAAAAGGGCTTATACTGCCAGTGGTCAGATTCAGCATCGCAGTGATCAGGAAAAATATGTTCAGCTCTCTGCTCAACAGCAGTCAGACATGTGAAAAAAATCCCAGAGGATCTGAGAAAAAACAAGGTCCATCAAAACTAATGAGAATACTGTGCCTGACAGTTAATGGGAACAATTCTGTAGCACCATCCACCCTTTTGGGCTTTATTCATGAGCTGAAAGTGAACAATCTGGGTCCCTGAGCAATAATTACCTGTTTGTGATGTGCTGTGTACAACTTGCTTAGAAGGGGAGGGGATGCTTAGCTGGAAAGAAGAAGATAGTGTGAATAGAAAAATCTCCCTATTTCTTCCATTACAGTAACAATTTCAAGCTGAAATCGGATTCTTTTAAAAATTAAACTTTTTTTTTTTTTAATTTCAAATTTTAAAACCCCAAATAACAATGAAATTGGCTACCACAGCTATGACAGATAGTATTTTAAGCACTAGGTTATTATTTTGGTGACATTTGTGAAAGTCCCTTCCACAAAATGAGACTGTACAGCACTGGATAGACATACCCTCCTCCCGTTAGGAACAGTGTTTCATACACCTTTGTATTATAGAAGACCCATACCTATGTTCATTTTCAGGTTTTCTTCAGCATATTAATATAAAAATGAGATATTACTTATCCTGAACCACCTGCTTGTCTTGGATCCATTTCCGCAGAGTTATTTGGCCAGAACACACTTGTATAACAAGAGGCAGCTATCCTCAGTAGAGGGACACCCTGCCCCTGGAAACATGACACGAAGCAGTATGCCTGCAGTTCTGGACGTGTGAAAACCACATGGTGCCTCAGGAACCCTTGCAATGTTTCTGACCTTAGCCGTTGCACCAAAAGGCGCAGCATCAGAAGCAACATGAAAAGAGTTCATGCAGTTGCAGTGCTTAAACAGGTTGTCCCCTTATTTATCCCTGCACAGCCTCGCAACAGCGAAACACGTGCCCCTGCAGCCACAAAGACCAGCTATTGTAATTCTCTCCATATTGAGTTTCCCTGCAGGGTTTTCCTGCCTTGTGCGGTTAGCAAGGCATGCAGCAGCGCATCGGCCACCGGGACAAAGCCACAGTGATCACATTACAGCACCCAGCACTGTGCCCCATGCTCAGGGCAAAAGCAAGCCTTCAGAAGAAAGGCATTGTACACATTTGTTCACTGCTGGTCACAGAGTTACAATTTTTAACAGTACCTCTGTGTTCGAACCAACACAAAGGAACGACAAGTAGGTTTTCCTCCAGGTAAACACCTCCTCTGTAAGAAGCTCTGTGTGCCTTGGCAGGTCACAGCTGCCCTACACACAACTCCTGTATGCTCAGCCAGGCCCTCCTCTGGGTCTACAAACAGTTTTGTCTTTCAGAGGGATTAACTTTAACCACTGCTTTTTTCCAAGGAGACCTTCAGAACTGTACCACATATCCCATCAGTCGCACACACTAGTAAAACCCTTCTTGCATTGCTTATGCATCCTCTGTCCTCTCCAGGATCCTGTCTTCAGAAATTGGGTAGAGCAAATCTATAGGCATATTTCAACATGACTTACTTTCCCTACCTGAAAAAAACCAGTATGTAAATAGGTATCAGACCCAACCATGTCATAATCACCATTACTTCTGGATTTATTGTGATTAGTTAATTCAAGTGGGTTCAACACTGATGCAATTAGCAGCCAACTCACACAGCAGTGAGTGCATTATCAGCACACAGAAACTAACAGGTAAAAACTGTCAATGCAGCACCCCTTCACTTCTCTGCAGGTCTCCAGCTGGAGTGTTTCACAGGAAAACATTGAATACAGCTCTGAGGGCTCATCTAGATGAAGAAATCTGCTTCCACAGGCCTCACACAAAAGCCCCAGCTTGGAGACCATCCCAACAGCTAAACCTTCCAGCAATCTCTGCAGTGCTCACTAGCTCTGTTTAGAGTAACAAACGCAACCCATAGTAGTACATCAAAGCAACTGACACTGAAGATGATAAATCTATCTATAGCTGGAGTATTTTACTTGAAACTACATTTTGCCTCGTTTCCTAGACAGGTGATCCCAATGCAGAAATGGTACCAAATTGTTGAAAGGAATCATCAATGCTTTCTGTTCCCATTACAGGCTGAACCACACTTGGAAAGAAGTTTCCTGTACAGCCCTCTGTCAAGAAATCGTGCTTGTACATGCCAAAACCACTTTGTGAACCAAACCAATAAGCAGTATAAGTGGGGATAAGGAGTGGATTCAGTTCAAAATTGTACTGCAGCTCCAAACAAAAAAAAAACAAAAAAAAATCCAAGAAAAAAATGAACAAAAAAAGCAATCTCAGCCACTACAACCATTTTGAAACATCTTTTAGGGTAAGCCCAAGTTCTGCTAACAGTCTGGGTTGGGGAACCACAAACTTTGCCAAATGACAGCCAAGCGGTAGTGCTACTGGATGCCGCCCTTCTGGACCACTGCTACCTTCCTTTCAGAGACAGATGCCTGAAAGAGAATCATTACACCTTCTCTCTTCAGCTTCAGTTCAATAATTACAGGTCTAAGAGCTGTTCAGGTGTTGGCTGCCCAAACAAAGGACTTGCATACTGTGGGAACAGATAAAGATCCCATAGTATATATAGGGAAGTGGCTGGGCAAAGTGATGTGGGTTGCTCCTCCCCTGGGAAAAGCCAAACCCATTCTCAGGATTGGCTTCTGTCAATGACCCAGGTGCACTTGGTGGAAAGCACAGAAGGATGGAGAAATCCAGTGTGCACCTCAAGGAAGTATAGTCTCGAGAGAAAATAACCCATTATTTGAGTTGAATATTACAGGAAGTACTGTAGCAGGAAACACTTGAAACACCAGAGGATCAGCCTCACAAGGAACAGGGCAAGCATCATGAAGACCCAACACAAGCTGTTCTTGGCAGTCAACAATTCAACATGCTGCCTCTCCTGCCTTGAGTGCCCACCCTGACAGATGAAGTGAAAGTCATCGACTGTTTTTACGAACATATGAGAGGGCGCTGTGGAATGTGGAAATGACATCTCTGTGTGTGTCAAGGAACAGGATAGTGGTTAATAAGGATATATAAACCTGACTGTTGGATGTAAAGTTGTGTAGTATAAGTTCTAAGTGTTGGTGAGAGGGAACTTCAGGTGTAAGAAATAAATAGAATGGAAAGAAAAAAGGTATGGGATAGAAAGATCAAATGTTGCAATGCAGTTTGAGTTAGCACAGGAAGTGGAAAAGCACAAGTAGGATATAGAAATGAAACCATATATGAATAGGACACTCAGAGGATAGTTAGATGTATCAGTTAACATAGAACTAGACCATGATGCAAATAGTGTGGAATAAAGGGTGCTGTGCTTTGTATTTGTGGCTAAAACAGTGTTAATAACACACCGATGTTTTGGCTGTTGCTGAACAGTGCTTGCACAGCAGCAAGGCTTTATATCTTTCCTGTCATATGCACCCCCAATCCCAGTGAGTAGACTGGGGTAGGCAAGAGGCTGGGAGAAGACACAGCCAGGACAACTGACCAGAATTGATCAAAGGGATTTTCCATAGGGTATGATGTCATGCTTAGCAATAAAAGCTCGTGGAAAGGAGGAGGAAGGGGGGACACATTCATAGTTACAGTAAGTAGTTATGGTAAGTGTTCTTTATGCATAGAATAGAATCATAGAATCATTATGGTTGGAAGGGACCTCCAGGATCATCAAGTCCAACCTTCATCCCATCATATTCCTAACCATTAGACCATTAGATCATGGCCTCATGCTGAAGCCTTGCTTCCCATGAAATGGCTGGACATCTGCGTGGCAATGGGATTTAGTGGATGAATTACTCCTCTTGTTTCATTTGCATGTACAGATTTTGAGTTCTCTATTAAATTGCCATTATCTTAATCCACGAGTCTTCTTGCCTTCCTTCTATTTAATTCTCATTCTTCAGGAATGGAGAGTGAGAAAGTAAGTGGCTTGGTGACTGATACCAATCCACCACGCCTATATCACTCTATGTAAACTAGAAACACAAAGACAGTAAAGGGTACATGTCAAAGACCAACAAGTTCCACCAGTAAAGATATTTTTTAAAAAACCACTCTCATCCTGAAGTAAACAGCATGTTACTCTTTTCCAATCATATAACAAAAGAACACTAGAGACAACAGGTATGAAACAGGTATGCACAAGTATATGTGGAATAAAGCAACAGTACTAGCTACTTTTCCTGACCAGCACTTTGCATGAAACTTGCTCCCTCAAAATCCAGAGCTGAAAAAGCAGTTTGAAAGCAAGGGCTCTGGACTTCACCCATGTCCCTGACTGGTCCTTCTGCACAGGCCCCCATGGTGCATCCAGGATGGAGAAGATGAAGGCCTGGTGTGCTTGTAGGACATTAGGAGGGCTGTGCATGGTCACTGGCTGGGCTTGGTGCCGCTGCAGTGCCTGCGCTGGCTGACAGTCCCCTCATATCTTCTATCCTGCTGCTGTCGCTCTGCTCAGCCCTGCTCCAGAAGGTGCTGCCCCACATCCCCATGTGCACACACCTACACACGTGCACCAATGTGAACTATGCTAAACTCAGGCTGCAAGTCTGAAACAGCTGTTAGGCATCAGACCAAAATCCTTAGGGTCAAACACCACTGAATTTCTGATTTCACTGAGAATGGTTTGCATGGCTGTTTCCAAAACCTGTGATATTTACTTTAGTCCATGATGATTTCTAGTCTTTCCATCCAAATAACAAAAGCAAATACAAAGTATTGTGCCAAAATTCACATCTCTTATTAGTGTAAATTCACTTATTATAGAAGTTTAATCCAACTAGCATAATTGTAATCAGATTTTAAAAGTGACCTTTAAATTTTCCTTGAAAATGGTTAAACAGCAACTCTACAAATTCATCATCACAGGAGATGAGATGCAAATAGATGAGGAATTCAGATTCATGTGTTTTGTTTATCTACCATCCATCTGTTAGACATTCGTAGCACGATCCAATAGCCTATAAAAACAAATCTTGATCAGGTAATATAAACAAAACAGTCCGATTTCTAATAATTAATATGCAGGGATTTTTTGCATAAAGTCACATCACTAGATTAGTGCAGTTCCCCTAATGGAAGTAAGTTTCCTCATAGACTGAAGTTTTTAAAAGACCTTTAGGTCAGCAAAAGAGCGCTTAAATAAAAAATAACATGAATCAGTACCTTCATTAGCTACACACAGTATAGCTTTCTGATCCAAACTGTCAAAAAGCCTCGTACTGTGGGACACAGACAACTTAGACTTGTAAATGATCCGGTGCACACACACATTTTTTGAATTCATTGGAGGATACAAGACTCATCAGTAGGTAATGTTTCAAAAACCAATTTCAAAAACCAAATTTGAAGATGATCTGGGAAAAGATTGTCCCATAATAGTTACTATCCTTACTAAACATGATTCTTTAAAAATGTGGCAATTGTGGTAACACATTGAACAATGGATCCCTGGCTGTCTCCTCCTCCCCCTCTCCCAAGCATCAAATATTGAGGAGAAGCTTTTGTCTAAATTGCTCAATTACTGCCGAGTTGTTTACTGACCTCTTAAATTTTATATTACAACATGCTGCTGTGGTAAAACTGTGAGCACAGACAGAATAGCTGCCTTAAAAATCTTCTTCCCCCCTCTCTCGTTGTATAAGGAGCACAATTCACCGGAAAAAGACCTCAATTCTGTACTTTTAAGATGAGGAACAGTTACAATGGGCTATAAATTAATTATAACGAGGCACAGTGCCTTCCATTTGAAAGGTAGCGGCCTTCAAGTACATCAGCCCGCCAATTACAGTTGCAGAAAACATTCAAGACTGAGATGTGAGAGAGTCTGAAACAAAGAGGGAATCAGAAGACCTCACCGACCCATTGGCACCTCTGCAGCAGGGGCAGTGTGCACACTCGGGAATAACAACAGAAAGGGCAGGAGGGTCAGAACAACCTGTTGCTGTTTTTTTCTCTTAGAAGAAGAATATGCCCTAATGAAGACAGAAATGCCTTTTATTGTAGGTGAAGCCTGCCTACTTCTCATATATGCTTACAAATGCTCGGACCAGAATTCCCTTCAGTGGAGTGCCTCCTTGCTGTCGAACTAGATCAGCTCATAGTACCACATCCCAGAGCGGAAAGATCCAGCCTGAAGAGCATGAGTTATTACACTTAAAAACTTGTTGCTTATTACTATTATTATTTTAAATCAAAGGACTTGGTGTGATCTGTGCTTTGTATACAGGAGGAATTATTTAACACACTTGGCAGTAGACCTGGACCCAGGCTAGTCAGCTTCACCTTAGTCCCTGGGAATGTGATACAGCAACTTATTTTGGAAACCATTTTCAAGCACATGAAGGACAAGAAGGTTGTCAGGAGTAGACAGCAAAAATTTACAAAGGGGAAATCATGCTTAACTAAACTCATCGCCTTCTACAATGAGGTGATCAGTTTGGTGGATTTCATTAGAGCAGTAGATGTTGTTTACCTTGACCTTAATAAGGCTTTTGACACTGCCTTCTATAACATTCTCAGACAAGCTGACAAAGTACAAGTTCGGTAAGTACGCAGTGAGGTAGACTGGAAATTGGCTAAGCTGCCAGGCCCAGGTAGTTATGAAGAATAGCACAAAGTCCAGCTGGTGGCAAGTCACTCATGGTGTACCCCAGGGGTTTATACTGGGGCAAATACTGTTAACACCTTCTTTAATAGCCTGGATAACAAAACTGAGTGAACACTCAATAAGTTTGTAGACAATATGAAACTGGAAGGAGTGACTGATACACCAGATGGGTGTACTGCCATTCAGCAGGACCTGACCAGGCTGGAGAAATGGAGAGAGAGGAATCTCAATAACATCAGCAAGGGGAGGTATAAAGCCCTGGCTCTGGGGAGGAATAACCCCAAACACCAGTACATGTTGGGGATCAAGTGGTTGGAAAACAGCTTTGCAGAAGACAATGTTGGGGTCCTGGTGGACCACAAGCTGACCATGAGCCAGTAGTGTACCCTCATAGCAAAGAAGTCCAAGAGCATCCTGGCCTGCTTTAAGAGCATTGTCAACAGGTCCTTGGCAACCTGCTCTAGCTGACCTTGCTTTAGCAGGGGGGGTTGGACCAGATGATGTCAAGAGATTCCTTTCAGTCTCAACCATTCTGTGAGGTTCTGTATGAGTGGCGGTCTAAGTATCATCAGCATAAGTCTGCTAAACATATCATAAGATAGATCTAGAGGTTTTTTTCAGCGATTAGGGCCAGACTGGGAAAATAAGAGAACTCTATGGACATCTTATTAAATGCACATTAAATACATTAAATTTTGAAGCAAGTCACAGGAGTTACCTGCAATGAGCACCACAGTTCAGATCACATTGAGGCTAATTCCTTGCTCAGTTCTGGAACAAACCAGAGTTTGTTTTGTTTAATGTTTAATCACTGGAGTCACAACATCACAGAAGCAGAATCAAGATTGATATATCCCTTTCCAGAAATATTTCCAAATAATTTATCTCTAACAGCAAAATACTGCAGCATCTGCACTATTCATTTCCTTCTTCATAATCTAATGTTGGTTTGTCTTATATTCTGCAAGCACCCAAGCTGTAATTCATCAAACAGTTTGTACTAATACATCGTTATACTCCCTAAAATGAGCTGAAATATCTTTTCTGGAAAATGTGATGTTTAGAAACTGTTAAGAAACTGATATTTTTCTCCCTGTTTGAGATGGAAACAAATACTCTGTTCACCAGTGAGAATGTTATTGTGGGGACATAAAACACCTGACACCACATATCTGCTAGAGGGGAGGTAAGGAGAGGAAGATACATCCCTACTGTAACTTGTAATCCCACTGAACTCCAATCTAGGCTTTGTGCTCAGAGCTGAGGGCAGCTATCAGGCTGTTACTCTAGGGCTAAGTCCTTCAAGAAGGATGAAGAAGTAAAAGGGGGGGGGGAATGTGAAAGCCAGGCTACTTTTTTCTTTGCTGTTTGTGTGAGGAACATAACACTTCTTTCACTCCACAGGTTATACCAAGTTTACTAGAGAAGTTGTTGACTACTATAGTTTAAAGGAGTCAAAAATGTATGCAGAAATCACAGTATGAAACCTATTTTCCCTGCAGCCTATTTTTAAATTGCTGTTAAGCTTACCTAATTTTCTAAGAAATGACGGTATGTCCAAGTGACATAGATCAGATGGCTCTGATCTCTGCAGGTGCAGCAGTGCTGCACATCTGACTGGAGAATATACAGCTACTGCCAGGGAGAGAAGGGAAGAGTCTGTGTGGTGGTATGGATCTACAAATTCCCCAAATAAAGTAAACTATGAATAAAATCACTTGCTTTGTGAACAGCAGCACTCCACACAGCATCTGGCCTCAAAAAAACGCATTAGGAAAAGGCAAAGATGTACTGTGGAATTATTCATTTTACTAAGGGAACACTGATGAGAAATTCAATTTAGGTTAACCTTGTATGTGGTTTCAGCAATATTTGCATTATTCCCTTACAAAATAGTAAGGGAGCATGGCTTTAAAGCTTCCTGAAATGGGGATTACTAATAAAATAAAAATTCTCCTTGGAAAATTTTCAGTGAGTATGTTGTTTCTTGACTATAAAGGCAGAAGAGAGGAGGAAAGCAAGAAAATGAGGACAACTGTTTAGCTTGTCTATAGGAACCAAAACATTGTAATAAAGCATCATCTGTTGATCTGAAGATGCAGGATGAAAAGAAGTCTTTTGATCTTCAATTTAAAAAAAGCTAGCAGACACTATCACATCTACTAGAGACTTATTTTTAGCAGATCCTGGTTTTTAGGAAGATGTTTAAATTAAATGAAAGATATGCGTGTGTTTCCAAGATATAACACACCAAATTCTTCATCCCTACTGCCTTAAAAAATCACATCATCTCTGTAGGAGTATTAATGGAAGAGAAAAAACCCCACCACTTAAAAATTCCTTAAACTAGCACTAGACTGTTTCCTCTCCCTAAAATGTCATAATTTATAGAAAGGTGATTCACTCAAGGAATCACATGCATTGCATCATACAGATTAATGGACTAAAAATAATAAGTTACTGTGTGCATGTGATAGAGAAAAGATGTGCTGTGCACAAATGCAGAACTGATCTTGCAGGGGGTGAGGAGGAGACAGATTTTAAACAGTGCAGGATGGAACAAATTCTAAGCTTAAACCAAAGTCAATAATAAGGTATACTACCAAGTACAAGACATGATTGAAAGAGCATATGGATTCTAGATCTCATCCTGGACAAGTATCAAAATTGGTATTGAACAGCAAAGGCTGTATTGAATCCCCTGATGAAACCATAAAAAAAAGGGGGGATTCTATTACACCCTCAGTTTTGCATGCATGAATCTAGAGTAACAGCTGACAGTGATGTTATTTTGTACATCAGAGTCTTAATGGGAGCAGAATGGGAAAACACAGAATGTGAGGACCTTCATGTACCTTTGATAGATTTTGTAGTTAAAAGGTGCTTTATTACAAGGCTGTGAATGGACAGACAGGAACAGCTATTTCACAGTCTTAGAAGATTTAATAGCTATGTGCTAACACTTGTTACATTTATCTCGGAAGATGCTCAGGAAATATATTATAGTAATGCCAGAAGGGAAGTGAGAAAAGATTAAAATTGTTTTTCTGGTACTTCAGAATGGGAACAAAAAGAGAAATATGAACTGTCTATTGGGGCCCTGAAGTATACTATATAGCATCTGTTAAAAACAAAAAAGCCCCAGAACACCCACCCTGTCATCCCCAAATGCAACTTCCTCATATGCATTGTAAGAATTGCTCAGTTATCTAAGGCTGTAATGAATCTACTTGTTTCTCCTATGTCTTGTTCCAGGGTCTTTTGGGAAATCCATAGTAAATTAAACAGGTTCACTAATCTTCCAAGTTGCTCATTGAAAAGGCAAATATTATGGTAAGGTAGATGAAACTTACATCTTGAAAAAAAAATTTTCATATTTATTTATCATAAAATGGAGAATGTTGAGGGTTCTCATTCCCCGAGTGGAAGGAAACTGTCAATGGTTAGTTTGAGAAAAGACTCAAGACTGTCTCTTTGGACCAAATGAACAGAAAGGCTGTTCTAATACAAGGTCTCCTTTGCCTGAAGTCTGCTGGCTGGCACTGAGCTAGTCATTAACAGAATCTAAACAACATTAGAATCACATGGATGTCTTTCAGGAACACAGGATAAACACTTTTCAATAAGTTTTGAAATTTCCACTTAGAATCATTTTTATTGATATACCACAGCATTTAGAAGTCCTTATCGTAGGCCAGGACCCCATCATATTTGATGTCGTACAAACATGAAACAAGATGAAGCCAAAACTTCACAGTCATCTTTTGTAGCAGAAAGAGCTTTACACTTGCAATTTTAAGAGCAAAAGGTGGCTCTTGGTGCTATATTAAAGCAACAGAAGTATCAGTGCTTACCTTCCTCCTATCAAAGCAACACTAATTTGTTTCTCTTCAGCCCAGACTGCCATTTAGGTAGCATTCCTCAAAATCAGGTTTTCAAAGTACAACCGATAGGAGACCAGACCATAAAACTTAGAGGGACTTTTCATACAACAACATTTATGAACTAAAAATATCAAGATCACCAAGACCTGGTATTGATAGTAAAGATCTCTTCTACACAAAGAAGGGCGTGCTGTGTTTAATGCAACAGAAATCTGGTACTAACATTTCCCTGTCTGGTATGTGTATTTTTCCCTTATACCACTTTTTCTTGTGCACTGACAAGAAAGGAGAACTATGGTTCCTGCAGTGATGGTCATGAAGCCTCCAAAGGAGCACAGAAGCATCACAGTTTTTGGTTTGTGAACGTATGGCTTTGGCTGATGCTGGCAAGAACACGTGCAGATTGTGAACCTCCAGAAAACACATTTGACCTGTACTAACACCAATGTATGCACCAGCTGAGGGTTTCCATAGCTCAGAATTTCACGTATATACATTATAATGCATCGGCCTTCAGAAGTTTGAAGTGAGGTTTTTTATTGTCTTCAAAGTTGGAGAATATTTTGAATTTATATGAACACTTCAGCAATGTGTCACACAGAACTGGACAAATTTTTCACAGAAAGCTACAGAACAGCTGCAAAGTGTAGTCTTGCATGGTACCGGGAAACAGGAGAAGTCTGGAGAATACTTTGTTCATACCTCTAACATAAGAAATTGTAAAAAAATCTTGAAAGAAATTTATTATGAGACTAGTTTTCTCTGTACTCGGGCAATTTTTTTATTTTAATTAGCAAAAAACTGAGACCAAATGATTGCCTGAGTCTATCCAAGATAGATCTTAAGGTTCAAATAGAACACAGAAAATATTTTTGCTCTGAATAAAGAAGGCAAAATTTGCCGTTCTTGCATATTACAAATAGTGTATGCAGGACTGTGAGAAAAAAGACTCCAAATAGAGTTGTAGAAAAATTATTAAAAATGCAGATCCAGAGATTACAGCCTGAAGGATCAGATTAAACAAAGCAAATGAGACATGTACTAGTTTGATAGCAGAGAAATTAATTCCTAGTGCCCTGGCTCAATACACCTACACATTTGCCACTTTGATCTCTGCTTTCTCTATATCCCTGCTGCCACCACATGGAGTATCCCAGTCTACTTACCAAGTAAAAGAGACAAGAAGCTGCAGTGCTCCACTTCAGTTTTTCTTGTTTTCCCCATTCTTCCCTTATTCCTACCATACTGGTCTCACACTAGCTGTGTCAGAGACATTGCCTACAGCAGCCAGTGAGAGCACCCCTATAACCCAGCACAGCTGCTAGAAAGGGAGCAGGTACACAGTCTAAAATCTCCTTTGCTGGAATCCTACACCAAAGCTCCTCCCGTACTGGGTCTTGCATCAGCTACTGCAGATGCCACACAGAGGAAGCAGAGCAAGGCACTGCAGGAAATCCAAGGTGCTGGTGGTGATAGGGAGATTTGTGGAGGAAAACAGCAGAGGAAGTTAAACACAGAAGTATATGACTCCATATTTTTATTTTTTTTCAGCCTAATCCAGCCACAATGAATGGCCCTCTGCAACTAAACTCATTGGAACCTCACAGCAAAGTGGTTTTTGGGGCATAGAAAAAAAGATGGAAGTTCAATGGATCATATAGGTCAACCTTGCAGTATCATTGTGGTCCTTTGGCCTCCTGCTGAAGAGCCTTATTTTAGAGGCTTTCATATTACACTTCCCACACTTTTACAGAAGCACCTATCCAATTGTATTTAAATCTTTTCCTCCAAAGTACACACATTGTAGCAAATATTTTGTAAGTTTATTCCAACAAAGTCTCAATTTAACATTTTCCAACACAGAATTACCTTGACTACAAAATGCAAGTAGCATGTATATTTTTCATGAAAAAGCACTATTCTGGCTAGGAAGTTTTGATAGATAACTCCCATACTCCAATCTATTTTGAGGAAATTATTCTTCCTACATATTGTAAAGCTTTATGTGTTAAAATTTATGCATAGTCATATCACAAATTATAAATATTCTGTCTTGTGGTGATCCCTTAGAAATGTAAGACAACACACATAGTTGTTTCATGTACTACAATGAAACCAAAATTTATATTCTACTTTGATATTAAACTTTGTGTTCTGTTTTTGTTACTAATTATCTAATGAACCTATTTGACAAGGGACTCATACTGTTCTCAGCTGATATGAAGTTTACTACTACTAATTCAATTTTTTAAAAAAGTTAAATCACCTTTAAAATATCAGCCTGGGTGTCAAAGAGCAAAGGAGTTCTTTTTTATAAACCTTTTGTTTCCAGTGTACTTGAGGACCAACAACAGAAGAGAAACATGGGGATTAACACTTGTTTACATTTGTAAATCAATTAAAAAATAAATCTGATTAGCATGTTGTTAGAGTTTTATCACAAAGTCTAACCAAACTATACTATTGTCCACAATAATTGGACTAATTGTCTAATATTAGACAATTAGTTGGTCTTACAACCACAAGATTCTGGGTAGAAATTTTAGAATAAATATTCTGTCAAACATACTGTTTTCTAAAGGTTTAAATCCTTCAGTAATATGATAATATTTCTTCCAACAGCTTTCATGGCTCCAGAACTCTATTTAATCAACTGGACTCAAGACTGAAAATAGACCTTTTGACATGAACTAATTTTGCACCATTCAAAGGTGTGTTCTTCTTCGAGCACAAAACATCAATTTTCAAAACCTCTAAAGCTTTCATAAAGCTGAACTAAAACCATCCACACTGCTCCTCTATAAAATATCTGAAAAGACCTGATTTCAAGAAGGTTTTCTAATTATTACATCTCTTTAAACTCATAACTTCAATATTTCAAAACATTTTACACCTGAAACTGGACCCTTTGCTCCTCATCCCTCTCTCTCTCAATGAGAAATTATTACTTGTATTTTTTAAAGGAAGAGCTGTGTGGATTGGCCTCCTTTCTATTCCCTAGCTGCATTAGTTTTTGTGTTGTCTCAAGTACTGCCTGAGGAGGATCAGCAGCTCTGCAACAAGCCAAGAGCTAAGAAAAATCAGACCACAGGAGAGAAGTGGAACATGTTGGGGGAAAACTGCTAGAGACCAAAGAAAACAGCTCATGTGGTCAGACTTGAATGTTAAATACCTACAGATGTAGGTAGTCTGAATATCCAGCCTGTATTTTCACACGTGTGCACATTTCACATAGACACACGATTCTGAATTAACACTTACTACACACATAACCTGTGGAAGAGATTTTAAATTTTTAAAATGCTACAAGTTTGAAATGAAGCAGTACTGTAATACCTAGATGAATACATCATGAGCTAATTCAGATTTGAGAGTACCCAATTTCCTTTTCCAGATACAAGCTGTTTGGAATTTATTTTTTTTTTTTAGTTGATTTCACATAGAATTTGTAGTAATTCCAATACAGCAAGAAGCTCAAGTCATTAACTATACTTGTTCATGGTTGCAGGGGGGAAGTCCCATTTGTCATAACACAGGAGAAGGGGTTACTGATGAGGCTTGGTCTACATCAAACAAGGAAAGTATTTCACCTTTGCTGTATAAGAGAGTGCCATACTAACCGGTGATTATAAGTTGGACTGACAATGAGTAGGATGACTCTTAGGTGAGACCTGTTATTAAAACACACCCCACAACTTCACTAATAAACCCTTTTTCCTTTTGAGAATTAAGCACTTTAACAGCCCACCAAATAAAGCCAGCATGTTCCAAACATGGTAATCTAAGTCTGGAAAGTGCATCAAGGTCAACCCCTTATCACCAAGTACAAACACCAAAGGTAGTCACTGCATCAGCAGATGATACTGGAGAAGAGCTGGATAACACCAGCATTGTGGCCTTGTGAAACTCCAACCCTTACAGTACTCTTAATTACAAGAGTTATTGTGGGGGTTTTTTTAACCTTGGAAATAAACGCCACAACAATAGCACTGTGGAATCCCTAAACAGTTGCTCTATGGCAACCCATAAACCTTTCATGCCATGACAGCAAGTACAGTCAAATAAAAAAGAAAATGAGCTTTCATCAGTTATAGTTGGCTTACAAATGTCTTCAAGTAAGCTGGCAAAGGAATGATAGTGGAAAGCATGATATGAATAGGAAACAGCATCATTAGACTACTTAGGGTGATGTTGTTAATTAAGAAATAGATACACAAGGTCTACAAACTGAACAGGCAAATAGTATTAGATAAGCCACACTGCCCTAAAATTAATTCCTCAGTCCTACAACCAGGAGTAACTACAAGGATAAAGAAGTAGAGAAAGTCTGCAGTGATATCAAAAGGCTCTGGCAGCTGCCTCTCCATGGGAACACATACTCTGGACAGCACCCATCAGCTCTGCCCCTACAAAAAGCCCAACCATACAGTGACATCCATGTGTGCCAGGTCAGACAGCAGAGAATGACTTGTGAGTAAGAGTGACTCGGTAATAAAATTGGCTTTGTCCATTCATAAACCATCAAGGTGATGCACAGCCATCATACCAGCAGATGTAAACTAGATGAATGTTATCATCATTTCAGAAAGCACAAGTCTGCCATGAAGTTAAACAAATCAATATTTCAAAATCTATAAAGTGATAACACACAAAAACTATACACTTCATTTTCTGCCTTGACCAGGTGAACCTACAAAGTGGGCCTTTCCTTTACGAGGGTGTGAGAAAGGCAGAAATACCCAAGCCAAATCTCTTTTGATATCATCCACAGAGTTTAGTTCCCTTTACATTTCACAGCAATAACAGCTTCTCCACTCATTTTGGATGCATATACTAAAGAACAAGTGTCTACCCCACCCTGGCCCAAATATAGTACTAGCTCATCGAAAGGCTTTGGACTGTCTCAGCTGCATTTGCTCCTCTGAGCTGAGCTGTCTCACCTCTCTGTATCTGAGCAGCTCTGAACAGACACTGTCTGCAAACAACAGAATATGCTTCCCCTTTCCCCAGCAAAGCAGGAAGTGTTTCCTCAGCCTCCACTGCCCTCCAGCAGTGCAGAAGAACTAATATTCCTTGGTTTGAAGATCAGTCTTTCTGGATGAGGAATTCCACTTTGGGAGGATGGGGGTTGGGGATCGGGAGAGGGAGTGGGGGGGAAATCTAGACACATTTTTAAGTACAAGTAGGCTCACTAATTCTTATGGTTATCACTGACCACCAGTACATGTGTTGAAGGAGCCACTTTTTGATAGCCTTGTACTAGCATTGAGTATGTTTCCTGATACACTGCCTACAAGGCTTGCAGACAACTGAAGCATTTCCAAATAGGCCATTACAAATAATTCTGAATAACTGTCTTTCAGCAAGCCTTTACAGACATCGTTGCCTCTTTAGAAAAGAGATTGACTGAGAACATTAAATCGATACAAGCCCAAGCTGATCTTTGGCTTTAGTGCGAGATTGAAAACTGGCCTTCAAGTGTTTTGAACATTTTTGTACTTCCTTCAAGGTCTATGTAGCACTGACCAACCTTGAAAATTCTTGATATACCCTAGGTCCTCAGTGATACTACTTGAATACTAACTAGTGGGTCAGATTACAGACAGTATTATTCAACTGAAACCATTAACAAGAAGGTTTTATGCTGTCTGAGGTTCTCTGTCTGCTTTTGTATTCCTTGGCAGCAGCCAAAAAGTCCCCCTGCCTTGTCTGATATGTAACGGCTTTAAGAAGCTGAAATGAAGCATCTTTGTCTGAAATATTCCTGCTTTGCTAATAATGGACTTCTGCTTTCAGGTCTTGGAGACAGTTAAAACAACCACACATTTTGCAAAATTAAGTGCAGAATCATCCCTCCATGTCTATTATTCCAGAAACATAGAAAATAGGTCCATTTTGTACAAGCATGTCTGTAACAGGTCTTCGCTTTTGTCTTCATCATCTGAAAACATACACCAAGAACTGACAAATGGTACCTTTATATTCTAGTGTGTTCTCATTATATACACAGGACACTCACTCAGACAGTAACAAGAATTACCACTATAAACCACTACAACCTCTGTCAGTCAGAAGGATTTTTCTGATTAAATGCAGTTCATCAACACAAGCCCCCTCAGGCTTTCATGATTCTCAGAGAAATAGGGTGTGATTGCTTTCATCCCAAATTAGACATCTAAAACAGGTAGAGCTAGGGTGAAACTAACCTGACCTATTTCTCTTCATTGACTATACAGGCAGCCCAAGGTGACTAGTTACGACACAGATATACAAAGTTAGGGGAGATTCTTCTTACTTGAGATGCCTACAAGCTACCAATAAGCACTCCCCCTGTAGGAGAGTCCAAGACCTATCAAGAAGTGTGTTTACATAGGGAAGCATCAATCCTATAGAATCTGGTGGAAAAATAATTTGAAATGCTGAGTGAGCATAGTTTTTACACATCCTAAAACAAGAACAATTCAATAAAAAAAACAAAACAACAAAACAGAAAATCGCCAGAACACCTAATCAAAGTAGCAAAACAACAACAAAACCTACCTCCCCTCTGAAAAGACACATTTCGAAGGCCTTAGTTTGTTAACTCTCACAAAAATAAAGCCTGAGGAAGTTGCACAGGCAACAGAAAAGCAAAATAATTTAAGCTAAAAAATAACATTGACAGTAAAGCAAATACAAATAAACCAGCTCTGAACTTGCCTTAGTTAAAAATTAGAAGGCTTCCAATTTTCACAGGAGGTCAGCTAGAGAAAAAACAGCCTATAAGAGAGCAAAGAGCCCTGCTAAATTGAAGATAGACTATGACAACCTTCTCAAATGGATTTAAATACTACAGTAGTTGTGATGGCAAAAGGAAAGACAAGATGACTTGAGATGTCCCTTCCAATCCTGTAGTCCTAATTTAAGTTTCTACTTAATAGCAGAGATCACACTGATCAAAGAGCAAATAGCACCAGTGTTTGTGTAATTTAAGATAAAATTTAAAATTTCACCTCTTCTTCCTCATCTCACCCACATCTCAGCTCCCTCTGCCTTCACCTGACCCTAAGCGGCTAGTACCCAATGGACTAACCAGCTCCATTGTTTTCTTCTAATAAGCCACCTCCACCCTGATACTGAAAAAAAAGGCAACTTCAAATCCTTCTTCCTTCATTACTACAGAGAGGATATTAAACAGTTACACAGCAGAAACTAACTTGAGTTCACCACAGCAGCACCCCTATTTATGCACTATGCAAAATCTCATTTCAGATCTGAAGAATAAGACAAATAAATCACTCTGGTAAAACACATCTTTTAGGAAACCAAAGATTATTTTATATATTTAAGATAGCTAACTACAAGACACAACCTAGGAAACATACCTCAATTCCACTTGCAAGGTAGGTTTCTCTCACCAGAAGAGTTTACTTTGCACAGATCCACAGCAAGATGAACTCTAGTACTGGCTGGTAGGCACCGGCTAAGAGCTGGCTGTAATGAGAAGATATCTTTCACCTGGGCCTTGCAGGAAGGCTCTCCTCCTCTTTGGGGGACTAATTTAATACCAAATTAAAGCAAAACAGCAGCATCTGTGGAGGTGGCACTGACAGTCAGAAAAATAGATCCCTAAAGACATTTTCTAGGGAAACCTGTGAGCACCTGATGAGAGTATGTGTCACCTAAGTAAAACAAAAAGCATAGAAAAAACAGCTGCAATGTCTGCAATGAGGTGTGAACTACCATAAGAGCAGAAATACTTACAGAAAGGTTTTAGGAAAAAAAATGGATAAGCATTCATAGAAACATTTTAAAAACAAAACTGAGACCAAGTCCCCTCTCTGAAGAGTACCTAGCACCCAGAAGCACACCTAATTCTCAAATCCAGTGTGGTGAGCTCAGCAGACAGGTGCTGTGCCACTCCTTTTGCACGCCCCTTTGCATCACCCTACACTACATACAGGAGGGAAGAGGCAGGGACTTGAGGCACCTGTGGCTGCATGAAACCTGCATGTTAGGGAGATGCATCTGAAAGGGTTGCTGGTAACAGCAGTAGAAGATATCTTGCACAGCAAAGTGTAGTAAGTAGCTCAGTGCTGTCTGGCAGGGAAGACAGGAGTGTGTTGAGTCCAGGTAATTGTGGGTTGTTGCCGGTGAGGGCAGGGGAGTTTCGTGTGTGTGGTGTTAAGGTGATGGACACTGTAAGGGGATGTGTTTATGCAGTGCAGCAAAAGGTGTTTCAAGGTCCTATTTGGGCCTGATTAAAGGAAAAGTTTCTTCAGGCAATTACTGAGGCAAAAAAAGTTATTCAATAAACTAGGAAGTGATTCAGGACAGCAGTCATATCCTGTATTTTTGGGTGTACCCAGATTGGTTTTAACAACCAAAGTCATATTTTTTTCAGTTTAACACTCTGATGGAAAAACTACACGTGTTCAATCCCTGTTGTAGCTGGAGCCTGGACTTAGTGCTCTTGTGACAAGATGATGGAGGGCAATTCACATAAGTTTTTATTGCACAGGGAGCGGTAATAACATAACTAATATTTCAACTGATTAATCACTTAGAGACTCTCAGAGGCAAATCACTGAACCTAAGGAACTTATTGAAAAAGTAAAGAAAAACACGAGGCAAAATTAAGTGGCTTTATATGATCCCCTCACAGCTTGAAGCTAGTCCAGAATTCAACGAAGGTGGTACTGACATCAGGGGAACCCCATTATGAAGAAAGAACATGATGTTATAAGTGGGAAAGAACAAGTATCCCCAAGTACCCCTACCAAAATGCTGCTGACTCTAGTGAGAAGGCATATACTGTCTATATAGGTTATTTCTGAACAAATATTTTTTCCAAAAATTACACTGTTTAAAGTTTTCTGAGATGCTGAAAATAAACATTGTTGCTCTTAGCCAAGCTCTTCCCCACTAATTGCAATACAGCTATTAGCCATTTCCCCTAGTCTCTCCAGCTTCCACAGTCATTTGAAACCCCTATGATATTTTTCATTTTGTTTCTTCTGTAGACAGAGGCAAAAGCATTTGCTTTCCAACAGCATGATACAGGCTACAGACAGCCTGACGCCACAGCTTTCTGCAGATCAATATATTTAATGCATTTGAAGTCAGTAAAATCTCCCAGTCTAGTCCAGGATTGCCTGAGGAAAAACAAAGCCAAAAGGCTAGAGAGCTGTGTGGATATGGATTTAATGTTCATTTTGACTACTTAAGGATCTCTCCATTTTAACAGAAACCCATTTAAGTTACCTTGGGTTGTAATTTTGAGTATTTTCTCAAAAAGTTTTGGTCAGTACGGAGAAAAATTTAATGTAGAGAGTGGAGTCAGATACACTCAAACTCAGGTTGGCAGGAGGTATGTTTATATGCATAAAGACAAAACAGTGAATAAATCCCAAAATTGTGGGAACAAAAATATTAGCAATCCCATCACAGCAGTTTTTCTCCTAATCTCCCAGATTTATTTTGTTCACTTGATATTGCTCCAGATACTCTGGCCTTTCCTCATTTACTTAAGATACCTCTCATTTTCATTAACCTTCAATCCTTATTGCTCCAAAGCATTTTTTTTTGCCCACCAGTGAATTTTTACTGCCTCTTAAATACAAAAGCCAGAGTCAATCACACATGCCCAGGAAACCACTCGTTCTATCAAACCCATCAGAATTGTTGTCCTTCCATTCAGCCTCAAAAATTCCCCAGGGATTCCCATTCACTCTACCTTCTTTCCCCCTTCTGCTTCCCCAGAACTGTGTATCAAGAAAAAAAGGAATAAGCCTCACTAAAAAAGCTGCCATGTTTTCAGTCTTATTTTGTATCCACCAAAAAAACATGTTTATGTATTAGGCTAGCCTGTAAAACTATATAATACAACAGAGCAATTGCTACCTTGCCGTCAGTCTTTAAATGATGCTAAATAAGGTACCCCCAGTTCACTATTTGTCTTGCAAAACAGAATCTTTTTTTTTTTTTTACTTACAATTGGAAGAGCAACTTAATAAACTTCAGCTCTACATACAACCTTGGGCTGCCAGAAACAGTGGACAAAATAACATCTTCCACCTTTACGTAGTATTAACTATGATGCTTAGATATAAATTGCTTTAAATGCAAATATTAAGCATTTCATGTTAATAGTTCAGCAAGAATGAATGCAATTATTTCATCAAAGCAGATGCAGTGGGAAGTAAGCAAGGAGAGGTAACTGTTACTGGTTTGTGAGAAATCAGTTGAATGTTTCAGTCATTTTTTCTTGTATGGGTTAGGTGGTTAGAAAGAGAAATACTGCCTATCTGTTACATCAAAAGGTCTGGCTATGAAGTTCCAGATGACTTGTGCTGCTTTCCCGAATACTAACAGTCCAGGTTAACCCAATAATATTTGCAAAGTTTATAATAATTTTTAGAGGGTTTTTACTGAAAATCTGGAAAGTGAGTATCAGGGTATATCACACAATCATTAAACTAATGTAATTTATTTCTCTGAGTGCATCCCATTCTGCTATAAATCTTCATACTGGTACATTTTAGTGCTACAAAAAAGTAGGGCCTCTGCCACAAATTCCAGGACAGTCTGACTCCAGCAGCTCTTGGGAATGGCACTTTATTCCCTTGTAGCAAACATATGAGGGGAGCAGGTGAATTGTAACAACTGGGTTCAGCACAGCAGAACAGAAGAGAATTAAAGGAACAGCTTCAGTGTCTGGTTTTTGTGCAAAGTTGTCTTGTGTTTGAAATGGCAGAAAGCAGCTGCAGTCATTGCACCCTGGGACCCAGTCTGCCTGATGCAGTATCAGCAGGGTCAGGCAGCCCAGCTCCCTGCATGTCTCTGCTTACCAAGTCAAGTTGCAGATGCACTGCTTCAGCCAGAAACTTTATCTGATGCTTATCAAAGCTCTGAAAGAACTTAGTGAACAAAAAAGTGATAAACCCCTCTCAGAAAAACTGTCCTCATGCAGGTCGCGAGGCCTCTCATGGCTTCAGGTTCTTGCGATGGAGAAGTTTAGCCTGAAAGCAAGTAAGCAATAAAAATTTGCGCATACATTCATATCACAATGCTAACTCTCCTTTGCATAAACTCCTCATTGAACCAATACTTCCAAGCTGCTTGCCCCTGCTACTCATCAATGCATAACAGAATATATGCATTTTAGAAAACAAGCACCATTTCCCTGGTATCTGTTCTTCCTTGTGATCTACCAAAAGCAGGGTTTGCCTATGCTTTCTGAAGAAACAGCTGTTATATCATATAAGAAATGCATGCTAAAAAGGCAAGAAGATGTACTATGAGATATGAAAGACTGACCTTTTCTATCTCAGCAGGACTCTCATCTGAGCAGCAAAGCTTTTTTAAACTTGCATTCTCAGAGATCTCAACTGCAATTTTTGCATCCTACACTACGGGCCTCAAAATTTGGACATGATTTCCCAATCCACGAAAATGTCTATTCTGCCTCTTAAATTTAAATATGGCATATGTAATACTGTAGCATCTAGGGAGCCCAACAAATACTGAGTCAGAGACATGACAAAAAAAAATACTCTGCCCACAAACCTGAGTCTTATGTGCCAGCAAGATAGGTAAAAACTCCAATACAGTCTATCAGCTTGTGGGCCAGGGGCCCAATTTCTCTCTGCTGTTTATTGGAACAGCTCAGACAGTTGACTTCAAATAACCCGTGCCATTTCATTCCAGCAAAGTGTTTGCCCCAAGGGTTTTGCTAACGTTTTTGATCATAAACACCAAAAGGGCAGTAATCCTCAAGCTCAAATGAATTAACACGCTAGGTTTCTATGGCTCAGAAGAAGCAAAAGCTATTCAGTCTACTGTGAAAAGAAGGCATTTGTCTGACAAATGAAAAAAAAAACCAACAAACCCACAACTAGAGTGTTGTCAAAATAAGCATGTATATGATGGCTCCAAAATACAAATTATTCACTCCTAAACACAGACAAGGCTAAATATTATTGATGGCAGGACACAGCAATGCTCTTTGTGAAGTTTCTCATGAGGAAGGCAAATGCTGCACTTCGTAAACTTGGACTCCCACAAGGAAGCCTGCTGAAATCACTGGGGCCATCCACCTTGCTGTGAGGGGACCTGCACCTGTGCTTCCCAGTGCAGGATTAGAAATACAGCCAAGCCATCCTAAAGGGCAGCTGATGCTACACTTATTTTTTGTACCTGTAAAATTAGTTACAAGAGATTTTCAACAATAGAAAGAGGTGAATAAAAGGGTACAATGCAATACTGCTGTAGGCCTGGACTTGTTACACATATTTAATTATTATTCTGGAGGAGTGGTAATGACCAACTGGTACTTAGGTTAGTCGGATGTGAAGAAATCTGTTAGGAAATTCTGAGGGACTTCTGAACCAAATGAGGACTGTGATGGTAGGGAAAGTGCCAGGCTGCCACTTAGGGCTGGTGATAGAGTAAACAGGAACATCTCATACAGATTGCTAGATTTTAAACTAGCTACTAACACTCAATCAAAAGTCACAAAGTTCAATGTGAACAAGTCCTTTCCTAAAACAAACACACATTTGCTCATAAAGCAGAAATATCATCCCAAAAAAATGTTAACCGGAGTTACGACTTCTGGTAACTTCCTGGAACAGCACGTTCTTGTTGGTTACCTATCTTAAAACAGTGAGAAGGAAAGGAAGGAAAGGGAGGGAGGAAAGGGAGGGAGGGAAAGGAGGGAAGGGAGGCAGGCATAGGTAAAAATACTAGGGCAGTGAAAACTTGCCCAAAAGGCAGAGACATACTACAGTAAGACAAAACAGAAGTCCTTTTCTACATAACCATTTCTCAAAAAACCTCACTTTTATGCTCTTTTGTTCTGCTACAATTCTGTAAAGATCTCTTCTTCTCAGAAGTTCTACTGTAATTGTTGCAGAGAATTAAAACAAAATGGCCCCAATATTTTAAATGAAACAAATAATAATAAGAAACACAATAACATTATACAATAGTATGGAGAATGTAAATTACAAAACCTTCAACAGAGCATAATTAAACTGTATTAAACACAGCTGTGAACTGTCAATAAGTGCGCCCATAAGCCATATTTAGATTAAAACAGTGAAGATAACACAACATTTTTTCTGCTCATTTTAACAGCTCTAGGTAGAGTTAACATGGGTGTGAATTCAAACTCCCAACCAAAAATAAAACCCAAGCTATTTCATCCTGCAATAGTCTGGAAAAGAACAGCACTTCTCGTGAGAAATTACTCTAAGAGGAGAATCTTGGTACCATATATGGGTAGAAGAAAAATCTTATTCCTTTAGGTGGGTTCTTGGTCAAGAGGAAGTTTGACCACATACAGATTTATGTGTCTGAATATGAAAAATGCCACTAGAAAATGCTTGTTCAGTGGCTGCTGAAGCTCATTTCTCACACAGTCTTGAGTCCCACAGATATCTCCACCTCGGCAACAAGATGCTCATCTCAAATTCAGGAGCCCCTGCAACCCTGAAACAACACCTAAACCCCACAATCTCAGATCTGCTCGGCATTGACCTAACAGACACAGACAAATTTGCACTTCTTGGAAAACACCTTTGTTTTCTAGGGTGCAGCTGGAAGAGGTAGTAGCTTGTCTGACACAAGCATACAGCTGGAGCATTCACTTGGGTGTGAGTCATCTCATTTCCAGGTTCTCCTCACCCTGAGATGGCATGAACACCTACTTTCCAGCAGAATTATAAGCTGGTCTGGAAAACACGAGTGAGAAGTGGTCCACTAGTCCCACTGCAGCTCTGCCAGAGTGGAATAAGTTGCAAATTTCATGCAGCTGGCAGAAAGCCTCGTGAGAGGATAGCACAGCCCAGCGGCTGGGCAACTTGGTGAGGAAGGGAACAGCCCTCAGTATCACACAATCAATGAGTTCCCACATATCTGGCATGCTGAGAGGATGGCCACAAAGCCCAATTGAGTCCTTTTATAAAACCCTGCTATGGGGACCTACCTCTGGAGGAGAGTCTGGACTCTGCAGCCTGTAGGCACTGGGGTCCTACTCAGCCTTTGCTACGTGCTATTTCAAGGCAATTTCTGCTGCGTTTGCAAGTTTCCACCCAATCCTGGCATGCACTACAGAGGCAGATTGTGTGTCCCAGCCCTATGTCTTTATTGAGCCTTCCTGGGACTGGCTGCTAAAGACACCTGTTTCAGCCCTAAATGTGACAGCAGAGAAGCACAGAGACTGCATCCTGTCCTTTGTTCTTACACGTAAAGCATTCCTGGCCCCAGATTGTAAACACTTCACAGTACTCCCACCAGTAGAAAAAAAGCAGCTCATTACTTAGACAAAATAATGGAAACCATAAATCACTGCAGTGACAGGATTAAATGTGAAACCTTTAATTATACATTTAATCATTTACCAACTTCTTATTTTCTCTGTAGTAATGTTCATGAAGCTTCAATAAGATTTGAGTTTGAGGATGATTTTATTTTATATGTGAATTGCAAAAGCAATACACATAGAAATGGTTTTAAGAATAAAAATAATATTAACTCTAATCTTCAACAATGTTGACACATTTAATGAACACCTTTATTGTTCTCAGTCATACTGGCCCTCACATGGCATCACTGTGTCAATGCATATTAAGCAAATCTCCATTGCATATAAAATAAAGTAGAACTAAGGGGGAAATAAGTGGTGGCTGAGAAAGTACACTACTGTACCAAAAGGAGGGAGTGTAATTACATTGTTGAAGAAGATGCTGTGTTATTTGTGACATATGGACAAACCTGTGCCCACAGGCTGTATCTGCTCCACTGCTTTTTCCACAAGGAGGTAAGAAGCAGCTGCTAGAGCAGAAAAGTGACTCCCGAGCCCCTGAACACCTTTTCCTATGGATCCCAGAGTCCAGAAATAGACAGGAGGGATGTTGTTGATGTTGCCATAGGGTTCAGAGTGGACAAGGGAATAACCTGTTTTCTATAAAAATTCTGTGTATAACCTTTCGGCACAATTAGAGTAGTATTTACTGAAAACAATCAAACTAACTAACAAAAAAACCCCCAAAAAAACCAAAAATAGCAAAATTCCCCTTCTCCTAACTGAAGTGTAAGGTAAGTCCAGACAACCTTCATGTTTTTTTTACAGATCCTCTCAAAGAACAGGCAGTAGGAAAAAGCAGACTTTCATCAAAGTCAAAACATTGCTTGCATGTGAAGAAAAACCACCTAATATTAAACTAAACACATCATCTAGTAGCAATTGCAAAGGCACTATTATACTGCTAGATATTGCATTGCATATCAGAGATCTGTTGGCAGAGAAGTACCTGTCCTCTGGAGCAGCCTTTACTTTGTTGTATTGTGTTGCAGGCTCTGGCAAATTGCCTTAAGGTTCCTAATGGGGGTGGGCTGTCACACAGCTAAAACTGTAATTCAGCTGCTTTGCATTTAAAAAAAAGAATAAAATGTGTTCACTGGGCCTGGGTTGTAGGAAATATGGGTTTGCTGTACTCATTCAGCTCATGCTTTTTGTCCCAGCACAGAATACTGGAGCAGATGGGGCCTTGCCAATGTTTTGGGGGCAGAAATGGGCAGACCAAACAAAATGTGGAAGCACACTCTCACAGGGACTTTCAGCCATTCCAATAGAAGAGGGCAACATTTTCATCATATCTTTTGCAGAGACACCAGAAAGAAGACTCCAAGGCCATCTTCAGGTTTTGTTTGGATTTTCTGCTATGTCAGTCATATGTTTCGATTTAGATCATCTTTTTGAAAAGTAATTTATCCTCTGTACATGAGATCCTTCTGGCTTGCTGCTATGAACTAGAGGAAATGCTCTGGAGTCTGCTGTAGTCTTTGTCTCTATCAATTTTTGGAACAGGCAAACGCAGAAAGAAAAGGGGATCATACAATTAGGTTCTGGCTATCACATAAGTTGACTACATATTTGCTTCTCAGCTAGGTAATCTTTTCCATTACATTTTGTAAGCAGGAAAAAATTGCCTATGGAAAGCAGGGAACACAGGCCCAGATCTGTAGGAGTCTAAGTACAGTCAGCACTGGGATAATGAGTTTTTATCATTTCTTTCCTCTTTTGGATCTCTTTTTGTATCACGAGGAGTTTGGACTGATTTTGTAATAGATATTTCTGTTTCACCCACTCAATTTGAAAAGGGTTTTAACAGCACCACATACATTAAAAAAAACCCATGACACAGAACTGTTTTATTAAATGCATGTTCAAGTCTGAAACTGAAAATATAGGAGGTGTCTGTCTTGGTACTTCTGGACACATGTAGGGCACAAGTGTCAGAGACCTGGAAACAGGAGACATTTTTATCATCTTTTTCTCAAAAATTACTGGAGATGAAATTCTTGAGGCAACACTTAAAGCAGGATCACTCATTGTGACAACGCAAGACTCAGATACCAGGAAATTTACTCACCCTGCTAGAAAGATGATCTGTAGGTCTTTGAAGTTTTGCTTTCTTTCCTTTCTCTAGTCCACTCATGCATCAGGTCCCTTAGAGATAAGGGATAGCCAAAGGAATTTACGTTTCTTGCTCTAGGTGTAAGATGGTTTCCTGTGACAGAGAGGGCATAGAGAGCAAATGGGGCATATGAAGGCACTGGAACAATTATTTCCAGTCATACTATAATTCAAGTAGTTCCTACCTCCTGCCTTCAACAGTAGCCAATATTGAGGAATAAAAACTCCAAGAGATGGTTTCCAAATAAGCATTCTGGGGGGATCATTGCTTAGTAAGTGCCAGAATTTTTTACACTGTCCTATTTAATTGTGGAATCATAATACACGTGAGGAAAGTTTCCAGTGTTTTACTCAATAGTATCTTATACCAATCAATTCTACTAGTTAATTCTGCACATTTCAAATATTTCATTCATCAGGGTTAAATGCATTTTTAAAGTTTCTATCCCACTCTTTCTTCCCACTATCCTTTCTGAAATATTAATTCAATCCTGTCATTCCATACATGTTCTCTTCCCCATACCTTCTCTAAACTGTGTTTTCTACTTGCTCTTCACTCCAGAATATCTTCCTTAAAGATTATGCATTGGTTTTGTTGTTTTTTTGAACACCTATAGACTTTTCCTCTTTAGGGATGAGATGGTCAGACCCAACTATATTTCAGAATGATGACTGAGCACTTCTGTTTCCCTCTTTTCCTCTCTGTACCACAAAGGGACCTATGGGAGACCAATTCAAAGTCAAGCATGATAAATATCTATGGCACTTTTCTGCTCCATTTCTTTCAGAAAACTGGTGCATCTGGTCGAGAAACCAAAGAGGAGAATTCAGAATGTACACACGAATCACCTCCTTTATAACCACTGTGCTGCTATGGGTCAAGTAGAGGAAAGCAAACATGAAAACACCGAAATACTGTACTTAAGAATGTTATTAAAAGTGGAAATGGTCAAATGTCTAGTTTTGAGGATTTCAAAGCCCTTCTGAATAATTTTTCTGGATTGTCAACAGAATAGCCAAGAGACTGGAATATTATTTTTTTTTAAAAAAAGAAACCAAGTAAGAATGGGTAATGATTTTAATTGCCTCACAAAGCCTAAAATACACAGGACTTTCACTAGGGGTAACTTTGGAAGTGAAATTGCATACTTCTCTTCAGAGATTTTTCTATTAAAGGTCATTGGTATCAAAATCTATTGTCTCACTTTAGATCAGTTATAAAGCTACTATAAATAAAGTCTCCTATATGGCACCTTGTCATTGATTCCCACTTCAGTGTAATCAGCACTGCAGACAAAGGAAATTCTTAAAATAAACAGAAGCATGCTTTACTTACTGCACTTAAAATGGAGTCAGGAGTTCTGTACTTTTAAGATACTAATTGTAGTTGCTCATTGAGCAACTTATTTTACTACTGTTTAGATGCACACAACTACTGTATCAAAATACAGTGTAACTATAACACCAGTAACTAATAGTTTACTACTATCTTTACCACTAAACAAATTAAGAAATTTTGCTGAATTATTTCTTAACAATAAAAATACAATAATTTCCAAGTAGCAGTGTTAGTATTTACTGGTCTTAGAATTAGTCCATTATCTTTTATGACAATTATAAGTACATTGATACATCTTTCATGGATAAAAACTGTAACTGTTGCAAACTTCTGACTTAAAAAAAAAAATCTGGAAAAAAAGTCAAAATACTTGAAAACTTCCAAACAAAAACTTTAAAAGTAATCCGTAGTAAATTTACTCACATACAAATGAAAAATCATGATAAAAAAGAAAACCTTGTGGAAATACGATGTTTTTATATCTTTCAGGTTACATCTTGCTGAAAAAGATTTGAGGGTGAAAAAAAGGAAGGGTGGGAAATAAGAACTCTGACCTGAAAAATCTAGACTCAACATTTGCATCAATTTTTTTGACAGCTCATACTGAAATGTGTCTGCTGACAACCAAAACTTCAGAGGTGCCTAGAAGAGTGAGCTGCTTGCTGAGGGCAGCCTTCCTAGTGCACAGGGACTGCCACTGTGTGGCAGGTCATTCAGGCAGAGCAGAAGAGAACAGGGGACAGACAGAGGATGAAGAGGCTGAGAGGGTTACTTGGGAGCAGTATAGAATTTCCTTGTTCTGGCCTGCTTGGATGAAACTAGGGAAGCCAGACCCAGTTGGACAGGAAGCTGATAAAGGACATGAGGAGCAACCAGACGAGCTTCTTGGGGACCATTGGCAACAAGAGGAAGACCCTTGTAGATACTCCAAACTCAAGTAAACAAGGCCTTGAACAACATTATCTAAGTTTGTCTCACTTGGACTAGGACATCGTTGATGAACTCCAGAAGTCTGTTCTAACCAATACGATTCTGTGAAACACTTAATTTGCCTGCAGTTTTCTCAGAGTAAAAGAAGGGTGGAAGTAAAAAGAAAAACTAAGGGGAAAGGAAGTAACAATTTATCACATATATAGTACTTTTCTGAAAGAAGACATGCTGAATTTGAATAGAAAAAAATGTGAATGGGGTAAAGATTTTAGACCACTACTAATTCCAGTTTTATTTTTTATTTTATATTTCACTCTCTACTACCTGTATGATTTTGTAAACCATTCACCTTGTTCCGCTTTTTTTTTTCTTTTACTGAATCAGATCAATAAAACAAGATTAACTGATGACCTAGTCCTCATCAGATTCTTGACTGATTTAGGTAAGCTCCAAGTCTAGGTAGTGGCTAGGGTTGATTAGCTCAGTTTGTAGGCAGCTTTCCCTGTGCCAGATACTGGCAGTTCACAAGTGACATTATAATAGGTAGGAATAGATGGAACATGGATATCTTGAGTCTAGACTTCACAAAAAGACTTACAGGTGGCTTTCATTTCACAAGATTTTTCCCTGAACAGAAAGTTTCCTCTGTACCATGGGATGGCACCAGAGTGTAGGCACTACCATTTTTTCAGGTGCATGCTCCATCTGTTTCTCCCTCTTTGCGTCCTTATGTTTACCCAAGAAAAAGCAAGAATTTAGCACCATACACTCGTCAAGTCTGAGTAAGCAGCTTAATTATTCAGACAAAATACCATTGATTTAAAAGTGTCTGAACAAATAAAATTCAGGCTTGCCGACCTTATTGAGAAGGACAGCCAACCTGCTCAGGGAATTTCCAATTGTGTTACTTACATTTCTTGTTCTTTTCTTTTGTTTCAGGAGCAATTGATACAATACAGCACAAATTCTGGTACTGAGCGCACACAGCTTCCTTTAAAATCAGAGGAGACTTTGCTTAAGATGCAGACCTTAGGCTTCCTCTGAATTCAAGAGCAAACTATGTGCACCCAAAGAGAATATATGAATCAGGGATGCTCACAGAAATGATAAAAACATAAAATGACAAGCTCAATTAAGCATCCACTGAAATGAACAGGACTATACACATCTGCGAATGTGCTATCCTTAAACATGAAGTAAATCTCACACTCCATCACTGTCATCTTCTTAAACCATAAATTCAAGTTTTTCTAATGTCATTCCACAGGGTCATTTTCCAAAAAGCCATGTCTATTTGCCTTCAGTCTTTCCAAGTGTAAGCATTTAGACAATGGACGATGACCTTCTCCAGTATTCACTTTTATTACAGGAGACATGCTACAAAATAGAGACCCTCATACACTACATCTATTAAATGTAGGTAGGAAACAACTTCCCAGTCTATAAATCGACCATATTACTCATTATGTTATTTGCTGTAATAGTTGAAAACCAGTGAGTTGCAGATCCAACAAGTATCCAAAAATGGCTACCCAAAAAGCCCTAGAATTAAGTTATTGACAGATAATAACTACTGCTGTATAACCCTACTCCGTATGTTATGAACAATATGTACACTATATTTATGTGGAAGAAACCAGTATTTAAAACTCTTACATTTTTCATAAAAATAGATTTTATTACAGAAAACAGTGCCTTCCCATAAGAGATTTACAATTGATTAAATAGGATGGCTTGTCCTAAAACACTTACATGATTGCATGCAAAGAAAACAGATGGTCTGTGTAACAGTAATTTGATTTCTTCCAGTAAACATTACTCATGATACAAAAAACGCTTATGTTGATCTCTTCCAGAATGATGTGTGTGCTCTGCATCTCTCTTTAAATGAAGCCTGTAATTCTGTTCAAGAAACAGCATAGCATCTCTGGTTCCCCAACAAATCAAATAAAATCAGGTAGCGTAATGCATCATTCCTCACTTAGGAGCCTCACAACACAGAGATTGATTTTAACTTTTCACTCTCCCAAAGTGCTTAACGTAATATCATGCTCCTTTCTCATTTACTCCTTTTGTAATGCTTCTTCATAGCAAAAAAAGAAGACCATTTCTATCTTCATCTCTGCCTCAAATTTTGTTCTATCTCCTGAGTCACACCAAGAATGTTGTTCAGGGAACTTCAGCACCCAAATTTCCCTGAAATTACTCAACTCAAGCTTTATGCTTCCCAAACACTGGATAAAATGCTGTCTGCTTTCATAAGGTAGAGAACCCTGATGTGGTCATCTGAAGTCCTTGGGACAGAATCGTGGATGGGAACTCAGTCACTTGTTCTCACAGGATGACAGTCTGGGATGTTAAAAGGATTCATGTGGCCAATTACAGATCTTTTGCATGGGGGTGAGTACAAGTGGATCTTAAAGGCAAAAAATTAACCCCAAAGAGTGCACCCTGAAATCTGGCCCTAATTTTTACAGTGGTTTCACAGTGGGATATGCTCCGTCATCTTCAAGTAATAACATACCTACAGGGATGTAACCCTGTTTGTCATTATCTTGTCTTGTTTGATTACTGTTGCTCCATCTGACTCGCCCAGGCTTACCCCAGCCAAATGAAGTAATGGTAAAATCCTATTAAATGCCTGCTGGGAACACCCTAAGCTGCCACTCTTGTCAGTGGGAATTAAAGGTTCTCGGCACATTGTAACAGGTACTCAGACCCTTGAGAAATTGGACTCATAATTAGATATTCCCTCATGACGTTGCGTGATTATTTAACGTTCTGACAAAATGCCTCAGCAATCTCACAAGCCCTGAATTAACTACCCTAGAAGAGGTCTTTTCCAACTGCAATTCTGTGAAACCTTTGTCATGCTTGGCCATGGAAGCAAATTGCATTTCATGGAGCATGTGAAATGATTTACCCAATGAATTTCCTGAATAATATGTAACATGAACTACGGGTCAGACTTGAGATGTCCAGTTTTAAATAACTGTACTTTCTTTGTCCCTTTCCTAATCCCTCACATGTGTCCTCCCCTCCATCCTTCCATGCACACTTTTTATTGTCGCACTTGCTGGCAGACCTCAGCAGTGGCAGCAGCAACAGTCCTTGTGGCCACGTGGGATGATTCATCATGCAGTCTACATGAGGCAGATTAATACTGCCAGAGCATTCCCTTATTATAAATTTCCCTTGGTCCTGTCTGGCTCATCCGCATTATAATATTTGTTACTCACACGTAAATTTCCAACTCAATCCTATCCATCCAGGGGCTGCTGAATTTTTTTAATCTATACTGGAAAGTTTAAGAAAACCCCAACAGGGTAAAGACTTCTGCCTTGCATCTGATGCCATGTTATCAAACACATTAATAAAAGCTACAATAAGCATGAAAAACAAATTGTAAATAAACAGCACAGTGTTGAATGACATAGTATATCACATAAGAAATGCACTCAACAAGTGTTCATCTTTTTATCATTCCCTATACATAACAGCTTTAGGCACAATCACCTCAGCGGAAAAGGACACAGCATCAAACATTTTCCATAGGATTTTACTAACAAAGCCATTCTGAGTACTAAACCCTGGCTCAAATGTGCAAAATTATGATGCTTTGCAATCAATATTCATCTCCTCTCCACATGGTAGAAATGGAAGGTAGAGAAGCAGTATTTGGACCACCTACCCTAACTCCTATGCCACTCAAATACCAATGTCAGACTCAAGGACTGTAGTCAGAGCTATAGGTAACTGAAACATGTGTCGAGGTAACATATAAGACAGACAATGACTGTCACATTGAAGGCATTAAAATACACTCTAAAGGTTGCATTTTTAAGAAAAACTTTATTAAACTTCAAACTTCTCCATCCCTGCTAGGTTGCAACACTCTGAGGACACTATGCAGAAATCATAGAATCAGATAATCGTTGAGGTTGGAAGAGACCTTCAAGATCACCCAGTCCAACCACCTACCTACATCACCACTAAACCATATCACCCAGTGCCACATCCAGACACATCTTGAACACCTCTAGGGACAGTGACTCCACCACCTCCTTGGGCAACATATTCCAACCTTACACTGAAAATATTTTTCCTAATGTCCAATCTGAAACTCCCCTGCTGGAATTTAAAGCTGTTCCTCTCATCCTTTCACTATGAGCACAGCAGAAGAGACCAGCCCCTGCCTCACTACAACCTCCTTTGGGGTAGTTGTAGAGAGCGATGAGGTTCCCCCTGAGCCTCCTCTTCTCCAGACGGAACAGCACCAGCTCCCTCAGTCCTTCCCCATAAGACATATTTTCCAGTCCCTTCACCATCTTTGTTGCCCTTCTCTGGACATGCTCCAGCACCTCAATGTCTTTTTTTGAAGTGAGGGGCCCAAAACTGAACACAGTACTAGAGATGCAGCCTCCCCAGTAACGAGTGCAGTGGGACAATCACTGTCCTATTCCTGCTGGCCACACTGTTCTTGATACAGGCAAGATGCCATCGGCCTTCTTGGTCACCTGGGTACTTGCATGCTCTCTGCTAAGTCGTGTAGTTCCTATGCTTGCAACTGCTTTTCAAAGGGCGTACTCAGCTCTAATTATCTGTGGCCACAGCTTCTACAAAGTCCAACTCAAAGAACATACAGACATGGCGTCTCCCCCAGCCCCCTCCCTGCCCTCTTAACCAAGCCAAGACTCTTCCTTTACCTGCTTACCTTTTAGGGAGGCTTTTTTCATCCTTCTACTGTTAACAATTTTTCTATCAACTACGTATGCTTTTTTATAAGCCTTCAACACAGCCTTAAATTGTGTCTCACAAGCATCATCAAATCCACTTCTACAATGAGGAACCTAACTTCAGATAAATCATTCTACCAACTAGTTTCAACTACAACAAAAACAGTTCCTTTAGTGCTTCATGCATTCTGGCAAGCATCTGCTTTGCCAGAAGTGGATTAAATAACACTACCTCTATTATTCTAATAGTGTGGGAGATCATATAAAATATTTATATTGTGAACTACAGGCAAAATGCCTATTCTAAATTATGCTCCAGAAGCTCAGCAAGATCTTACATTGATAGAAAAATACCTCAATTTAAATAATTGGGCAATTTTAGTTATTCCTTATTCTATGAATCTCATGTCTTTTTGCTGTTTCCCCCTGGGAATGTGATCTATTTTAGTAAGTACTATTTTCCATGTTCAAGGGTTTCCTGTGTATTAGTACAGATGTCTCACCCACATCATACTGAATCACAGGGCCGGCATAGAGTTAACTATAAAAAAATACTGTCAGTGCAGATCCATGTTCTGCCTGAGCTTCTTCATTGCATTTTACATGGCAGCAAGCATTTTTTCAATACACAGCAATGAAGAAATTTGCTTAAGGCTCAATTTTTAGCTGACTTCCAAATTTGTAAACAAAGAGTTTGCATGTGCAGTAATTTGCAAAGGCTGTACGCACAAAACCCCATCAATGTGGTAAGTTGGCACAAATCTGCATATGCAAGAACAATGTTTATACAAACCGAATATTCTCTTGGCCCAGTTGTATTCTTGATTTTATTGGGGTTACTCCAATTCACCATGTGGGTATGCATGAATGTTTCAGGATCACGAGCCTATTCTCACAGAATTCACTTGTTTCAGCAGGTTCCAATGTAAAAGATGTTTTTTTAAAAATCATGGCAAACACTATGCTTTTCCCACATTTCACAACTGTACAGTACAAAATAGTTGGCATTAGATTTTGCAACCAGCTTAACGCAGTGTACGCATGCTTGTGCCATTTTGTGCAGCCCTAGGAAAATGTGGCATGAGGAAGAAGGGCATGAGCCATTCCTCTGCAGAATTATTCCTAGACAGCAGCATTATCAGTCAGTTTGGAGCCAGTTAAGGACAGGTCACTGAATCCACACCAACTTTGATACCCCTTTTGCCTAACCCTGATGGTGTCTTACTGAGCATCATCAGCAAGGAGAGGAATGAGGACACGGAAGAAGAGAAGGCAAAGTGGCACACAGCAGAGAGTGCGCTGTGCCTTCTCCTCCATTGGCAGAAGGCATCAAAAGCAGCCCCACTGCAGTTTCTGTGCAGCCTTTCACACACTGTGGACAGGCAAGCTCTTTAGAGGTGGGTATCTCAGTCAACAGCTGAAGTCAGCTGACAAGCAGGTGTCCAAGCTAATGGCATTTTATTGGCCTTGGACAATCTTCTCTGCAGACTGTCACATGTGATTCTGTCTACACTCAGATTCAGTCTACTCTAGCTGCCCTTGCCCTGCCCGGGTCCCATTACACACAATTTCCCTGACAAAACAGCACAGTGCTGTTGATATGTGAGATTCACCTCTTTGAGTGAATGCACATGCCTTGCTCTCCAGCCTTACTCCTGTTAGTGAGGGCAGGCGTGGGCAAGGGCAACAGGAGGAAGGGAACCTGGCAGGGGATGAAGAGCAGGTTTCCCTTGACTGTTTTGCTTTTGTCAATTCTGCCTCAGCTCAAGCAGTTGGCAAGGGCAGAGACGGGGCAGCAAGGCCCAACCTTTCCAATGAGAATGGAGGCATTAAGCAGTGCCTGCTTTTCCTGATCCCTCCCCACTGTGTGGCTCTGCTCCTTTATTGTGTGGGCAGCTCCCACCGCAGTGTACTCCAGCACTCTCTCTCCAATCTCTCCCAAGGGCTCCCTTCCCCTTGCCCAAACAGGAGAACCCTCAGAGCAGCTGCCAGCCCTCTGGTTGCCAACCTGTTCCACCCAGGCTGCAGCTGGGTCATGGCAAACACTGAGATCCAGTGCAGCCAGAGGAGTAACTGGTCTGTCCATTCATCCTTTCTGGGCTGGGCAAAGGACTTAGATACCCAGTGCTCTCAACTTTAGTAGATTCAAAAGCATAAAGTCAATCCCACTCAAAATCAGGATGGTTTTCCAGAAAAAAAGATCAATCATGTTATGTTAGCCTGTTGTGACTTGTTAACTTCTCTCTCTTCAGCCAATGTATGCAAAATTGCAATAATTTCAGACTAAAAATAATCAGCCTTGAATACATTTAAAATGTACTCGTTTCCCTTACTGTTTATGCAGACCTGTGCATTTTGCCCTTACTGATCCGATTTCCTCCCACTTTCCCTACCTGACCTTCATGCTCCTGCACTCACACTAGTCCTTTTCTCCTTTTACTGTCCCCAGTAGAGAAAAAAAATGCAGCTAGAAAAATGAACAATGAATATCCATAATCCAGTAAACACTCATCCCATGTATTAGCTTTTCAAATGATTTTTCAATAGAGATTTATCACCTGCCTTGTTAGTGGATAGTAAAGCATTCAGTCAAACAGTACCTTCTCTAGTTTACTACTTTAATGATACTTAAAATTCTTGTATAAAACAGAATCAATTCTCAATCATTCAAAGTATATAAAACAGTTTTGTACTGCTCTCTTTTTTTAAGCTCACCACCAAATGTAAAAATACAGAAATTATCAAATAAATCTTGTTTATTGCTCAATAGATAAACTCAAGAATATACTGCTCAGTAAACAGTTTTCATTACAGAAAACAACATGACAACAGAATTATCAAAGTACCTAAAATAATTCATTTCAGACCTGATTCATGCCTGAGATCCTAAAAACACTTCTACAAATCTTTCCTTAACTATCTCTTTGGATATGACTTCAGGAACAACATGAATCCCTCATCACTGCTTAAGCAGTTACATCTTGCTCTACAACAAAATGGAAGAGCATCTCACATTACCGAGAGAAACCTCCCCAATATTCCTGTAGAAAGATCAAAGTGTTTGATTTCCACCTCTATTTTAATCTAGATACATCTTCCCTCACTGTGTAGACATAAACTTTGCATCAGACACATTGTTGACCTTTTCAAGGTGTGTACCTTGGACAGTAAGGAACTAAGGATATGGCTAAAATGTCCACACGGCTGCAGCCTATGTAAGAACCACATTTAGTCTAAAATTTCAAGTATGCTCCAGTAGTCTGATATTGGGGAAGGGAAATATTTCAGGTAACCTAAGAGGGTCCCATTCCACAACAGGACTGCACTTAGATGTGAAGCTATGCTGTTTATTTTATATTTAAACAGCCTTGCTGATATCTGTATGCTCCGAGAAGCAAGGAGGCAGATAAAACTCCAAGTCAAGCCAGGCATTCAGTTGCTTAGCAGTATGTCCCAAGGTGACAAGGAGGGTTGAATTTTTGCATCCTCACTTTTGGAGACCTGATCAATAAATACAAAGAAGCAAATACAGACCAATGGTTTGAGTAAGAACTGCCGTGTCAGACACAACGAGAAAACCTGTTGTGCTTTGAAATCACTTGTCCTAAGATCTTCAGTGACAACATGTTGTCAGCAAGTAGGATTCTATTGATGCAATCCTCTTCCCCCTGGCAAAGTAAGAACCAGGTTCCCCAATACTGATTTCAATATTAAAACATGTTCAGAGAGAATCTTTTTCAGATTCTCACTGAAAATCTTGCTTGGCTTTATGGCTTGTCACAGCTGACATGATTCTTAATCAGAGCTCCTTTAAAAACACAGTGAATAGATAATAATATCTGGAAAACTAGGACATTAAAACTTTGATTCACATAGCACATCACTGTAGTCTTATCATACATTATGCATAGCTGTATTATATTTTGAAGGAAACTTCTGTGACGTGTTTTCAGTGGGAGATCTACACATGGCTACAGAATTTACAGCATATCAAAAAACAGGATTGTGATTCCTGGAAGATGTTCAGATAATTAGGCAAAACTGCAATACAGGAGAATTTAGCCCCAAACCAGAAGTATTTTGGATTGATAATATTACCACATATTACCACAGAGGTGTCTTATGGGAGTTATAGCTTAGGTGCCTCAGCAGCCCAGTGTCAAGGATATTTAGTTCTCCTAGAATTCCAGTTTGCCATGTGAAGACTGTTATCAGAAATATTCAGACTCCAGTTGGTATACAATAAACACCCATAGCTGTCTATTTTTATCATGTTAGTTTTGGTTTTTAAAGCAATGGTAATTATTGACAAATTGTTATTGATTCTGATCTCTTTAACTCTTACATAGTTAAATTTTCATCCTTATCATTTACTTGACAGTGCTAACATCATACCCCCAATTTAAAGATTCATAAATTCATTACTACGGTATACATCAAGGTTAAAAGAAAGAGAATTTCCTTATCAGTATGAAGGACTCGTACAGTTTGCAACAATCCTAGATGAAATTACCCTTTTGTCTTTCTATTGAAATCTCCTGCAGTGGCAAATGTTCATAATGCAGTTTCATCTTGGCAATCATCTGAGAAGCATCTAATTTAATTAAAGCTTTAAGACAAAGTGATTCTCCTTTTAAAATTAAATATTTAACACACATATCACTTAATTGGCATAACATATGAAAGGTTATTAATTGATTGTACAGTGTGTAAGGACTGAAAAAAGTCTAGCACAGCTTTAAAAGTCTTTTCTGTATTAAACACTACATAAAAAATTGCAAGGCAGAGAAAGGGCATCAAAGATACAATAAGAAGCAAGAATTAAGACAACCGGTATTTTAATGATCATTAGCTCTATGCTACCACTATGCTAACTGCTGGCACTACAAGCTGTATGACAAATCACCAGAAATGCTGTGTTCACAGAAGCTGCATTAGCTACTGCTGGAATTGAGAGAAAGACCAGGAGCAGAGATTAGAGAGATTCTAGACTGTGTATTCTTGGTCATTAATCACTGCTGACCACTCGATTACAGAGCAGTGCCAAAGAAGCTATAAGTGGCATAATACTATCTATGTCAACATGAACTGTATAACGAAACAATATCTACAGCCCACACTATCTTGACAAAGATCAAAAAACTGTATCAAATTTTATTGAATTATCTGACAAAGACAGAATTTAAATATGTGAAAGCCACACTAATTGGAAACATCATTTTCCAAGCTTTTTTCTGCCTTTTTCCTAGGCAATTAGAACATATTTGTTAAGGGGGAGGAGGTGAGAATTTGTCTGAATTGTTGCTAAAATTAACTTAAATGTGCAGTCATAGACCATCTCTTCAGCTAACAAGCACTTACTGATACCTTTTTATTTAGTAAGAAGCTGTCTTCTACACTAACAAGTAGCTCAGTGGGAAACATTCAAGCAACTTCATGAAGGAATTCCAGAAATTAACCTCTTATATAGTACTTCTTGAGGTCTTACATGCTCTACTGTTAAAGCCATATTTTTTTATTTCTCTATCAAAGGTTGGAAAAGAAAACCAAAAATTAACAGGCTTATAAGTTCAGTAACAACTCAAGGGACTAGTTCTGGTGTAGATATGTGTGATTACCATGTTATACAGCCATTTGGAAGTGTAAAACTGATCATTTAAGTTGCAAATATTGGCAAATGAAGCCTGTTTAAGCTATAGTGTTAACACTTAAAGCTAGCGTGAACAGATGTTGATACCAAATGTAGTCCTGTTAATGTTGCTGCCTTTGAGGGTTTAACCCAGGAAAGTTCCTTCCAGAAACACTTGTGGCAACACCAGAGAGAATGCAGGCAAGGAAATAAAGCAGTGGGGTGGAAGGAGGACAGGATCTCTTCCTTCACTGGCAGTACAAGTTTAAAATGCTTGATCTCACCTCCACTCTTCTGAAAGCAGAAAAGGACTCGGGAGAGAGAGAATATCTCAATCCCAAACCAGAAGGACTCTTCACTCTACATCCCAGATCAGGCTGGGAATACAGTCTGTGGACTCTCCCCAGCATTTATTTTAAACATTATGTCAATATCTAGTCTTTACCTCAAACTTCAGTGAGTTTGGAAAAGTTGCTCTTCATACATGTCCTGATCACTACTACACTTACAGGCAGCTGCTTATGAATCTTTCCAACACAGTTCTGTACACGTTCAATTGGCTACTTGCAATGAAATTTCTCACCATGATTTCCTTCAAAATAGATTACATGCTATTCATCAGCTTTCTAGGGCTATGTTTTACAGCTAAGAACAACCTTTGTTTCCCTGAGGGTCTGAGTAAAAAAGGGAAGTAAATATTAGAGTTGACAGCAGGGGTTTGTATTAGGTTACCCATTGACTTGGCAAGAAAAGTCTGGAATTACTTCTGGCCAGGGAGATTCCACCACTTTTCTGGACAACCTGTTCCAATGCCTGGTTGTTCCCACAGTGAAGAACTTTTTCATGTAGACTGATAAAAGGTAGTTACTGAGAAGATGAAGATATGCTTTTCACAAGGACACAGTGACAGGATAAGAAACAATGGGCATCAATTACTTCAAAATAATTTCATCAGTCGATAGGAAACCTAATCCAAACCCCTGCTGTCAGCTGTAGGTAGGCTCAGATGATCTGCAGAGGTCCCTTCTAATCTAGGCTTTTCCCTGTTTCTACAGGGGAGGGCAGCAGGCACAATGAAATTTCTGAAACAGCTTCCACAGCCGGCAAGCATGAGCAGACTAGCACTCTTCAACAATAAAAAAGAAATGACAGGGAACAGAAAGGGGTAAGATGGAGGTCTACAGCATCATGAAAGACCCAGAGAAGGTAATTATGGAACAGCTATTCAATCTTTTTCACAATACAGGAAGAAGGTGATATAAAATTAAATGTCCAAAAGGGAGACTTGAAAAAAAAACCCACAAAGTACTTTTACCAACAAAACATAACTGATCCGTGAAACTTTTATTTTCTGGGTATTATAAGAATAAAGGGAATCAAAAGGACATGCTGAAATGAGTCCATTAAGGCCTGTTAATAGAAGAGATGCAGAATCAAACTTTGGACAGAAAGTCACCAAGTATTGAGCTGACCAAACCTGGGCGACTATATCATGGCAAGGATCACTGTAGGTACTCATGCCTTTTCTGAAAGAATTGTCCATATTTGAAAAACCAGACTTCATGGGAGAATTAGAATCAACAAAATTTCAACAAAAATAAGTTCTGATGGCTTTGCTGCCATTTCTGAATCAGGAAAACATTCAACAGCTCAGTGGCTCACCACATTTTATTTTTTTTTTAAGATTTCCACTAAAAAACTTAATTCTTTTCCTGAGGACAAAATTAAATCCTGCAAAATATACCAAGTTCCTAAGCTTTTGGGTAGCTGACTACAAAACAACCAACATTTGGCCTATTTTTCTTTTTTAACTGATGCTGGGAGCACTGAGATGGAAGAAGGATCATGCATATGATTATAGCAACAGTGGGAATTCTCCTGGCTTTACAAATGAGAACCACGGCTTACCACAGGGAAGCCACAGAACGCCTTAAGGCCCCAACTGTAGCAGCCTGTCTAAACCTGCTGTGCAGCAGGATTTGTTTCTTAAAATTCACAATTTACATCTTTTTGCCAGAAGGGAGGTTGCACATTCTTCTAGTTTTTTTTCTTTTCTTTTTTTAAAAAAAAGAAAAAAAAAAAGAAGATAAAAAAAGAAGGAAATTAGTAGACTTTATGGTAAGTATTTCTTTCTTTCTTCTAAATGAAAGGCCCCAAGGGAAATCTGATTACTTTAAAAGTTGAAAATGAGCCTGCACGTGTCTTTTTGCTAGCATTCTGAGAACATGGTGCTGTAGTGCTGCCCCATCACAGTGAATCTCTGGTTAGTTCATTTTCCCTGTCACACGAACTCAGGGGTAGCTAAGAGTAGCTAAGTTGTCCAGCCACACCAAGAAGGGTACAGGACAGGAACAGCCATAATATATATGTCCATTGGGTACAATGTCAGAATGCTAACTGGTTTCATTTCAGTTATAATTTCCTATTCCAGTGTTTATATGGACAAATGCAGGGTAGACATACTGATATCAAAAGTTCTCTAGGTTTTTACATATTACTAACATTAGAGGATGAAGCACTAAAATTGTTACTTCTTCAAATAAAACCTTTTTCCGATAGATCCAAAGTACCAAAACCAAATGACAGTATGTTAGGATGATACACATCTTTGAGCTATATTCACAGGCATCCTGGCCCTCAGTTTTAACTGATTTTAAGGTTATGTATTGCATCCATTCTGTCAAAATATTGATAAGAAATTTAAACACCCAGATTTGAGCCATTTGCAGCACATGGCTCAAACACTAGCTTCCCAAAATAAACAGCAGAGTATTAAATTTCTTTCTATTTTCCTTTTCAAAAGGTCTTCAAAACTCAGAGGTAAATCAGTGAGCATGTACATATATAAATATCTTATTTATCAGATCCATTGTGAAGTATCATTTCATTCCTCTGTGATCAAATGCAGATTCTTGAAAGGATTCAAATCTGTTTATATAAAAATCTTTCTATATTCAATGACAAAGAAACAAACTTTTATTTTGCAGATGGTGATAAGCAATTGTCCAAAAGTGCTGAACATTCCTTTATTCCAAGCCACTACATTAATTCCTTATTGCAGTGATTTGTAAACTGTAATTTATCAATTTGTTTTGATTTGTGAAAGTCAGTTGTGTTCTTCAGCAGAGACATTCTCTGTGTTGCCTTGGTTTCACCATAGAAAGGATACGTTTCTGTTTTCTGGTATGTTTGGACAGATTAGAAGTCCAAGGAACTGGAACAAAAATACAAGAATGTATTTTAAATACGAAGAAAAAAAATCCATCCAACCCCACTCACTTGAATAATGATGTTAATCTGGTGAGATTTAATGAGGAAGGATGACTATGAAAGATTGGTGTTTGGCAATGGATTTTACAAGATTAAAAAAAAAATCTAGGAGAGAAAACCTTAGACTCAATAGATTTAATAATGTTAATTGAATGCATGCACTGCTTTAAGGTGTTCCTCTCATTTATGAGAAAATACAAATAAGACTACGAGGCAATGCTACAACCCCCAGACAAATATACTCCTTAGACCATTGAAGAGAACAGTTAATTTCATTTAAAATCACAATCCATTTAAATGGCTCATAAGTTACTCTTTAAATACTTTTTTTCCAGAATAAATAAACCAGATTATCGTTGTTCTAACTGAATTTCAAATGTCTTGTTGGCATTTGGAATACATTTGACAAAACAGAGGTTTGTTGATCTGCTCCATTGAGACGATGAGCTATTATAAGTAGATAATCAATGAGTTTCAGATATGGTTGTCAGCTTCTTAAACACAAACAGAAAATCAAACTTTGGAGAAGAACAAAACTGATGTTATTATCCTGAGACTCTAATAGAAGTTGATTTTTCAATCATTATGAATATGAAAAATACCAAATAACACTATGGAATATGGAGTGTTTGTTCTACAGCTTCTGCAATTAAAATACCCCAAGGTGCATATTTTTGTCAAAAGGCTTTTAAAATCCATCTACATTGCAGTAATGGAAGCATGCAGCAATTAATCACAAGTTAATTTTTTAAATGGAAGGCTTAGAGGATAAAATACTGACTCCTTCACTGACATAAACCCTGCATACATATTAACAAGTGGCATCCACAAAATTCTAAAGCTACAGAATGTTACAGTCTCATAATTTCCTCCCAGGCCGGTAATCTGTGCAAAACACAAGCACTTATGAGTCAGAAGTTCATTTGTGTGTTACCCCAGAAGATGAGGAAATTGATATTTTTGTTTGGGTTTAGGGTTGTTTTTAATGAGACTAGAAAGGGAAAATTATAATCAGTCTTGATTACTCTGAAACAATGGGTGCATTCTGATCATGCACAAATCGGTTTGTCAGACCTCAAATGAAAGCATATAAAAATGTATGCATGGTTAACATGCAAGATTCCTATGTATTTCACTTTCACAAAGCACCTAGAACACTATATTGTGAACTTTGAAAGATTTCTATATTCACAATTGCAATATCAAGCTGATAAAATTCTGATCTGTGTAAGTTAAAAGTCCTAATGCATACATAAGATCTGTTCCTTTATCCAATGTAATTGGAGGAGCTAATCTCATTTCAGGACAGGTCCTACCTGCACATGCACAGAAATCTACAGTATCTAAATTTTGACTTCACACTTCCCTATTGGTAACTCAGAATCCTGACATTTCTTATGGGATGTCAGGTTACTCTACAGGTTTTCAAACATGATAAGGTCAATCCCCCACTACACCCATAAATCAGAGGAACAGTGGAAGTGAATAGCCTGAGCAGAAGCATTGTTAGCTTCCCTGATTCCTGAGCTGTTTTTTTGCAATGTCTAGCACAATTTAATCCAGCCTTGTTGCACAGCAAGAAATGACCATTTCAAATAGAGTGATGGCACACTGGTTGGGAGTGCAACATTTCTCCAGACCTGGAAGAGAAAATAGCTCAGTTCCCAGAACTCCCAGCCCAGAAAACATTAGCTCTTTGACTGTGCTTTTTCATCAGCACTTCCCTTCTCTGGCAATCTGAGGTTGAAGTAAGACAACAGGTTAACCTGGTCACAGCTTTTAAAAATCAGGACTGGACTCAGACTACTGCCTGAGATATTAATAAATTGTTCTGGTCAGATTTTCCTGCCTGCCAGCCCTTAGTGTGTTTTCAGACCACACAGTATTGCTATGTTCCAGTTACAAATACATTTTTAGTTACCAAACCTCATATCAGATAAGGCAGCGCCCTGGAGTGTATCCCCCTGCTTTTCCTCACCCCAAATGACATAACGTCATGCTCTCTAAGCCAACACCTGACTTCTGCCTCAAATTCAGTTCTACTCTTCTTTCATGGGCTGAGATTATTCCCTCCTAGAAGCGAGGGAAAGAAACACCAGACAAATCCTCTGTATTTGTTTACTTTTCTGCATTAAGGGACAGGAAGAGCAGGATACCAGCTACCTTCTGGTCCCAGGATGTGGGAAATCACAGCACAGCAGTGGTAGGCTAAACACAGCCTTTGGCTTCCCTTCCCTCTAAAAATGTTTTGCTGCTCCAGGGTAGCAGAAAACCTATCCACATGATTTAAGTAGCTGGTTTTAAATACCATACTGTAACCCCATTTTGCAGTAATTTTGAGCTTTTCTTCTAAGAGAAGAGGTGATCTTCATCAGTGTTAACAACTATACCACACTGATTTACATGCTAAAGTCAGTGAGCTCCAGCTTACCAGACACACACCACCAGGTCCCACCTTCTCACTTGCAGGTTCTGTTCACAAGTTGGATAACAAGCTCTCTTCTTTGTCTGTCAACAATTTGTCAATAATACTTAGAGTTATTTTAATGCTAGATTAGGCAGTTATTGCACTTGCCTTTTAGAAAGAACAATATGTTTAATACTATTCAATCTTTAGAAAACAGTTTGGTTGACTAATTTTAACAAAAATATCATCTTGTCTCAAGCTCCTCACACTCTGTTAAGAGGTTTTCTTTTATATTAATGAGGAGGATGAAAAGAGGGCTTTTTCTTCCTTTGGAGACATTTTTAAGTAGATATACTTTTCCACAGACAGAGAAACAAGGAGCACATTGAGCAAGACCTGCTTATAAAAAGCCTGAATCACCTTCCTCTGTCCTAAAACTAGTTAAAGCAAGAGCCAGTGTTAGCATTGAGAGATGAATTAGTCTTTCAAAACAAACAAAAAATGGACTATACAAAGCTAAAAGCAATGGTGGACCACAAAAACTGGTGGAAAACAACTGACTGCCCTGCAGACATTGACTCAAAATTGTGAAACATGATAAAGGTGGAATTATCTGTTTTTCAATATAATGTGCCCACTGGCCAAACCCTGTCTATTGCTCTTCATTAAAATTGTTGAGATGGAGCAAATAAGAAGGAGAAACAGAGTTTGGCTGTAAATATTCCATTTCAAAATGGAAAAAAATGGGCAACACTTATCATCTGTATTTCAAACTCAATAAACATAACGACTCAGAAGAATATTCAGGATTATGTTCCTAATTTTTAAACACTAAAAATGTGAGTGTCCTGAAACTGCTTCAAACTGCATGTGAATTATTACTGAGCTAAAACCTCACTGAGGTTTCAAGATGGAAGGATGGCAAGACGTCAGGGTTGAACCCCTACAGACATATTTAAAAGGATATGGTGAAATCAGTGTTTCAATAATTGCAACTAAATTATAATAAAGGCAATACAGAGAACAGTACTTATTAATTTTCCCATGGCAGTAACACTGGACAGGAGTTTTGCTTGAGTAAATAATATTCTTGATTTTGCATATAAGATAATACTGCAACTTTAAGGCTTCATATTTAGCAGATGTGCTTTTTTTTTATTGGTGACATGAAAAATGCCAGGATTTTATGCCATTTTAAAACCTTGTTTCAATTTGTATTTTATTTCCTGCTAGTAAATCCAGAATAACACTTTTATGTTGTTTGACAAAACTATAAAAGTGCTCACACGTATATCAATTGCTCTTCATTAAGAGGGACTTTCACATCAACATTCCTCTGCCCCCATAGAACAGATGATATGCCATTTTACAATATATAATTTGAATTTACCAACATCAGTAAAGCTGAATTACAAAAACAAGTAATTGCTGGCAAACAATATAAGCAATTCATTTAAAGCATTCTCCCACTGCTATGCTTCTAATTCCTGCCTCAGAAAAACACTCAGTCAGTGACTGGTTCTCCAAACTATGAATACCTGAGCTTCTCAAGAACAGAATAAGATTAAATGGTTTTTTATATTAATATCTCTGGACACTCTTTTATCCTATAAGCTTTGTTTCACAAACAAAGTGACAAAGCATCACTTGGTGTTGTATTCTGCTTTGGAAAGGAAAATATTGGAATCACAGTTTCTGGTGAAATGGAAATTACAATTTCTGAAGAGTTCTAGAGAGGAGTAACTGCCATGAAGGCTTTGTCTTGGACTGCTAGTGCCAGTCACTTATGTTGGGGAAAGAAACTTATCTTTCTCGAAGAGGCAGATTTTCATATAGAAACCAAATCAAAACATTAATCTGAAACCGAACTGTCATTTTTACCCACAAGTAGGCAGTCTAGTTGTTCATTCAACATCGAGCTTGAAATCAAGATTCCTCTTTCTCTATTGCCAGTCGTCTTTGGACAACTTTCATATACAGTACAAAAGAGGCCAACAGTCACCGCGCAGCCTAATGGTGCTTGGTATCAGTCCCCTCAGGCCCTTTGCTTAAATTCATTCACTATGTCAAGGACAGTTAAAAAAGCACAGCCTGGGAATCCATCTCTCCAAGCTCTAGTGCCAACTTTTTCTTTTTTTCTCATTTGAGAATCATTACTTCATACACTGTCTTTAACTCTTCATATATAAAACTCTCAGCCTTGTATTTTGGTTCAAGTAAGTGCTTGCTGAATAGCTCCAGGAGGGCTCATCAGCTGCACTGCTAGCAATTCTGAACCACAACAGCAAGAGGACAAGTGCTTATCTCTTTGGCTGTTGCTTCTCTGAGGATCTTCACAGATGCAAGGAGAAGGAACTAGATTTTGCCTTATAGTATCCTATAGCTGCAAATGAGTAGAAACACTGATTTAGAGTTCTTCAAAACACACAGGCCATTCTCTGATATGTCAGGCAGGGCAGATCAAGAACATCCTGTAGTGCTCTTTTGATCTAGGTGCCAGAAATGGTTTATAAGCAACGATATAGTAAACATTTTTCACAAACTACTCCATAAATGTTATTTGTAAAGAAATTAAAATATGATACTAACTAGGAATGTGACTTCTGATGATACAAATATATAGAAAGAAATGCAGTTGGACAGTTTTGATGCGAGATGTGTTATTGATTACATACACACACCTTTATATTGAGTTAAAAATTAATAGACACTTGTACAGCTATATATGTATGTATTAAAAGTGATTTCTTTATATCGTCCATGGATTACTGATAACTATGCAAATAAGTCACATTATTGCAATGTTTTTGTTTTGTCTTTTGATTGCAATCAATTGTTTATCTTTTTCATTGTCTGTTGGAGCAGCACATAGTGGACCTAATAAATTATTTCATCCAGTAACAGGCAACATCCAGTGTAGGCAGATTTAATTTGTGCTGTCAGAAGCAATACTGCACCAAATGAAAGATCCTTCCATGCATTTGCATTATCATGATAATGAATGCTATGCAGCTGAGATTAAAAACAAGCTCTCTATGTAACATTTCTCCAATCAGTTCTTTTAATTTTGTAAGAAATACTTTAGGTTTTAAGGACTTAACTTACAATATGAATAATTCACTTTACATTTACTAATGGAAATGTTTCCACTGACATACAGAAGACTAATCTGGAAAAGTAAATAATACATTGAGGAAAAAGATTTGCAGAACTTCCCTTGGACCCATCATTTATCTATTTCCCCTTGGTAAGTCTCCTATTTACAAAGGACATACTTTTCCAAGGCATGCATGTTCATATGTAACATTTTCTTTCCTTTTTTACTCTATTTTTCATTCTTCCATACAGAATTAATTGCTTAAAATTAATTAAACTAATACTTGAAGAATTGCATTTTCTATCTTTGAAGAAGTATTCAGATTTTTTTCTTTTTTCATCTAGATGATTCCTAACTTAGCAGAGGGTACAACTTGTGACCTGTTCTGTGAATAAATAAGTTTGGGAACAGCTGTAGGTACCTGCTCCAGAGAACGGTAGAGCAAAGCTGGCTTTCCTCCTCAGTAAAATTAGAAGGTGATTTCAGCAAGTAAGTTGCAACTATTCACAGAGTTGATTTGCACCACAAGTATCTCCATATAGGTAGCACACGGGCACATTTTCATGTCCTTGTGCCAGGTTTCTTCATGTGGTAGCCCATGAGCCAAACTTTGTCCAAGAGACAAGTCCAAGTACTATTGACTTAGATCACTGCTTACACAAAGCTGAAGTCAGGAGAACCTATGAAGACAGTTGTCAAACAGCCATATATTTCAAGGCTCTGTCTCTGGCCTACATAGTGCATCTTTTCTTTCCCATCTGTCTGTCTTCCAAAAACAGTGAGTCCTGCACTATGCTCCATATTTTCCTTCTTGCAAGTCAATTTTCCTGTTTCAGCTCTGTTCTTCAATGGCTTTTCTACATAGGTGATACCACCTTAGACTCTAGCACAAACACAAGTAAGTATTCCTCATGCACTCTGTCTGCTCCCATTTATGTCACATCTGAACTGGACCAGTTGTATCTCTTAAACTCTAAATGCTATTTCTGGAACATCCCCTACTTTGTTGTATTCAAGCAACCTGCTGTAAAGTATCCACTGTAGAAAATGCTTCATTCACCTTTCAAGCAGACCCTTCCCACTACTCCTTCACTAACACATTTTATAGCTGTCTCTATAACACGGAACTTTTGACCGAGTAACTTCTTACCTTTGCAGGTAACTAAGTGAAGAAACATCTAAGAGGCACAGAAAAGAGCGCTTGCACTGTGTCATCCATGAGGATAACTGTGTGTAATACAGTGCTGAGGATTTCTGCAAGTGCCTGATGTAGCTGCTATAGAGGAAGAAGTAGTCCATGGGAAATGCATGATCAAATCCAGTTAATCTAGCCCAGCTTCACACAGTTCTCTTGTGTATGACTATGAGTCTCCAGCTTTGCAAGTACCACAGAAGGAATTAATTAATCATTTACTGCAAGACTTCATCTGTCATCCGTTTCTGCTCTGATGTTATTACATGCTATGCTGAGACACAAGGAAAATATGTCATTCCTGGAGCATTATTTTTAATGAGTGGCCTGTTTGTGGCCTAAGAGTATGTTTTGGCTAATTGATTCAAGAGGAAAAGAAAAGGTTTCAGTTTTTAATATCATATCTTGAAACATTATTATTCAACCATAATGAGTCAGGTTTGTGACTTTTTTCCCTAACTCCCTGTGATTACTTGCCAATTTTCTATTTGACTGCTTCATTTTGTTTTCATTTTGACAGCTGTTGTGTTTATATAAATTATGTGTATGTATGTCTGTGCATGTGTGTATCCAATGATAGATAAAAATAAATACTGTACTTAATACTTGTGTTGTTTGCCTAGATTACCAGATTATCAACACATTTTTTAAAATAGTTTAGTATTTCAGATTTTGTACTTGAATAGAAATCTTAATTACAATAGTGGCATTTTTAAGCTCAGTTAGTCCTGTCCATTGTGTAAAGAGATGGTATCATCTTTAATATGTCACTTGAAGGAGGCATTTACTATTTATTAGTAGGTTTTTGAGAAAAACAGTCAGACTTTTTCCTAAACCATAATTTTACATATTTTAAAACTCCAGAAGCCAAATATAGACTCATTAGAACATCAGGTAACCAAACTGTGGCATTTGTACAACAGCGTATAGTCATAATTTGTATGGCAGAGCCCAGGGAGAAATGGTTTCTGCTACTGTCCACACAAGTTTCTGAGGCTACGGCTTATCCTGTGGAGGGACTTCCATCAGAAAATGCTTCATATTTTTCACTGATTTATGATTGCCTTGAACATAGCAAGTATGGAACCCAGTCACTGGCTTGACTTATCCTGAAAGGGCAGAATGGCAACTGGGTTAATTATGCTTGAATCTGAGTGCTTTGACATGCAAAGAGAAATCTTAGGTTCTTTGTTCACTGATTCTTGGGGAAAATCACATTAAATTTTCAGTTGTAAGAACTGGTATACAATGCAGCTATTTGTTTCACAAAATGGTGAGATAGTGCATGTCAGGTGCTTTGACCCTGTGGCATGCTGAGATCAGGGTCACATACTCAATCATTAAAAATCTTTTTTAGATACCTTACTTTCCCCTTGAAGATCTCTTGTGCGAGCTGTGGTGAAATCTGATCTTCTACTGTTAGTAGCAGGTTCACAGCCCAAGGTCACATTTTATGTCTGAAGGCTAATATATAGATGGATAATAAGACATTACATCTAATGAGATGGGCCCAGTAGGGCAATTAGGAGTTGACTATAGAACACATATTTCCTGCAGGTTCACATGAGTGTTTCTATAGAGGTTTGAAAAGCAGCAGTGCCAGAGAAATGGATGCACAAAAAATGAAAAGAATCGTGGAAGATTTTCAAAGAACTAGAGGACACTCAGGAGCCTATTCACTGGGAACAACAACTCAGTGAAAATCAGAGGGAGACAGGAGCCTAATTCATCTTTCTGTCTTTAGGAAACTCCCATGAAAATGCAAAAAAATAATTGAAAGTCTAGAAGACTTACTACTTACTTGAACAAAAATAATCTACTTGCGAGAAAGAAAATAATTCTCTGGACTTTGTCAGTAAATCATTTTCTGTGGGAAATATTTTAGATTCACAATGATAAGACTCATTTCTGGCCTTACAATCTTGTAGAAAATAAAACTGTCTATGATAACACCTTCTGAAGACTGTAAGTGCAAATGCCTGTATTCACACTAACTAGAGAATAGACTGCAGCTGGGCTACTTCAAAAGAAAGGTTTTGAGTGGCATGTGAAGAGTTATGGAAAAGCACTGTATTATTCTGGTATAGCAAAGAACCTGCCTTTCAAAGATTTTTAGTGTTTATCTTCTGATGCATAACTAAACTGCTTCCTTCAAGAAGTGATACTGACTTTAGAAAGAAATAAAATCTTAGAAAATAATGATTTATAAGAAATGCCATGTATCAAGCTTTGAGGGCATCTGCAGACAAGTCACACAGTAAAGAAGTCTGTTGTGAAGGATTTCAACACCAAAATGCTTCTGCCATAAGAATTCCTTAGTCTGATACAGCACCTAAACCAGAAAAGACTTCGGTTAAAAAGACACTGTGAAGAGCAATGTCCAGTGTCTGTGTTCCAGATTAAGTTTATTACATGAAAATCTGAATCCATATCATTGCCACTGGCTTACGTTTAGAGAGAGATCATTTCACATCCCTAAATGATCATCTAGGTGGACAGAAAGACTAATCTGCATGAATAACTCTATCCCTCAAAATCTTGGGAATTGTGAAATTTCAAAGACAGTTGTCACTGTAGGATTTCCCCCACAAAGACTGATTTATTTGAGAAGCACAGACAGTATGAAAGCCAGATTCTCTGAACGAAAGCATCCCATTGCAGCAAAGTTTACTTTGAAGGAAGATGAACTGGACCAATACTTCTGCTTAGGCTTACCTTGTTTGGAATTGCTAGCACGGAACCTCAGCTATTCTGAGGAAACGCCTCCAAAAGTTCAGGAATTAAATTTCAAAGAAGCCAAAGCAAAAAAGTCCAGATGGGAAAACCATGTATAGAAGGTACTCTTCTGCTCTCTGGAATTAATCTTAAAATATAGATGGTGCGTTATGTGATGGACGAATGTATCGAGCACTGTCCTTGAACTGTTCATTTTCTGTACCTGCCTTTCAAGGCATCAGATCTACTCAATACAAATGCACACTGTCCTTTCAGACTGTCCTCAGCCCAGCCTCATGGGATCAGCACATCTATTAGTGGGTATTTCTCTGTTTCAGCTCTTGTTTCTGAACAAAAAAAACCTGTTTATGTTTTTCCAAGCAGTCAAGATGCTCAATTAGGCCAGTTACCAATGGTTACCTTGGCAGGATTTAAGAGAAGTCTTTTGTCACCTTACCTTATCACACCATTTCATGTCAAGGTCCACAGGGTAGAATAAGCATACCTTCCTGAGCAACAGCAATCTGCAGGGCTACAAGCTGCTATTTAATAACCACAGAGCTCTGAATACTCTCCTTTGATGCACTCTTTTATTATCTATGTATTTTTTGTACTTTGTACTTTTCAAAGTGGAGCACCATGCACAGCACAGATCTATACCCTAATTATTCAGCAAGATTAAAGAATATATTCAAGGCGTGCACTTAGAGTTATAAACAAATATTGTCTCCTCAAAGTTTACTACTTTGGATCAGAGGCTAGCTGATTTACACCCATTAAGCAGCATCGTTCTCATCTTAATTCAGTGACATTATTTATAAGATAACATTTTTCAGCCACAGTAAATTTTTCCAGATGTAACCCCTGGGTTTTACTTGTTGTATAGACCTTGTTCCTCACTTCAGAGACTTATTCCTAGCAGAAAGGACTGGTTTCATTTTCTGCAATAAAACTATAACATCCTTCAATGTAGGCTATTCTGATCTGACCATGGAAGAGATTTTCACAGATGTGCAGTGGCAACAATAATTGCTATTGCCATTATTGGTTCCCTGGACTGAACACTACCCAAAACTGGGGCCTTTATAACATTTTTTTCTACTAAAGTAAGAAACAGTTGTTTCCACTAAAGTAAGAAACAGTTTATAAGTGTAAGTGTACTGCTGCTTATACACACACACACAATGGGAAAAAAAAAAAGTCCTGTTTCCCTGAATGCAGCCAAAAGGAAAGAAGAAAAACAAGCAGGGTTTTCTTCTGATCAGGTTTTCTACCACAATTACTCAAGAAGTTTACTCTCTTCCTTCTTTTCAGGGTCACACTCACAGATTCCCAGACCAGCCTCTTCTATAGCCTACAGCTGGCATTTCTGCTACTAAGCACAAGCCACAGCTGGGTAGCTTCTCTCTAACATTTAAGTCCGCCCAAATTCTCAGATGAAGCCTTCAGCTAGTACTGTTCAGTTGCATGTGGCAGCTGTTTATTCCTGCTTCCACTGAAAAGTATCAGTTTGTACACCCACAGACTAGTGGTGCACTGATGCCCTTGGATCTAAGATCACCTGTCTAATGGGTGGTGTGCTGCCATGAATTCCCTCCAAGGTTGCCCTCTAGCTGTCCACTTCTTCTAGAATTGCCTGCATAATCCTGAAAGAACTAGTCTGAGCAAAATAAAATGCCTGCTTTTGGAACACATGCTTGTTCACCTTTGTCCCCTCTAGAAAGAAAGAACTTTCCCTGGTTTCTAAGGCCGTTCTGGTTTTATTTATCTTAGCAACTCTTCACATTTTCTGTTGATTCTTTCTTCTTGCTACATAACCTAGTTGACTGCTGCAATCCAGTTTTATAGGCATAGTGCCATCCCTAAGTATTTTATTTTAGCAAAGATTTTACCATCTGTACCCATAATATTTACTGCCCAAACAAGTACTTCATCCTTTGGTCTTTGCAGGTTTCTCTTCAGTATATGTGTTTTGTTTCCATGTTTCACAAAAACCACCTGGTACCCTGCAAAATTCCATGCATATTTTTGCCATCAGTTTTAATCTTGCCATGTTCAGACATGGACACAATGAATAACCTGAAATTATCAATTACATTATTTTAAATAATTTTAAATTAAATTAAATTTTATTATTTGTTACAAAAATAGTATAGTTTATATATCTATCATAGAAAAATATTTTTGGATAAAATTCATGGGCCTACAACCTCTTGGGAATGTTACAAGTCCATACAATGTTCCCAAATGTCCAAACATCTATAGGAATTGAAGGATACGTAAAATTGCTTGCCATCAAAGAACTTCTTATATTGTACACATCAGTAAGGATGTTCATGTGAATTGCTTATTCACATAAGAGAAAGAAACATGGTATCTGAAGAATTAATGTAAATACTAGGGGGGGAAATAAACTTTCAGACAGGTGAAAAGATTCCCATTTGAAATCCCACATTTTATTTTCAAAGAAATGTCTAGAGCTACTATGTTTACCAGCCAGGAGCAAAACCCCAGCTCTGAAACCACCAGAAATGTAGGCAGTGAAATAGAAAGCAAAGATCTACACTTCTACTATACTGTATAATCACTTTTTTGAGAGCAAGGTGAGGTTCAGATGTGCTAATTTTTATGTCTGTTTTCTACCAAGTGATCTTGCATGCATTTAAAGACATTATCTATTAAATTTGAAAAAAAATACTTATATCTTTGCTTCACTATTACCATACGTGGTACTACATTATTTAACAATAGATAGCAAAGGGAATTGCTAAAAATACTGGAACAGATTGCCTAGAGAGGTTGTGGGTTCTCCATCTGCAGAGACATTCAAAACTCAACCGGACAGGGTGCTGGGCAACCTGCTCTAGCTGAGCCTGCTTGAACAGGTGGGGTGAACTGAGTGACCTCAAGAGGTTCTTTCAAATCAATCATTCTGTGATTCTGTGAAATGAAAGTATGTTTAGTGCTGTAAGCCAGGTAAGTCCTTCAGTACTGCCTGGTTTTTTAATGACATAAGCAGAATATAAGACTGCTTTTGCACTTAAAATTAGACAAGTGATTAAACAATTTGATATATCCTCATATCTCATTTCAGTGGAGAGATTTAACTTGCTTCACTTTGCTGATGCATGGAAAAATCCCAAGCTGTAATAGCCCATCCAAAAATAATTCTTGTTAGCTGTACATTAAACATGATCAATAATTAAATATGGAAAAAATATTCTTAAATTTACCTATAAGCTATGAATACCTATGTATATATGCATACATACTGAGATAACCAGCTACTATGAACAGGAACACACTGTGTCATACTGCACTGTGTGGCTGCAATTAACAGAAAGCAAAAACTTGGAGAGAACTGAAACAGCATGGACTAGACACTGAAAGTCAGGTGAGATAAACCCAAAATTCACATACTGCAGTCAGGTCATCCAAAATATTTGCAGAATGAACTGTATTCTTCATTCATCTATTGAGCTGTAGCTGTGCAACAAGACCCATTTCACTCAAGAAGCTCCCTGTGTACGTAAAGGCAGTTTGGATAGTTGGTAGGAGCTCCAGCATCCTGCCTTCTTCCCAGAGGTGTGCAGCCCCCCCAAAATACATGCTGTAGAACTTAGCAGAACATGCCTTCTGGTCCATATGGATTACAGTAAGAGTCAAATAATTTACCCATCTAGCGGCACAAAAGTGGGAGAACACAGTAATATAAATTATCTTTGGAGTGTTGTTTGTACTGTAATTAGTAAGGCTCTTGTTTGCTTCTTATCTTATTAGTAGAAACCAGCATTTTTGTTACAGTGTTACAAAAAAACCAAAACAAAACGAAAAACAAAACTGTTCCCTAAATGAAAAGGCTTTCAAGCAGTAAGCCTAGTATCTTCATCACTGCCAGGCGTACAAATACCAGAAAGAGTGACAGCTAATCCACATGCACTCAGAAACAAAATGAAAAGGCCAGTTACACATGCTTGTCAGAGAACACCTAAACAAACTTAACATCCACAAGTCCATGGGCCCTGATGGAACGTATCCACAAGTACTGAGAGAGCTGGTGGACATCAGAGCTACACGATCATCTTTGAGAGGTCACAGAGATCAGGGGAGGTGCCTGAGGATTGGAAGAAAGCAAATATCACCCCAGTCTTCAAAAAGGGCAAGAAGGAAGACCGAACGAACTATCGGCCAGATAGCCTCACCTCAATCCCTGGAAAGGTGATGGAGTGACTCATTCTGGAGACCATCTCTACCCCCATGGAAGACAAGAAGATGATCAGGAGTAGTCAGCATGTGTTCACTAAAGGTAAACCATGTTTGACCAAACTGATTGCTTTCTACAATGAGACAACTATCTGGATGGATGGAGGGAGAGCAGTGGATATTGTCTACCTTGACTTCAGCCAGGCTTTCTCTCATGAAATCCTCATAGGCAAACTCAAGAAGTGTGGGTTGGATGAGCAGACAGTGGGATGGATTGAGAACTGGCTGAGGGGCAGATCCCAGAGGGTCATGATCAATGGTACAGAGTCCAGTTGGAGGCTTGTCACCAGCAGGGTCCCCCAGGGTTCTGTACTGGGCCCAGTGTTATTGAATCAGTTCATCAGTGACTTGGATGAGGGGGTAGAGTGCATCCTCAGCAAGTTCACTGATGATAGAAAACTGGGAGGAATGGCTGACACCTCAGAGGGTTGTGTGGCCTTTCGGAGGGATCTCGATAGGTTGGAGAGATGGGCAGAGAAAAAACCTTCTGAAGTTCAACAAGGGCAAATGCAGGGTCCTTCACCTGCAGAGGAACAACCCCATGCACCAATACAGGCTGGGGGCTAACCTACTGGAAAGCAACGTTTCAGAGAGGGACCTGGGAGTCTGGTGGACAACAAATTGTCCATGAGTCAGCAGTGAGCCCTTGTGGCCAAGAAGGCAAATGGAATCCTGGGGTGCGTTAGGAACATTGTCAGCAGGTGGAGGGAGGTGATCCTGCCCCTCTACTCAGCCCTGCTGAGGCTACATTTGGAGTCCTGTGTGCAGTTCTGGGCTCCACAGTACAAGAAAGACATGGAACTCCTGGAGTAGGTCCAACAGAGAGACACTAAGTTGGTCAAGGGTCTGGAGAATCTTATGAAGTAAGGTTGAGGGAGCTGAGCCTGTTCAGCCTCAGGAAGAGGCGACTGAGAGGGAACCTTATTAATGTGTATAAATGCCTAAAGGGTGGGTGTCAAGAGGATGGAGGCAGGATCTTCTCAGTGGTGCCAACCAATAGAACGAGAGGCAATGGGCAGAAGCTGATACACAAGAAGTTCCACCTGAACATGAGGAAGAACTTCTTTACTGTGCGAATTCCCGCACACTGGAGTAGGCTGCCCAGAGAGATTGTGGGGTCTCCCTCACTGGAGATATTCAAGAACTGTCTGGATGCCATCCTGTGCCATGTGCTCTTGGATGACCCTGCTAGGCAAGGAGGTTGGACCAGATGACCCACTGTGATCCCTTCCAACATTGCCAATTCTGTGTGATTCTGTGTGATAATCTCATCCACACCTACTAGCTTGCAAGACCTTGAAAAACTCAGTAATTAAATGAGAAGGGGGAGAAGAACAGAGGAACAGAACAGCAAAGATATGGTACAGCAGCAAAACATCATTTTCTGTTCATGTAAATGGGAACTGGACATTTTAAATTGAGGTTTACAAGGTGGCTCAAATAATTTCAGGGCTATATATCTCTCTGTACTATATAAGTTTCTCAGAATCACCATTTATTAGGTTTTTTGTACTCCATTATCTCCCTTTTTGCCTCCCTTTTCCTACTCCCCATCCTTGTCAGCATTTCTGTCTTCACCACATCAGAGCAAACAGAAGGCACTGAAACAAGAAAATCACATAGAAGAGATTGTTTTGATAGGGCTATGCAGGGCTGCCTTACTAATCCAATAAACACAAGGTATTACTGTGACTTGTATTCTATTAAAAAATATTAGCAGAGTGAAAAATCATCCCATGCCAAATCCAAGGGCTGCTGAGCTCCAAGTGAAGCTCTCACTTACAGCCTTCACCTTTCATTCTCATTCCGCAAAATGAGATAAAAAATATTTTGTTTGCCTGATAACAAATTTTAAAAAGGCTATATGCATATGGAGCCAGTGTGTTCAGTAATTTGATCAGCCAAGCTCGACTGACATGTGTCTTCCCAAACTGTGATTTAAGTTACAGGGCATCTATGCATCAAAGGGGAGGTTTGCTATCTTCTCCAACAGCTGTGGGATCAAAGTACTGATTGACAATGCGATTTTACACTGATGTATACACAAGGAACTTAATTCCTCTAGGCTCCTTAAAAAATCCCATCTGAACATATTCCTATGGAGGAATCTTTCCATGATTACATTTGAGGGATCCACCAATTTTTCCATTGAGGTTTCTGAATTCACTCAAGGCTGAAAATATGACACTGAATCTTTGCAGTCACAAAGCTTGGCAGTGTTTCAGAAGTACCATTTTCACAAACTTTGTATTGATGTCAATATCCATGAATACAGAGCAGCATGCCAGTATTTGCAAAATGAAAAAAACCCCAAGCCTATCTTTGATGAGTTTGTCAGTGAAACCATAATTGCACCAGCATTTTATTCAAGCAGGCTATTCTTCAGTGAATCTAAAGGCTAATGTAAGACTTCCAGAACTGATCTTCAGATTCTCTTCCATTTATTGAGTAATACCACACCAGTAAGATGGAAATTTGAAGAAATATTTAAGTAAAGTTATGTTGTATCATTAACATCTGACATTCTGTAAAAAATATAAGCTGCTCTGTAGTACATATACGCTGGATATAATGCTTGGACTAGCAGATAGTGGGAGAAAAGAAATGTCAATTGTCACCTTATTCAGCTTTATCCGTTAAATTCCCCTCTCTTAAAGCATGATGGGCACACAAATTTTCTATTGTAAAAGGTCTGTTCAAGTTGCTTTATTAAACACTTTTAGAACTTCCAGGAATTATTGTTCTGGATAGATACTACAGTCTTTTCAGTTATGCCTGGAGAGTGTATTCTGTAGCCTTAAAGAAGATGGTATTCCTCTAGCTATTTATGACCAATATACAAAAGACTCTTGTGGGATCAAATTTGCTCACCAAACATGCAGAATTCATGATAGCCCAAAAACTGTTAGCCTTTCCCATGCAGACACACCAAAACCCTACATACTTAAAAAAAGGGAAAAAAGGAAAGGAAACAAGACATTAATTGTGCAACTGAATTTCAGCTTATACTATGCTTATTCTTGTCTTGGCCTTTTACCAATGTCTCAGGAAAGGATGATCAGAGATTTAAGATGCAACCATCAACTGATTGAACCCTCTCTTTTCCCCCTTCTCCTGGACATTAATCTTCCTACACTAATGCTGCCTGTTCTTTAGAGGCTTCAGCTGACAGCCTGGTATATTAATGCAACAGGAGTCAAAGCAGATGTGTTGGACAGTGAATTACAGTGGCTGAGAAGCTGATACATGCTCCCTTCTGTTATTTGTGCTCCAGGGCTCTTGTCCACTGGAGGAGGGATGGCACAGACCATAGGACTCCATAAGCTTTTACACCGCAGGAGTAAGATTCAGAGCTTGATCCACTTGTGCTCTTATTAGATTTGTCATTCAAGTTTTAAAACCTACAGCTGGACCAATTGTATCAGTTTGTGATGATATCCTCCAAAAAGAGTAAAGCCTCCCACCTTGAGGAAGTCACAATCTGTTGGTAAAGGCTTGAGCAAGTACTGACAAATGGGCTGTGTTTTCATCTCTACCAACTACTTGAGGACCTGTGCTTGAACATCTTATAGTTTACTGCTGGTACATATCAGCGTGAAATGACGACTCCTCAGAAAGCAAAAATAGAAGTACAAGATGAACTAAGCTCACAGGACACGGCAAATTCACACTGACTGAAATTTCTCCTAACCTCTGCCAAACACACTGATCCACTGACAACACCAACACCAACTTGTCTAAAACTCTTAACAACCTCTTTTCTTTAGTCAACAAACCTCTTATTTTTAAAGGGGTATTTGGACCTGACTTGCTTCTTATCTATGTGGCACTGAAGACTATTCACATTCAGTGAAAAAAACCAAACAACACAAACTACTATAAACACAAGGCAGGCTGTGTGCATATAAATGTGTTATTTTATTGTTAAACAGAATGAAAGACCAGCCCATTGAGGAAAATAAAGATATTCCTCAAAACACCACAGTGATTTCGCCAAGATAAAATTTTCAATGCACTATATGAACATCGTGTGATGGCTAACTGCTGTACAGGGAAACACAAAGGGAAAAAAATAGAAAATAGCTTTTTTAATATGATTTAATTAGTCTCGATGGCCCACATGAGGACATCACATTAGAAAGACATTGGCTTTTTCTTTTTTGCAACATGAAACAAATGCTGTGTTGCAAAAGTAGTCAGCATCTTCAAGCTACGCTGCAGAGAAACCTGCAGAAGTGTGGCCATCTGTTTTAGTTGAAAGGTACTGTTGGGTATTGCGCTACTGAGAATTCATGGAACAACTGTATATTGAAAAGAAAAAAAACAGTCAAAATATGATAACAAAAAGCTCATACGTTTTGTTAAAGTGTTTAATGTCTTTGGGTTATCATGTCCTAATTGTTAAATAACATTTCAACATTTCTTCATTACATTCTAAGAATTATTTTCTTTTTGGCTGATTTTTCTGCAAGTCAGCGGGAATAAAGGAAATTGTCATTCAGTACTTTTCTCCTGTCTCTCTCCAAAGTGGATCTAAGCCCATGTAGCTGTGCCACTCACAAAAACTCAAGAAAGAAAACATTCTCTGAGTGACTAAATCAGACAAGAATATTTTGAAGTTTGATTTAAGAAAGAAAATAAAGCATTCATAGCTCATCTTTTAAATAATTCAATCTTTCAAGCATTATATTCCACTCACTCTAATCCATTAATTTACTTTTCTTATTTTAATTTCTTACAAATGTAATGATCATGAACTAAGCCGGCATGAAAGCCCTAGTGAATGAAACTCACTATTTGGGGTTTGCATCAGTGTTTGGTGCAATATCTTCTTGTTATCCATGCTGGACACATCAAGGGCAATAACAGCAACTGATTGCTCTATCACTGACACCAGTCTAAATCCAGCAAGAACTGGATCTGTTTCAATTATGTCTTTTCCCTTTGGTGCCATTCACCAAACAATGTACCATTTATCGATGGAAAATAATGACAAATTCTTCCTAATTATTCTTTTTATAGCTATTTGCTAGCACAGATGTAAACACTTGGGCCAGATACCAGAGAATCAGGTAACACCAAAGCAAAGGGGAATCAGACTCCTATTTCTGAGCGCAATGGGGAATTCAGGCCCCATAGCACACAGGTGCTCACAGGTCCTAGTAAGAAGGTTAGCAAAGGAACTGATTAGTTACAGCCATAATAATTTCATGCTCCTGGAGTCCAAAGCATCCTTCTGAGCACATCACTGTATGAAGGACACTTTCATTTAAGCAGTCAAACAAAGGACCTTCCTCTGCTTCCATTACAGCCACTGTACAGCCACTGAAACCTACTCCCCTGGTCTGAGGGGAGAACAAGGCCCACTTGTTCACATTTCAGCTCAAAGGTATTATTTTGCCTTAGGTAAGGAATACATTTTCAAGGGTTGAGGGCAGCTGTGACATTGATCAGGGGCTATACTGAAGAAATGAAAACCTAATCCTCATCCAGTGACAAGGAGGTGCATGCCACAGCAGGCAATGCTAATAGGAAACATGGATGGTGTAGGTCCAGCCCAGAAACAGCAGCAGAAAGGTTAATATTTTCAGCTATCAGACCATTCACCATTACTACAACATTTTTACAAGCCCATGATCTATATTCAATAAGAAAGGCACACTTTCCCCAGCATTTTGTTAACATGACCAGCAGTTTGATATCTGCGAGGCTACCTACAAATTGCTACCTTTCACTTTTGATTAGAGAAAAAATATAGCTTCCTTCTCTAATTTGATTTAAAATCAAAAGGTTTTGTGCAGTATTACCTTACTCAGATGAAGTCTTAATTGCAAGTCTTTTGATGCAGTATAATCACTGAGAGTACATTACAATGTAAATGATGAAAAATATCATTTTATAAGAACTAGAGGCCCAACAGCGCCTAGCTGGTGTTGGGTTTCCATTAACAGTTGATAGATAAATGAAGTTTCAAAGTCTTCATTATTCTGATCAGAGGACACAACATATTTACATCCAGATAATCCTGGATGGGAAGCTTCCTTGCAGAGAAAAACAATCTGGGTCATCACAGTTAGCTGTGTGCTTGCAATTTGTATCCCCCAGTGAACACAAATAATGCTCACAATATATTCAGGAGAGGTACCTTAGAAAGCAACAGAGTGGAGGGCAGAAGAAAAAGCAGTGTAAATGTTAAAGATGCACGGCAATTGTAGCCTCATCTGGGTGACAACACTTACCCTTTTTCCCTCCATTTAAGTCTGAGAATGCAAAAGGGTACAGCTTCCAGAGGTCTGAAAGTCCTCTTACCAGTATTACGGATCTCATCTTATCCTCTGGTAACATAAGAGGTAACCTCCTCTTGGTACATGACTTGACAGATCTTGTAAAATGAATCCCTGACTGACTGAAGACACTGGATATCTGCTAAGGTCACTGTACTTACTCATGGAGCTGGAGTGGATCAGTATCCCCACAGGAATACACACTGTGTGGCAGCAGGAAAATCCTGTCCTGGTGGTCTAATACAAAGGATTAAATTAGGAGTGAGAAATGTCTGGCAGGAAAAACACCCATACAGTCTTAGAAAGTAAGAAGGTGGTTTTGGAAGTTCCTGCACGAGGCACAAAGAAATCTAGGGTCAAACTAATGCAAATTGTTTTATCTCCTGCAGTTGATATTAATTGTCACGTCTAAAAAGAAGCAGCTTTTGCCAATGTGCAGGCCAGGACCTCACCACAATGAGCACTTCATGAGAGAATTTTATCACAGTGACTATGGTTTTCACGTGTACACAAGAGCTGGACTCCAAAGGGGATTTAGCTGGGTCTCTTTAGCTTGGAGAAAAGGAGACTGAGGGGTGACCTCATCCATGTTTACAAATATGTAAAGGGTGAGTGTCAGGATGATGGAGCCAGGCTTTTGTCAGTAATGACTAATGATAGGACAAGGGGCAATGGTTTTAAACTGGAGCATAGGAGGTTCCATGTAAATATCAGGAAAAACTTTTTCACTGTGAGAGTGACGGAGCACTGGAACAGGCTGCCCAGAGAGGTTGTGGAGTCTCCTTCACTGGAGATATTCAAAACCCGCCTGGATGCGTTCCTGTGTGATGCACTCTAGGTGACCCTGCTCTGGCAGGGGGGGTGGACTAGATGATCTTTCGAGGTCCCTTCCAACCCCTTAGATTCTGTGATTCTGTGATTCTGTGATTTAGGACCCCAAAGTTGCACATATGGCCAGGTACAGTTTTGTGCCACTGAGATCAGACAACTTTATGTTCCCTGTGCATGCAGCATGGAAACTTAATTTCAAACAAATCTGCATTAATGGAAGCTCTTTAATTAACTCAAGATTGGGAAGTTTTCATATCTCAGCTGAGCAAGACATGAAAGAGAAGTACAAATCCAGGGATCTCATTTCAAGCACAGTGACTCAGTGAGTTGCAACTCAATGAGAATAAAGATTGACTTCCTCTAGCATACTTCCATCTCTGATTTTTTTTCGTTCTCATCTCTACCTTCAAAGTAATCTGGACATATCATTACCAGCACTGACTTTATTAAAGTCACATGGAAAACTCTGACAAATTAAATGATAGACAGGGGGATACTTAGTGTACCCTAATGAAATAAAAATTGTTATTATCCAGACATGAATAACTCTTCTTTCCAAGGTGTACTTGAACCCTTATGTCCCCCAACGTTGCCTAACAAATAAATGGCATCCTAAAAGCTAGAACCTGGTAGGATATGTGGAAACCAAGTGATATCCCTATACAAGATCTATTATCTCTCTAAACTTTCAAGATGATGTGTGCTCAGGTGTCTTGAGAAGCCTTATAAAACCAGCTTCCACACTTCCTGGCAATACAGCAGGCCCCAGACATTTAAATATTTTTACTTTATGCATGATGCAGCCATGGACTAAACTGTCAGTGTTGCACTTCTTTTGTACCATGTCTTATTCCTGAGAATTCATTTAGAATGAAGAAGTCTCTTAAGAATGAATATTTACAGGCAAGGAAGAGCTCAAAATGTTAGAAACCAGTTATATGAAGCATTAAACATTATCAATAGTGGATAAGTAAACAACATGCATTACTCTTTATGTTTGGAAACTTTGGAGTACATCTCTTGTATCCACAAAGCCTTCACATACTGGCATGAGAAGACCTCCTTGCTGGTGTCTGTTCCCAGCCACCAGAAGTTGCCATTCTTGCACAGCAGTGGAATTATAGTCTCAGTTACAGTTTGTGAATATAGTCTGAGAAGTAGTAAGGAGGTTAATTGTTCTCCAAAATCCACCCACAGCCAGACTGCAGCATATCTAAAGAAATGCTGTAGACAGTGGACTGCCCAAGCCAGTCCATATTCTGGGTCCTGCACAGTCTGGAGGGAATCTACTTCAGGAAATATCTGGGACTTTGTCTAAAAGATTGCCATCTATCTGGATCAGCAAAGAACTTGGCAATACTGTCTGCTGCCTCAGGGCAACTTTCAAAGGGCAGCATAGGCATATGCATTCTTTACAAGACGTGAGGAACATTGACAGTAGTTTAGCAGAAAATGCAGTTCAAACACTTCTCATATACAAGCAATCTTAGCTGTCGGCTAAGATATAAGTATAAACTTCCTATTAACAATTGAATGCAAAGTCTCTGGTTTGTCTTTCTCTGGGCTACCTACTGCAATATATAAGCAGATACATGCAAAAAGTCACCATGTCTAACAAAGAAACTGAACAAATAGGTCTTTTCATTTGTGCTCTCACTTTTATGTGGGCAAAGGTTGCCAATGCAAGAGAGGACTAAAGAAATACAAGATTTAACATTCAATTAATCAGAGCCATGTGGTGCTTCTGTTAATGAAATGGTGAGTTCAAACTTAGTGAAAAAAATCAAATTCACCCAGCTAGAAAAACTGAACGGTAATTCTATGACTACAATGCCCTGGTTTCAACATCATGATACCCTTGCGTATTTGTCTCCACAAAGAAGTCACACACATCTCTGTAGAGCAGCCCTGGACTTTGTCTTGACAATACTCTTGCTGAAATACCCTATGAGTTTTCCCCACAGCTAAGGTAGCTGGCAGAGAAGAGGCTTAAAGCAGCTATACAGAGATACTGTTCAAAGCAGCGTATGTCTAGAAAAAATACATAAAGGACAAACTTCAGATTTTTATTGTTGAGGAAGAAGTTCAATATACATTAACAGTAGAAGCAGAAAAAAACAAACAAGAACATTCTTGGACTGAAGATAAAGCTAGGATTAAAACTAGCCCGTGGCCAAAGCCCTTGGGGCTATTTTGAAGCTTGATGTAAAATATATAATTTTCCAACAATTGAGTAAATCAGAATATTCTTCTGTAGATATTGTGCTAATAAATATTCTGATTGATATTTTTAATGCAAACATTGTACTAATAGAGAAAGAACATGCTGCTACTTCAAGTCTGGAGCACTTTCCATTAGCTATCTGTTCATGGGTGGAGGATTTATTGAATAATAAATTGTCTACTAGCAGTAGGCTTGCAAAAGCTCGATATGTCCTTATTAGTGCCTCAAAATTTTGCAATACAATAATTAGGCTTTGATTGGAACAGAGACATTTTTCTGCACTCTGCAAAGTCTTGACTAATGATTTTGTGAAGTTCTGGCTTTTCTCAGTTGTGGTATATTCTTACTTTTTAAGATCCACAGGCCTTACACTTGTAAGTCTTGATAAGTTGAAAATGTCATCTATGGGAAATTTTGACTTAGTAGAGCATACAGAATTAAGACCATATGCAGTGTATAACAGTGAATATTATTCATTTCATACATAATCTAAACAATCAAAAATCTCTCATAAAAATGTGGGATACCTCAAATAGTCTCTTAAAATTTAGTATTTCTCTATGTCTGCCTGCCAGGGAATAAAACAGCTCATTACATGGAGCTTGCATAAGCTGAATAGGTCTGGAAAAAATGTATTAGCCAACAGAGTGAATGTGAACCATAAATCCCATTTCTAGCTCCCTCAAATTTTAGTGAGTGGTCCTCTCAAAAGACCCAAAAGGGCAAAACTGTACTTTAGATTGGAGATGTAAATAAATTCAGCACACAAAAGAAGTCATTCCAGTATTACAAGCATGAAAACATAAAACCCTACTTAGTTCCAAAGTTCTTTTGCACAGTTCAGCTATATATTACTCGAGCTTCTGCAAGGATTTGTTTTGGAGATGCTGGTAGAAATTGAACTGATGTATAAGAACAAGACACAGACAATTTAAGCAAGAGTAGATTATCTCTTTCTATAAAGATGTAGAGTATCCATATGCATACTTGACTCAGATAGCCTTTCTTCTGATATAACACAAACCTAAATAATTAAGAATAGTCAGTCTCAGCCTGCTTTTTAGGGAGTGGAAAAATGCCTCCAGTTCCTTATCAGCCATACGAGAAGAGTGACTGGTGATCTGAAGACAACTCTGGCAGAACTCTTCCTTATACCATCATACAATGTGATACCCCAGAGGCCGTAGTCACTTTTACCTGACGTGTGCTACCACTTTGCTGTAAGAAAAACACTCCACTCAGTGCCTGGTTGTGTTACAAGTAGTCACAACTAGTATTATCTGTCCACAATCTTAACAAAAAATTCTGTGCACACTGAGGATACATCCATCCCAAACTAATCTAACCCCATCCTTCTGCTTTGATTCTGTATCTCCATTAAAACACTTGCAAACTATTAAAGATTAAGGGAGGGTGTGCCTCTTATCCTAATTACTGAACTCTATAGCACACTACATCCACACACACAGAGGCATGCAGTTCTGGGCTAGATGACTTTCCTGAATCTTCCCCTCTCCCCTAGATTTTCATTGTTGTTGTTAGGATACCATATAATATCTAAATAGCATCACTGAGTGGGAAATGTATGCAAATTAAAAGACCCAAAATCTCTTCCTGTATTTGACTTCCACATCACGCAACTTGTCTAAGCCTTATTTTCCCTAAAGATAAAATATCATTCTTAGTAACATTCTTAGTAAACTAGTGTGACAGCTACAGATGAATCAGACTATTTAAACAGCAAAACACAATGAATGAACTGTAAAAATATGAACAAAGAAAATTATGAGCATGACACACACAATCTGAATAAACTACTGCAAGATCAGAATAAGTGGGCAAAACAAGTTGGTATCCAATACAACTGGGCTTGCAGGATAATCAAGGAAAGAACAGAAGAACAGGTTGTTGCAGGTGGTTTTACTTAGAGAGATGAAACAGTAATTGTGACTAGGTAAAACGTCAATTCTGATACTAAGAAAAATAATCCAATCTTATAAAATACACGTCATTCTGCATAAATCTAAATCAATCCTTTGGCAATGAACACTGTGAAGCTATTCTTTCCAGTTTTATTATTTCCTTACTTTACCAAAACAAGGTCAAACACACTATCTACTATATGCCTCAAAGCTGTAAGTAAAAGCTCCGAATTACCATTTACAACAAATGTTCTGTCTTGCTTTTAACACAAAATTATTTTCTAACTGTCCTCTTTCTAACTTCAAAGCCTTAAAATATGTACGGTGATAGCAGTCTGTGTAATATCTACGGCATTAACTTTGAACCATTTATCCATTAAATAGTGTATTTATATAAACTTGCTCTAAAGTACAGTTTCTGGGACAGTACATGAGTAGCCGCCAGAAAGAGTCCAGTCCAGCAGATATTCCACAGAAATAAAAGCTCTGGTTTGTTCACTTCATCAGCAGAAAGACACACACAAAAAATGTAGATTTCATCCCAGATGAATTATTAGCAGTAGCAATTTGGTTTGAACAAATCATGACTTTTTCTTGTGTTGTATCTGACACCAGTGCAGTGCAGTACAGTACATTACCAATGTGCATTGTATACTATCTGGGAGGCAAAAAGCAAATGACAAATCCTAACCCATCATGTTTTAAGGAACCTAACTACGACCAAGGCTGGATGTGCAAGTGAGGCAGGGAAGTTATCTGCAAAACCTTTTAAAGATTCAAAGGTCATTCTGGATATCCTCCAATAAGTAAAGACCTGTCAGTAAAGGGGTCCAGCAAAGAGCATGGAATCAGGCTGGCATTTTGTCCTGTTTCTTTGACTTAATTATTTATTTATTTTTGTTGTTGTTGTTGGACACAAAAATTCTTTGTTTCTTTAAAAAAATCTGCAAAGCCAATGATCGACATTTTGAAGAAGAGATTTTTTTGTTATCATTTTTGTCTCTCAGCTTAAAGTGCAAGAACTTGCAATATACATTTTTAAGATTTCCAGTATGTATTCCTTAGAATCAGAACAAGTGTTTCTGACATTTCTTATTTTTAAATAGGAGGGGGAAATTCAACATTTCTAAGAACCCTTCCAATCCTTCTTATTCATTGCAACAGAACAATGGGAGGGAACAGTTCAAATGGTTAAAAACCACCTGCTGGTCACCTTGTATTGAGTGAGCATTTACAGAGACAGCAAATTCATTTTTTCTGTTAACCTGGAAATGGATTTCCAGCATATGTACAGAAGACCTTGGATTTCATGTGACCTCTGGTCCTTAGAGTAAAATAGCTAGAGCAGAATTAGACTCTAAATTGTAATTGTCAATATCTGAATATTCTGTGAAATAAAATAATTACAACAGGTTCTTTTAAAAGAAGTGATGCTTAAAGTGGAAATATAACTGACCCAATTTATCTTGTTTATAACTAATTTCTAATGTTCCATGAACTAGTATATGAAAACAGGGAAGCATACTGCTTGAAGTTATTAAGATGTCCATCAATCCATATGAAATATCTGAAGCCTTGCTTTCTATCCCTGCTTATTGCAGAAAGTAGTATCAGCAAACATGCTGGTGTCATACATGATCCCATAAGCTGCTGGTGCATCACAATAGTACCTAAGTAGTAAGCAGTGCTCCTTAGCCACCTCCAAAAAGTATGGATGCTTTTGTCTGCGGTGACCAAGTTAAGCTCCTTCATCTACCACTCTCTAACATAAATGCACTGTTTCCCTTATTATGTTTTATGGTAGGACATGGAAAACACATGCCCATGGCTTTATTTGTTCTGATAATGTTGGATTTTTTTTCACAAATGGTTGTGGGGTTTTCCAGTGAAGTCTTGTAAGTATCTGTGCCTTATTTAAAGAGGTAATGGATCTTAAAAATGTCTTCTGGAAGACTTAGTGGCAATTCCTTAAAATCATTGTTATGTGTTAACAGTTCCCAGCCCTCAGGAAGTTGGCACAGGCTTTGGCATGGACCTGAATAAGATCAGGACTGTGTTCAACTCCTCAGTTTCATAGAGTATCCGTATAAAGCTTGATTATTTCCCCATTTCCTGCTCTGAATACAGATTCTCATGACAAAGTGCATACTGAAATAACTCCCAATAATCATTGTTACACAAAAGCTACTGAGTCATTTTTGATACAACTGAGAATCAAGAAAGCCAGACAAAAAGAATTAGATATTCAGCCTTTGCTTGCTCAAAATGATACCACCACCCACTGCCACCACTACAAGCCAGTACAAATATTCAGCAGATTTGGCCTATGGCTATTTCCATGGCAAAATGTCAAGCTATGTATTAAGGCAGACTTTTAATTCTGTAATGCATGTACTATTATCCCACCCAAATCAGTTGCAAGAGAAACAGGATCAGCAATTCTCAACTCAATGTTTGAGTCTTTGAGTATCTACTAAGGGAAAAGAACTACAGGCATTTCTGAAAGCCACTATGGCATTGAAGTCAGTTTCACACGGAGTCATTGAAGACCAGTGGCCAGTGCTTGGGGAAAAAATAATTTGAAATTCCTTATTAAATAAGAACCACTTATTTTAAAAGGCGTGGACAATAATTTTGGATTATTATATTTCATGTGAATGACTGAAAATATAAGTAGTCAGAGGACGTCTCTTCATTTTTGCTTTCTTTTACTACCTTTTTCTTCTCTGATAAAAGGAAGAGATAGAAAAAGAAGTGAACAAAAGTCATCATCATTATTTCTAATTGAACAAGTGAAGAATTTTAAGGATCTGCAAGTTTAAAACAAGTACATGAGAATGCACTGCAAATACAATTTACCAGTTTATTAACTGCTTATAACCATGAGTGAAAAATTCACCATCTAGTCCCATACTGATAATATATAGCAACTGCAATTAAACCGGACACTTGGCTATAGCCCCACATGTTGAAAAAATGACTGGCAATGCGATATGTTTGAAGTGCCTGCCTGTGAACACTATTTCTGTCTGCAGGTTATTCTTCCATATCCAGCTATAATAGTTTCATCTATAAACTTAAACCTTCCAGGCTACATATTCATAACCTTTAAAAATCTCCTTGCCCTAAAAGTAGTTTTCTCCAAAGCCTCTGCTTCACCTCAAACGAAGATGTAAGGGTTGTATGCATCAGGTCTGAGACACCTAGAATCAGTAAAATCATAGCTTTTCATCCTACCAGCTTACTACAGATGAAATAGATTACATATAGCCTGCCCATGTGTGAACACATACATATGTATTTAAGACTGCATTTCTTGCTTGCTCTGCAGCATTTTCCTTTAGAGGTTTATGTCAATATCTTTGGCAAAATTCCCCCTCCTTCCCACTGTTTTGCAGTATGCTATGAAACTGATACCTACTGCCCATCTGTAAGGTAGCTGAATTTGAGCAAACTTCTAAGCACGGACTGAGCAATGTAAAGCAATGAGTGTACCAGAAATTTGCAAAATGGCATATAAATTAATGATATTATCCTGCATTTTCATCTGCTAAGCCACACAATCCTATTTCAACCAGTAGAAGAGCTTAAACATTGCTTTATGACAACTATGTGTAATTTGCTATTCATTTTTCTTTATACTGCTGATACTCCACATTTATTTTGCTCTTCAGATCTGATTGAGAATATCTCCAAGTCAAATCTTCTGTTGCCTTCTGGCAGATATAAAATTATATTTTTTTTCTATATGCATCTATCTTCAGCTTCCTAGCACAATGCTGGAGCTCTGTTATGCAGCTGAAAAGTCTTACATGCAAAAGATAGAACAAGAACTGCAATTTGTGAGTCAAGTGAATCAAGTGCATATATTTCAAAGAGGTTCCCAAGCCATGTTTAAATTTCAACTCTGAAAAGCTTTTTTTTCCTAGGTGAAATGGGTAGAGAAAGATCATTTGGTGACTACAAGGAATGCTGAATATATTGCAGGTGGCACTGCAAAGGAACTGACCTTGTGACAGCAGGAGTAATTTTTCACAAAATAAAATAAAAAATAAGCCTAGTGTAACCTTAACAAACAGGCTGCTGCATGAGGCTTTGCCTGTTGGAGACTATTCTTTCACAGCCTCCTATAAGTACAATTCAAATTTTGTCTAATCAATATCTGCCTAAAAATATCAACTTTCTACCATTCACGCAGAAGTGCTTAAGGCCACATTATTAATTACTAAGAACACCTAGTGCTGTTAGAAATCTCCAGGTTTTCATAGCATTATTTAGACAGTAGAGTTAATAACTTGATCCAGATCCCATATCAGAGAACAAAAAAAAAAATGGTGTTAGAGATCAAATTACTCCCAGGGAATAATTTTTCCCCTTTCAAGGCATTTAGTGGTTGTTTTTTTTCTCCCTTGATTTCAGTGGCTGGGATTTCACCTATGAGAGCGTAATGATTGCAATGGTTAGAACACAATAGAATTTTATTTTAATAATTATTACTATTAGCCTACAGTCAGTCACTCTGATATTAAAAAAAATAAAATAGTTCCTACTTTTATATACAAGATCATGGCTTCAATGTGCAAGTAATTTGTTTTATTTCTCTTTTCAGTGTCACACTGTTTTGCCTATTTGCTGTTTGAAATTAGAGCATTCTACAGTTAGGAGTATTCACTCTGCCTCCCCCCAAAAAAGAGAAATTATCTTTCTTTGTTATTAAAATTGGTAGTGGAACTCTCTACCCTTTGGTAAGATGTTCTTTCCATGGAAGAATATGAGTTGGAGATTTTCTGAGATACAATGATCATTCCACTTGCACGAACAAAATGGAATTTACCCATATCATTCCTTGTGACGGTATGTCAACATTTATTCTAGGAAGATTAACCACAGAGAACCAAGTCCCTGATGCAGTAACAGTTGCACTACATACAAATTAGGGAAGGTTAAACAAATGTATATGAGAATAATCATTATCCCTTACTGTGGGAATGTGGTAAATTTTACGTGGAAATGCAATAGATTACCAATTCCACTGAATATTTCAGTAACAGAAGAATCACGTCCAGTGATAAAATAAAACAAGATGTGGTTCATACATCAAAGCAACTTTAATACAGTAACTGCTATATTATACAGATTTGCTTAGTTTAGTAGTAAACATCTTTATATACAACTACTAGAACTGATTTCATTGTAGCTTTCCCCTGGGTTCCTCTATAAGGATAATGCTACTAAAAGGATAAACTGCATAAAACACAGTATCCTCATTGGGTTTGGACCTCAACATGTCCTGAATAAAAGCTTTCTGTTGAATGCAGTTTGCAGAATTCCCTATTTACTTTCCCGATGGACACATACCGTACATATGCACGTGAGTATCATCCCATCTGCATTAATTCCTGTTAATGTGTAACAGTAAACTGCACAATTGGAGAACTGCTGGAGGATTGGACCAGCTGCTCTTTTGTCCCAGGGCCTCCCGGAAAGGTGACCTTTCACCGAGAGCCCTGTGCTGCTCTCCAGGGAGCTTGTGTTGTGATACTCAGCACTGGGCAGCAATGCAATCCCCCCAGGCAGATGGGTGACTGAGAGCCTGTAGAGAATGTAGAGGTTGACCAGAGGGCTACCTGATTTATCCAGATTCTGGAGTGACTTCAGTATGTCCTGCATCAGCTCTCCCTGTCTCTTTACTTCTGCCAGAAGTTGGCTCTCATTCGAGTTCTGAGCCTCATCTAAGTCCATATCTTCGGGTATGGGTATATTTTCAGGGGCAACTGTAAGTCCAGCATTGCCGGGTGCCCATTCATCTTCTGGCAGCAAGGGTGCTGATGGAATAACAGCTCCCTTTCCTCCCCAAAACTCTCTCTTCAGCTGGGAAGGCAGACAGGTTTTTCTCCGCTTCCACCCGAACAGGTGGTGACTTATAAGGAGGAGGTGGTTCGGTTACCTCTTGGGGGGCTGTTTGATTTAGTTCATCTGTTTCTGAGCTAACCTGTTTAAGCATTTTCATGCACTGCTTCCAGATCTGAGCCTGCCTGAAAGCAGCTTCAATTCCATCTCCTACCGATTCCCACAACTCACTCCCAAGCCGATGCCATACCAAAAGTGAGATTACTCCCTTAGGGACCTTAAAGAATCCTTTCTCCTGTCCCCAGGTGAGCAGCTCTTCTACTTCCTGCTGTTCAAACTCTGTCTCAGTTATTTTTGCTATTAGCATCAGGCATTCAACTAGAGATTTTCCCATTGCAGATGCTGCATTCTCCATTGGGTTTTCAACGGCAGACACTATGTTTCCCATGCTGTTGTTTAGTATGGTCTTTATAATCCCTTTTCAAACAGACCTGTCTTTTACAGACAGCCTAACGCCTTTCGCAAGGCTTTGCCAACAACAGCTTTCCCTCACCTTTTGTTATGATCCCAAATGTTCCTTACCGGTTCACATCAGGGTCACCAGATGTTGGTGATCCAGGCGAAGCTAGGCGATGTAATCCCAAGCTGGCAGCAAGCTGCCCCAGAGTGCTGGGTGTGCAGAGCCAGCCTCCTTTCCCAGCACTCAATGTTCTTGCTGGTATCATAGGTTGAGTAGTATCTCAACATCCAACTCACAGAGCACATCCTACTCCTTCCCCCAGTGCTCAGGCACTAAAGGTACCACAGCGCCTCCAGCCCTGCCTATTATGGTCCACCCCCTTGTTAGGCCATTAGCTTTATTAAAAAATTTGCACCTGAGTGTGATGACCAGGAGGGCTGCTCTGTCAATCAACAATCAGGTAGCCCTCTGGTCAACCTCTACATTCTCTACAGAGCCTGAGAAGGACCTGCCCAAAGTCAGCCAGACACCAGGCCAGATTTGATCCCTAACCTCCATGATCACTCTCTGACCTTGTGGTCTTGGGTAGAAGGGGCTGGTACAGTCCCCTCTGAAGTGAACATGAAAACTTGACATGCACATGCACCTCTGCTTGTGGTGATCCTGAGATAAGTGAGTATATTTACATAAACAATACCTTCTTAAATTTTTGTCCTTTCTCCATAAATATAAAAGTTTTGAAAGGAACAGCTCCTTCCTGAGTAAAAACTGTCAGCTCTGTATTTTACAAATTAAGACATACACACTACTTAAAATGTACAAGCTCATTTTGGAGGGTGAATGTGTATGGCATGGAACAGAGGGGAAATGGGCATGTTTGAAAATTATTTCACACGTTTCCTTGGCTATTCGTCATGCCATTACACTTATTCTCCACAAACTTGTAGTCATCCTTCTTTGTCATTCTAGGTCGCTCACAGATGTCACAATTTATTTAACATTCTACAATGATTTTGACAGTGCACACACACTTCTGACAATTTCAATATGAATACTGAAAAAGTATTATATTGCATTCTGTAGACTAATATAAAATGAAAAACAAATACTTTGTTTTCATCAAATTAAAAAAGTATTCAAGCTAAAGTATTACTGCTATATTCACAAATTATAGCAAAACTGTCAAATGAAAAGAGCAGGTTGCAAAATTAAGCAAAACAGATGCAATGAATTACAGTACTTGGGGGAGGGAAAAAAGGATTCTTATGATCATTTAAACATATAGTTATTAGTACCATTTCTTTTTGTAATCAGATAATTTAAAATCATCAGATACTGCTAGATTACAATTCTTAAGAAGAACACGCCACCCTCAGAAACGTTTTTCCATCTGTTTCCAGCTTCTGGTCTTTTCGGTGTCAATTTTCATTCATATCTCCAACTCCAGTCATTATTCAGGAGCAGCATTAATATAGTGAGCAATAAAACTGATTAGAAAAAGTGGGCAGGACAGGTAAATAAATTAGGAGTGATTGAGAGAAGCCATGGGGAACAAAGTTGCTTTTGTTGTACATGCCATGGGAGCTAGGACCATACACCAGGGAGGATCTTATATAGCCAGCTCACATTAATGCAGCACTAGTGGCTAATGGATGTGGAACAGGATTAAATCCATGTAGTAATGGCACTGAAGAGGGAAAAGAGGGAGTAATAAGAAAAGAAAGATCATAAAAAGGAACAGTCATCTCCTCTCAAACAATTTTAAACCTCAATCCATCTTCTGCTGAAGTAGACCAATTTGCCATTGGTTTTGATGGGAGTAGCACTCGATTCATTATTGGCATCTGGCATATTTACAATATATTACATAACCCTCCGTAATGCACTCCCAGAAAAAGTGACTACCCAAAAAATCATCCACTAAGGGAAGGGCTTCTATTAGTGCCTAGCATACAAAATCCAGCTCAGTTCTTACGGTGTCTTAAAGGCAATGGTCAGGGTCCTTGGTTCAACAGCTGATCTCTCCTTTCCATTCCTCCTTTCAACAACAAATACTTGGGATACCCTCACATCTAAGGAGGCTGCTGCTAAGTGAAAAGAAACATTAACAGAAGCCTCCCTATGGCACTTCCATGGTCACTTTAGTGCTCATTCAGGATTGATGCTCCAATACTTTCCAGCATACCTAATGTTAATCAAGAAAATTCCTCTGCCTGGATGAACATGACTACTACTAAACTTAAAAGTTTAGTAAATGTGGAATTATTGGTACAACCAAGACAGTTCAGGCTCCTCCTCTTCTTCTCCTTGGTCAAAAAGCTAATTTTCCAATTTTCTCATAAATTGTAATTTGCCAGAATGGAGTTGTAGTGCATGAAATTTACAGGATAATTTCTAAAGTGAATTCAAAATGTAAGGAAGGAGAAGTGCATTTGCAGTGTATTCCCAGTCAGCACCAGATCTACTGTTTACAACATCACTCAAGATTGGAAGTGCCTGATACTTTACTTCCACACCCCAGTGAAATATTTGAGTGCCACCCACAAACAATTAGGACCTTGAATGAGGTGAAATCCTACTGCTCTACCTTAGGAAAGTTTGGAGGCATAGCATTTATGACTCTACAGTTTCACAATGTCAACCTGAAATCCCACAGATAATCTTGTATTATTTCTAAAGGGAGTGAATTAATGGCATTAAAATGAACAAGGCATGCCTTTCCCTGTAGCATTGCATTAAATGTGATATTGAAACAGAGAGGACAGGAACAGGAGACACTTCTGCTGGGATGAAGAGGAGCATTGCTACCTAAAGTTATGAAGAATTCTATTTTTAGCCAAGCAGTTTTGCTGAGCTCTCTGTTGCTCCCACTTAACCAATCCCCTCTTCTGATAGATAAACAGTAAGATCTTCTTTTTTAATGCAGCTTCCAAAAAAACTGATAGGTCATCTCCCTTAAAGGCTGGAGATGGGAACTGACCATGAGAAGTCTTAGTCCTGGGCAGGGGAGCAACATACAAAACAAAACGCTGGCACACAGCCCCATGGTTCTTCTGTTTCCCTAGGACTAGGAGCCTGCTTGTCCTGCTAAGATATCTGAAAAAGCCCTTGTTGCTCACATGAATGAATCACAAAATGAAAGTGGAAAAACAAGCCCAAAATGAAATACCTGCATCTCAGTTATTCCAGAACTTTAAAATACTGGGTACCATGATTTTGATTCACATCTTCCCATACTGAAGAAGCAACGTGAAACTTCTTATACTAAGGGGATGGCAAGTTTGCTGGACTGAAATTCACCTTTGCATTAGAGTTTTGTAATGACTGACATGGTGGAATGCATACATTAGTTATAGAGTAAGCATAAAGAATCCAAAACTTCAAGCAATGACTAGAGATCACAGAACAAGTGTGACAGGACACCTAAATGTCAGAAGTAACAGGGACCTCTCATGCCATTGGATATTGATGACTAATATCTACAAAGCTGCTATCTCCAAATGCTTTGGAGATTTGGGAAAGCTCTTATTTTGGGAAGGTTTCTGCAGGAAGAGCAGCAAATGCACAGTGTTGCCTTCCTGACCTGAAGCTGTACTGCCAGCCCGGGTACAGAAGTGCATGGCTACCTTCACTGATAAGGCTGGACTCTGAGATGTACCAGGGATTATAATCTATGGCTTCTATAAATATGCTCACCACTTTGTTCTCCTGTCTTGTCCTGATCAGTATATTTTACTGATGAATCATTCTCTTTTTGCTCTCTAATGAGTGACCAGTTTGGCACTCTTTGAGAAATGTGTCCTTGCTTTGCTTTTGTGATAAAAAGGTAAGTGAAAACCTACACTTCCATCTGATTCTCAGCCACAGAGACAGTGTTAAATTTTCCTCAGCTGAAAATCACACTTACTATACTGCCATGGTACCCACCACATTCTGAGACCTCCTGCCAAAATGAAACTCTGACTCACGAGGCTAGAATATAAATATTTCTGTTCTTTAATTTTCATAACACACTTTAAAATGCCTTCTTTTTTTTTTTCCCTCTAAATACAGTTCCATGGCCTGTTAAAGAAGAGAAAGTTTCATCCATCACACTAAAAACATCACTACTTGGGCTAGATTTATGCATAGCCTACTCAGTCACTCTGCAGGAACAGAGACTGCAGGAAAGGATGCTCTCTCTCACCAGATTGCTGTACTTGGAGAGATTCCCTGGATGGCTGTCAGCTGCTCCCTTGCTGGGGAATAGTGTCAGCAGTTGTGACACTGACTTCTATAACAAGATCTGGTGCAGCTACACTTTTGCTTTAAATGAGCTTTTCGAGTAGCAGAGGAATTTGTACTAAGCAGCACAAACTCCACACATGCTGAAAATGGAGTTATGACCCGGAACTCAGCTCTGTGCTTTTGTGACGAGACTGCATTGACTACTCAACACAGCTATTTAAAATTCACTCTAGTATCTCTACACAACACTAGAATCTATAGCACAGATGTGTACTTGGGTCTTCACAGAGATAAAACTCTTCCTTACAGGTAAAGCTGCTCAATAGAAAGCAATTTTTTGCACCTGTGAATAAATAACTATTTAAAATCATTTACAAAACACCCTTGATTATAGGCATAATCCTCGTTTTATAGGGGAAGTTCTCCCAAACGAATTAAACATGGGACACCAGTCCTCCTTACTGTTGAAAGCAGTCCAGAAAATCTGAAAAAATCCCATGGTAGGGACTTGTATGATTTACTCAGCAATAAACAGCATTTTTAAAAAATTATGACAGGGAAAAATATACATAACAGGCAAGATTTTCCACTCACCCTTCAGTTTATATGCTACTGTAATGCTACAAACTAGGGAGCTACTCCTGAGCTATGTTGGTGTCATTGAGTTCAGCCTCAGATGCTTATAAAGTGAAGACAATTATGTTCTCTATTTAAAATATGAGAATGTTGTAGTTTTAATATCTAAAAAACAAACAAACAAACCACCCTTATGTTTCAACAATATGCAATAAATACATTAGAAGGTCAGTAAATTTTAAATGTAAAGTGGTGACATGCTCACTAACGAACAAAGGGAATTATACCATTACAGAATCACAGACTCACAGCATGGTTGAGATTGGAAGGGACGCTCTGCTCAAGCAGGGCCACATAGACCAGGTTGCCCAGGACTAATCCATATGGCTTCTGAAGATCTTCGTTAAGGCTTACTATATGTTACACTGTTTTATTCTGTAACACATGTATAGCATTTTGCTAACCAACAGAAAAGAGGAAAATTATCCAGACTTCCTAAGGAAGGACTTGCTTATTATAATTATCACTGTGTTCGGATGAATATCTTAAATTGTACCTGTGAGTGAATATTAGAATGTGGAAAACTGTGTGAAACAGAACGACAAAGTTTATCCAACAAATTGGATACTGCTGCTCATTTTAAAACCACATCTCAACTAAGAAAATTGACTCAAGAGGTTCAAAATGACAAAGTGCAATATCCCGCACCTGAGTTGGGACAATCCCCAGTATCAATACAGACTGGGGGATGAAGGGATTGAGAGCAGCCCTGAGGAGAAGGACTTGGGGCTACTGGAGGATGAAGAGTTGGACATGAGCTATCAGTGTGTGCTTGCAGCTCAGAAAGCCAACAATATCCTGGGCTGCATCGAAAGAAGTGTGACCAGCAGGCTGAGGGAGGTGATTTTCCCCCTTTACTCCACTCTGGTGATACCCTCACCCGGAGTACTGTGTCCAGCTCTGGAGTCTTCAGTGCAAGACAGACATGGGCCTGTTGGAGTGAGTTCAGAGGAGAGCCATGAAGGGCTGGAATACCTGTCCTACGAGGAAAGGCTGAGAGAGTTGGGGTTGTTCAGCCTGGAGAAGAGAAGGCTCTGGGGACACTTTGTTGTGGCCTTCCAGTACTTGAAGGGGGCTTACACAAAAGATGGAAATGAACTTTTTAGCAGAGCCTGTTGCAATAGGACAAGCAGTAATAGTTTTAAACTAAAAGAGGGTAGATTTAGGCTAGGTACAAGGAAGAAATTTTTTACACTGATGGTGGTGAAATACTGGAACAGGTTGCCCAGAGAGGTCATAGATGCCCCATTTGGAAATATTCAAGGTCACGTTGGACAGGGCTCTGAGCAACCTGATCTGGTTGAAGATGTCCCTGCTCACTGAAGGGGCGCTGGACTAGATAATCTTTAAAGGTCCTTCTAACCCAAACCATTCTATGACTCCATGATTCTATTACTATTTTAAAGTGTTTGCTAACCTAGCCAAGAAAATTGTAATTTTGGAAAATCATAATAATTAAAAAATGGTGGTAGGAAGTTGGTTGAACAGAAAGTTTCGATATCCACTCATTTTAATAAGCAATATTTAAACAGACCTTCCAGTCCACTGCAAGGGGAAGACAAAATTTAAAAAAACAACAACAAAATCAAATGTGGGTGCAGTAGGACTTCCCAGTAAAATTACAGATTAAAAACATGAATAGTCAGTGTTGAACCTTTCTGTCTTGTCTAATAGCTACTTTAATACATACTGCTTAATACATTATATGATATGTTTTAAAACATTATTGATTTTTCCATAATCTAAACATAAAATCAGTCTGGCCATGGAAAGGATGTCTCTGGTTGTCACCATTCCTCATCAGATGCAGCTCCAATATTTTTATTTTCTATACAGTATTTCTTCAAATATTCTTCTCTTACATAGGAAGCAATTACAGCTACTAATGATGCCTTTCTCTGCAGGATCTTCATGTCTATAAAAGGATGAGAGGAAATGGCCTCAAGTTGCACCAGGGGGGGTTTATATTGGATATTAGAAGAAAATTCTTCACTGAAAGGGTTATCAAACATTGGAAAAGGCTGCCCAGGGAGATGGTTGAATCGCCATCCCTGAAGGTGTTTGAAAGACGTGTAGATATGGTGCTAAGGGACATGGTTTAGCACCAGACTGGGTAGAGTTAGGTTAATGGTTGGACTCAGTGATCGTAAAGGCCTTTTCCAACCAAAATAATTCTATGATTCTATAGCCTGATAGGGAGCTGGGGCTGAGACAATGCTGCAAACAGATTACTTGCTGCTCCACCAGTATGCTGCCATATGTTATACCCTTCCCTCAGGAACTGCATGGATCTTACATCCCGCTGGAAGTACTTCATGCCACCATCTATGTAAAACTAGGTGATCCCTTTATGATTATTGCCTATGTATATATGTCTACTAAAGGACTTAATTCCTCTTTTTTGGCCTGGGAACAAATACCCATAGCAAAGCTTTTGTTTCCTGTGCCTCCAGAGTACCTGGTGTATATGCAGACAGATGACAGTGCCAGGGTAGTAAGGGAGAACAAAAAATGAAGATCATCTCCTGAATGCACCATTTTTGTTAAGACATGCATTTATAGTGGTCTAAAGACTGAGCTAAATCACAAATTATCTGACATGGGCAGGACTTCATTACAGGCAGCTGCAGTACCATCTCCTGAGATTAATTGTGTGGCACAGAGCTGTTTCTCAGCATGAATGCTGCAGTTTCTCTAAGAAAGAAAATATAATCTCTTTTTCCCAACTTTTTGCATTTCAACGCTGTCTTGTCCCAGTTACACTCAAATCTGTTAGACATGCAGTAAGAAACATGGAGTTGTTGAAACTTTTATTTTGAGATGGGCAGGACAGCAATTCAAAGTCAGGTTTAAAATAGAAAGCATGTTGATTCCTTCAGTGTGGAAGCATTCCTGCGACTATAACAGAGATTACTCTTATGTGAACAAACCTTACAGCTAAAGAGCCAAATTATGCCATTGGTTTAAAGCAGACTCCCTGGTGAGATCAATGGAGAGATCCACTGAAAAAAGCAGTGGTACAACACGGCAAAGATATTTAATACAAGTTTCCCACCTAAGTAGCAAATCCCCTAACAGGGGGTTTCTGGAAAGGAACTGGCAGTTTGAAGTCAATGAGGTGGAGTGCCAAAAGAGAATGGGAAAATGATGATGATGATGGGCTGGAAAGCAAGTTGTTTCTGAGTAGCCGTGCAGCAGCCTTACAGCTGTACGGCCTGCGCAGCCAGCCTAACCTTCCTTGCTCCCAGAGAGAAGATAACTTGCAAGGGGTGTTCTGTGGGAGCTGTTGAATACAGATACAGTGGCTGTGATTCATGTAGAAAAAAACTGCACTGTGCTGGATTGCTTGCTATTTTGAAAATAAAAGAGAGAGAGAAAGAGAGAAAGAGAGAAAGAGAGAAAGAGAGAAAGAGAGAAAGAGAGAAAGAGAGAAAGAGAGAAAGAGAGGAAGG